>CM061121.1:18643359-19073546 GCA_030770115.1 Daphnia galeata
CTGTAAAAAAATCTCATTTTAGGGCTGTAGCCCCCGGCTGCCACCCCCGTTTTCAAGCCGAAAGAAAACAAGCAATAATTTTCGCAGCTTTTCTGCTGTGTGTAGCTTACCCCGAAAAGCCGCGAAGATTTTCGCTTACTTTCTTTCGGGTCGAAAACCGGTATAACGGGCGACCGGACCACAACCCGGGTGCGGGTGTAATCTGCTAGAATGAGAAAATAGAAAAGACGTCTACTCTAAACATCGGGAGAAGCTTTTTCAGCGAAAGTGTTCTTCACTTGCAACAATGATCTTTTGCGTATCTTGTTTTTTTTTAATTTTTTTTTTCGAAACAAAATTAAATATTCATAACTGGGAACTGCAATAAAATTAACCAAGAGTCCAAGACCATGGTTTTCATTTTATTATATTTTTACATAAAATAAAAAAAAAATAACGTAAAAAATAACGTGAAATTTACGTTAACGGAGCGAAAAAATTAACGCGTTAATTAATGCGTTAACTTAACGGCAAAAAGTGAAGCTCCGTTAACTTATTGGATAACGCTAACGTTTGGAAAATCCACTAACGTCACATCACTACAAAAAACGAAACTGACAATAAACCTTTTGGAGCCCAACTCCAAGAAGGTATCGATTACTACGATACGATACTACGATACGATACATGACATGACATGATCAGAAACTTAAGAGCCTTCGGTATACTAGAAGTATAACCCTCAGGGATAAAACAAACTTTATAATGTAGGAAATAAGTTTGTAAACAAAGCTCATTTATTGGTTTCAATAAAAAACTACAAATATTTATACAATGAATTAAATTTAAGAAAATGCATTTCATCATATAGTTTTTTATTAATTTAAATGTCTTCCCCACCGAATTCATCGGGAGCTTTTCAACTGTAGATTCTCCTAAAAATAAGCTTTTTTTTATGTAAGAATATTGAAATTAACTCGTAGTTTGAGATTTCATGCTTATTTCTGTCAGATTGACTGTACCTCCGTCTCCATTAATATCGGACCTACCCCGATGGCGGGAAATATTTTTAAAAACCGCTGCAATTATTCTTGACTATGAATATCATTGCAGTGGCATAGCAAGAATATAAGAAAAACATTTCCTACATGTGGTAAATCGATTGATAGTCATCGCCAAGAATAATTGCAGCGGCATTACAAAATTTCCCGCCACTCGAGGTAGGTCCGATATTTATGGAGACGACTAGACGAGTGTACTATAGGCCATGGCGCAAGCCTACAGAGGAGCGCAGTTCAAAAAACAAAGAAATAAAAATATCCCGACGCCATCTATTGGCAAGAAAAACGCCATCTATTGGTAAAAAATTTCAACTTTCCTCACGTATGCCCAAGTTGTACAGAATCCCTACGGGAAATTGTCGTAAAGCCATCTATTGGTAAGAAATTGTTCTAAAGCCATCTATTGGTAAGAAATTGCAACTTTCCTCACGTATGCTAAGCCAAGTCATACAGAATCCCTACGGGTAATTTTTAAAAATTTAAAAAAAAAATAGCAGTCCATAGCTTATTAGTTCCAAATGTGAAAAATTATATTGTTGGCTCGAAAAAAGACTGGACGACATGATTATCTATTTTCGAATTTCGTTTCAATCAAATGTGTTGCGATGCGTCATAGTTTTTCGTATGAATGTATGATAAATGATAAATCAGTTACGGCGCCAATGTTCCTGTTCAAATCGAAAAAACTGTGGACTGGTCGCACAATTCACATCTGGCCACCTATCCGTTTTAAGGAAAAGGAAGATCAAAACAGGATCATAAATATTTGACGATCGAAAGGAACGAAAGAATCGATTGTATTTTTTAAAAAGTTATACCATTGGCAGACGAAAACTTCTTGGTTGAAGACGGTGCCATTTGGACAAAGGAAAGAAGCTTTGATGGGTTCTTCATCTGGAATGTTGCTACACACGTGGAAAACTTGGCAGCGAGTCTCAACATCGGCGTAGTATCCTATATCGGTCATCAATTAATTATTAGTTGGAGCTTAACGTTCTTAAATACCTTGTCACGGAGTATTAAACTAATGGTAAAACTTGATGGCCAATTACCGTCTCGTTGGCCGTTGCATTTAAATGAAGTTGGTGGAATTTTGTCTAAAATAGGGTAATCAAATTCGGGTTCGCCAGGAATAGACTCCCTGAAATCCCAGAAGGCAATCTCTTCATCGATCGGTTGCTGTTCTTGTTGCTGGACCACGGCCAGATAATTTTGATCCGCTAAAATGGATGGCAACGTTTCAGGCTGGAAATCCCGAATAGTTTCTATTGGAGCTGGATCTTCTTCCAATTCCTGTTGTACGTCTGCAGACGGTTGAACGGCGATAGTCAGCACTTGATGATCCTGCTGGTTGCTGCTGGATGGAAGCAATAGGGGATTACTCGGTGGCACATAGGAATAGCCAGAATTAATGCGCGCTGCCCGTGGAGACACTGGAACGATCGTCTCGATTTTCGTCCTCGTGATGGGCGACGATTGAAATCCTATATTCGGTCTGTTACGACGTCCGATGCGCTGCCCATACTCTTGAGTAGAAACCATTGCGACCAGCAAGATTATTGCTGAAATTATGAAATGTTAAAATTAGCATAACATCAAATCTCATTTGACTACTACATTTTTGCATCTTACCAAATAAAATGTTTACGGTACTCCTAAAGATTTGAGCCATGGTGACTATCGCAACGGAGAGAAGTGAATCAGATGTAAATTCTCGTCTTCTCGCTTTTATACTCTTTTACTTTTCCTGCGGCCACCAAACGCCATCGAGAGCGATTGGCTATGGTAATCTCTCCCGCCGGAAGGCGTCATTTCCCGTCCCGCTCTTTTTATTTTATTTTTTTTTGAAGGGCGACCGTGAAGTCTTCACAGCCTGAGAGAAACGATATTTTACTACGTACTATATAGTAATAGTACACACACGGCGATGAAAAGAGGGGGGAAAAGCGAAAGCGAGCCATGATGGGGAGAAACGTCTCTCCCACGAAAAATAACCATTCAACCAAAAGTCCTAATGTATACTATGCGCAATAACATTTAAGCATCACCAGCAAGGAGCGTGCAGCAGCAAAGAGGATGAAGCACGCCCGTTCCAGCGGGTTAATTATCCCTTCCGTAGACTCTTGATAAATAAAACAAAAAGATGTTATAAAAAAAAGCGATCTCCAACTGAGAATTGAAACAAAAAGAGAAAAATATATAGAGAAAAGAAATGGGATCTTTTTCGTCCGTTCATGTTCCATATATTAACCACAAGCAACACGAAACAGGCCGGATGTTCGGCTGGCTCTAATTTTCATTACCAGATACAAGTAATAATAATAATTAATATACGATTGTTACTTTGATTAAGATTTTCCGGTTTCCAAAAAAATAAAAATTTTCGTTTGCTCAACTGTAAACGTGATAATTGGGTTAGCGAGTCCGAATGACTCCTGAAATGAAAATAAAAGGCTCTTCATTAACAACAAACTGTGTAACACTACAGAATTGCAATTATTAAAATATGTATAAGAGTTGAGTCAAGTTTCCCAACTGCGGTGGATGGGCTGCCCAAAGTGTAAAACAGCAAATGTTAGTTATTGCAAAGTTTAAAGTTCAGTGCCAACGTAAAGGAGCAGGTAACAGCGGCACAGCTTCGGAGAAGACAAACAAAAACAAACGAGTCTGCCAGCCTTGAGAATATGATCACTAATTACAGGACTAGGATTTATGCAAGACACTACAAGGACGGAGGAGAAGAGGCGGCAAGGGTTTCCAATTGTGTATCATAAAAATTCCAGAGCCTAAAAAGAAAACAAAATAAATATAATAAGCTCATCTCATTGTTACATTGCAAACCATAGGAATCGTCGAGACGGAACTGAATACAGCACGAATTTTACCGCGATCATCTCTCTCTTTTCGCTTCGTCAATTCGATCACGCTGCTGCAACTTCCCGTGACTTCCGGCGTTCTCTGCAAATACTTCAAGGTGCGCCACGCTAAATCATCAAATTCAACATTGGAAATGATTCACGTCTATAGTCGCAATTGTTTCTCTAGCCAAGGTCCATCTAGTTCCATCCTGGTGACAAATCAATAGCGTGAAACGTCCAAGTTGATTTAAGTCCTTGATGGCAATGAATTAAACCGCACACATTTCGACAAGTTCCGTGTTGCTATTTTTTATTCAATTAGATCTTTGTTTATACGATCGTCAGCTCGAAAGCGCAATGCCATCATGCCGCACAAATTACAAATAAATTTGGGAAGAATTCTTTACCCGTCAGACAAGAAAAAAAAAAGATAATAAAGAAAATAGAAACAAACATATGAATCAATGGCCGACTTCCACTTGTGATTCCAACGGCTGCGTGGTGTAAGACGGAATGAGGGACAGATTGGTGGGAGTGGCGACAATCGCCATACTACCGCAAAAACGTGGCGGTTTTCGGTGCATCATGTAACGTTCGATCCATTTCAACAATGCCAGAACAACATCCGTGTTGGGCAGTCGTCGATCGGCAGCCGTGCTGATCTCCATGTCCGAACTAACACGAAACGTGGCACCAATACCTATTAGGAGCGGGAAAGAGAAAGTTTAATGAAAATAATAAAAAAAACGTCTCCCACGAGTTGCGATAAAAATTCATTAACTTTATTTTAAGACTAGGCTCTTTGTAGATTTTTTTAAAAAAACGTTTACCTTTCAAGGCGACGATAGCGTCCTCATCTCCAACATCGTCGCCAGCAAAAACAATGCGGATGCGTTCACTCCAGTCCACGCCAAAAGCTGTGCGCAGAATGTAAATAGCGGCGCGACCTTTATCCCATTCAACGGGCGGCTTGGCCTCCAATGCACACAAAGCCGGAAAGCATTTGAAACCAAATGATTCAATTATGAAACGAGCTCGCTCAACTAAATCGTCTCGGACATCTTCAGGAGCTTCCCTGTTTGTTTTTTTATTGAATAACATTAACAAACATTTTAATGGTAAAGTTTTCATTTAACAAAATTTCCTCTTTGGTCAATTTAAACTCACCGATAGTGGAAAGTCAACAAAACGCCTTTATTCTCCACCCAAGCTCCGTGACAGCAAACTTCGTCTTGCAACTTCTCCATCAATTGGCTTACCTTGTCTTCATATTCAAATGGCATGGGATGAGTGAATTTCGTCCCATCTGGATGAACAATCTCTAGTCCGTGATTGCCGGCATAAGTTATGTTTTCAATGCCAACCATCGACTTGACGCTCGTCACTCCACGGCCAGAGATAATGGCCACATAAACATCTGGACAATTCGATAACCGTTCCAGAACGCGTTTCGTTTCGTTGGGGATGATGGCCATGTCCGGATGCGGTGCAATAGGCGCCAACGTACCGTCGTAATCCAAAAGAATAGCCAATTTGTCACCGCCGCTAAGATAATCCGATAGAAAACAATCGAAATCTTCTGGAGTAATCAACATCTGACCGATTTCCGCCGGACGACAGACAGCGGCTGCTATTCCCAGCAACGAACTGTCCATGGCTTTTAGGAAATTGGCCGTCCAGGCATTGACATCGTTGATTTTTTCACGCTTCCTTAAATGAGTCATTCGAACTTGGCGCTCGTCCAATGGCATGCTAAGTGCCCGATGAATCATCTCAGCCGCTAGATCCACTTCGTAAGGATTGACGATGAGAGCCTCGTGCATCATCTCTCCCGCTCCCGCAAACGGCGACAGAATCAAAACGCCGGGATCCTCAATCTGACAGGCGACAAACTCTTTGGCTACTAAATTCATTCCGTCCCTGAGAGGCGTGACGACACAGACGGCAGCGTCGCGGTAAAATGCCGCCAATTCCGCTTGAGAAATGGATCCGTAAATGTATCGAATCGGTGACCAATTGGCCGTAGAAAACTGGCCGTTAATTTTGCCGACAACCTGATCCATTTCTTCTTTGAGATCTTGATACTCTTTCACGTCCGTGCGTGACGGAACAGATATCTGCAAGAAAATGACTTTCTCAATATATTCAGGATGTTTCGTCAATAAATTCTCGTAGGCTCGTAGACGATGAACTAATCCTTTCGTGTAGTCCAACCGGTCCACGCCCAAAATGATTTTCTCTCGCGATTCACGGACTACCCTCGGAGCTTCTTCGGCCATTTGAGTGAATCTGCAACATAAGAAATATTCAAACAATAAAGTGAAAATGACGACAAGCTTTGACTATATACTATACTTGTCAAAGGGGATGCCGATGGGCAGAGGACGGACGGATATTTTCCTTCCTTCGTGTTCAACAGTGAAATTCTTCTTGTCGACCCTGTAGTCAAGTTGGCGTTGGCAACAGTCCAAGAAATTGAGACAATAGTCCTCGATGTGAAAGCCAACCATGTCGCAGCCCAGCAATCCCTCCAGCACTTGATTGGCCCATGGAAGCAACCGGAATATGTCCCAAGGGGGAAACGGAATGTGAAGAAAGAATCCCAATTTGATGCGAATGCCCTTCTCGGCCGCTTGCTGAAATGAATTTTAAAAAATTAAAAAGAGAACTGACACATGATCAAAAGAGAAACTAATTATTTTATAAGAGACGCGCTGGCAAATTTTGTGCTTTACTTTGCGAATGAGAGCGGCGGCCAATGTCAAGTGGTAGTCGTGGACCCAGACGAGTGGAAGGACGTCCTTGTTTTGTTGGACTAGACTGTCAACGGCTTCCATGGCTTTGTCGGCAAAGAATTGATTCACTTCAACATAAGCCTGAATGTATAACACGAGAATAATGGGTGAAATCTTATCGATCCATCGTTTTTTTTACAACAAATAAAAATGTGTAATTTAAACCTTCCAGTGTTCGGAGAAGAAAATGGCTCGGTCTGGCATAGAGTGAAACAGCGGCCAAAACGTACCGTTGCAGCAGCCATTGTAAAACTGTCCAAATTGATCTTTTTCCATAAAGACGGGTACAATCTAATACAACAACCCGTGTTTTCAAAAGGGAACAAAATCGACGAATAAATTAACTAGTCTTTTAAACCTAAATACATTTTGCTTTGTATATTAATTGCACCTGCTTGGATAAAAGACCGGCAGTTGGTGTACAGTTTCCATCTTCAGATTCGGGAATGATGGGTTCTTTTTCTCCTGATTCCAGGAATATACCAGGCCATCCGACCCATAATCCTTTACATTGAGCCACGACCGGAGCTACTGCTGTCACCAGTCCACCGGCGCTGTTTTTGTCATGAAATTTTAAAAAACACCCACATCTTTATTTAATTCAACAAGAAAATAAAAAAAAAAAGCAAAAAGAAAATTGCTCACCTAGATTTGCGGATCAAATGTCCTTCTTCATTCTTTTTGAGAACGAATGGTAACCGATTGGAAACAACAATCAAAGCTTCACGACTCACAGGTGAAGTAGAGGCCGGATCGGTGGTTGTTTGCGTGGCCATGTCGACTGTGAAACTGATCTCGAACTACATTTGATGACATTCATTCGGGGGATTTCTTTTTTTAAGCCTCCCCTTATTTAAGTCGACAATAATAACCTAAACAGAAGCCTTGAACCTATTGTTTTTCACTTGGGATATAGGGATTTTCTATGGAAATGACCTTGCCGATAACGGGGGAAAAACACAAAATAGTATTAAGTATCATATGAACGTTGGACAGATGAACAAGCCTTCTGATTGGTTTCTAGGAAAAACACTTAGCCCCCCTTTACGGTTTTTGTTTCCCCCCTCTTCTCTGAGTTGCGTCATTGTCATAGGAAAACAAGTGGCAAAAGATTCAATTCCTTGTAAATTTGTAATCATATTCAAACGTCGAGATTATTTTTATTTTTTAGAGCATATGAATTATATATGTAGAAAAACAATCGACATAGTTATTACATTTACACACACACATTTACAGGAAACGGGTCGTCGTCGTCAAACCGGCTGATGATGAAATTTGATCATTTCTCATTTTCTTGATTGAATTTGTTTTTGTTCCTTATTGAAAAATTGATAGTTATCATTGATTTGTTTTCATATAAATAATCATATCCTCAAAAGCGAAATAATCGAGTTACTAATCTGTTTCAAATAAAAAAATAAACTGAAAAACGGGGGGGGGAAAACGTTGTCTCTTGTGTATGTGTGTGTGTTATAATAATAATAATAATAATAATATAAGTTGTGACATCAAAGCACATGGAATTCGTTATTCATATTGACATTACAACAATGAAGAACATGCACGTTGATTTTTCAATTCATTTTGTTTTCCAGGCTCCTTCCTCTTCTCCGATTGAGTTCCTTATTTTCTTATTTCAATTTTGTTACTTTTTAAAAATAAAATAGTGCCCTCCCCAAATTTTCTCTCTCTTCTGCACACAAAAACAAAAGCATGGCATGGATATACAAATACACTTAACAGTACAATCCAGTGGTTTTAAACAGCGATACAACCTTCCATCATCAAAAATAGAAAATCATATTCCAGGCCTTTTTTTTGTGTGTTGAAAAAATGGTTTTTGCTGTGTTTGTTGTTGTTTTGTCTTTTGCGAGTGACTAGGAGATTAAACCTCTCCGCCTTATTCCATTTAACACGTAATGACAATAATATGAACAACATGTGTGTGTGTCTGTGTGTGCCGGTTGATTAATAATATTAGTTAATCTCTCTCGCACCCGTTTTTTCCCACACTCTTCGCAAGTCCTACAAAAACCAAGACATGTCTGCCCGTTTGTGGTGCCATCAACGTCTCTCTCGTTTCATTTGTGAGTGTTTCTTTTTTTGTGTTTGTGTTGTTCTCCAACATAGTTCACTAATTATATCAACGGAGGAGAAGGAAGAGACGACGACGACGTCTTGATGAGAGTTGATGGAGAATCACAGAAGTTGTGATATAATGTAACAACAAAAGCCGTTAAGAGGAGAGACAGTTTGAGAGGAGGAAAACGACAAACAAAACATTGAGAAACACAAGCACAAATTCATCATAGAAAAGGAAGAAGGAGAAATTATTTATCAAGAAAAAAAATACAGCGGTGGGGGAGGAGGGAGATGAATCCCGAAAATAATTTCATTTTGTTTTTCTTTCGCGAATTCCGTCATTTCATCAAACCGCATTTTCACAAAATGGATTCGGTAAAGAGAGCGACGGGGAAGTGGCGGATGTGCGTTTGCCACTGGGACGACAGCTGGAAGAACTTGACATTGTTCCATTCCACTCCGTCAATCACCACTGCAAATGAGTTGAAAAACAAAATCAGATTTTCGTTTTCTTTTTCACAATTGATCAATCGCATCATTCGTCGACCGTTCCCATACTCCTTAAGTCCAGTCTCTAACCCAATGCGATTCATCAACCGCGCGCACCAATTCAATTAGTTTCAACAACTCAATCAATCGATTACCTTTGAGCAGAGAATGATGCGTCTTGGCCTGGCACACGAGTCGATTGATGCCCTCGACCACTTGACTCTTGGACTCGGATTCCTTTTCTTTTTCCTTCTTCTTGCCCAGCCGCATGACTATTGTCGAGTGGGCGGGGAAATAAAAGAACGGTGACGTCAATCCAGTGCCGAATAAGAGATCAAGATCAAATCACTAGGAGCTAGAAAAAAAAGAGAACTCACTTTTTTGTTTCTTCTCTTTGAGACCGAACGTCATGGTGAAGAGAGAAGAGGCATCAGAACCGGACGAAGCAGTTGTCGACGACGACACGTTGCTATGAGGCAATCGCTGGACGACGATCCAACGGAAACCAGCCTTCACTGTGTATTTAACGCTACTCTGCTCGGCTGGACCGACGGGTTTCTCCCGTTTCACAGCCTGTGCCATTGTAGCCAGGCTGATGGCCGCCGCAGAGGCGATACTTTCACGGGCTGTTGCTGATGCGGCAGCAGCAGCCGCAGCAGCGCTTGCACCCGACAACCAATAATCCACTTGAAGCTCAACCGATTCGGCTCCTGGTGTCGTCGTTTCTCTCCTATCGGAGAAATTGTTTGCTAAAAAGGAGGTTCTAATGTGTGGTTCAGGTCAAAACTTACTGGCCGTGAATGGAAGAAATGTTGGGCGAACTGGGAGGCGTTGTCCTGCCACCAGTCCGCTCTTTGTCACGCTGTTCCCTGTCGAGTGAACTACCAGGCTGAACGGCGGCATTGACAGTCAACGTTACCGATGAAGGGTGAGGAGGTGAGCCCGACAAGGGACCGGAAAGGACTCCTCCTGTGTTGCTCAATTGCTGGCCGTCGTCCGTGTCAATCGAACCAGGAGTCATAGCAGCGGCTGCTGCCATGACGGCGGCCGCAGATTCAGCGAACCCAATCCGCACTTCACTAACGAACGGGATGAAAACTTGTGTCGATTCCTCTTCCGAACTGTCCAATCAAAGGGAAATTATTAAATAAAACATTTTGTTTTGTTTACTAATTCAATATTTTTCGAAATTTTACTTGGGTTCTCTATAAGTGATCATGGCTTCGGCAATGGGCACTTGAACTGTGCATCCGTTGCTGGTCAAATATCTTCCCAATCTGTGTATCACCTCCTGGACATCGATTTTCGACGGAGTAGTGACTAAAGGAGCGGATGAGCTGTCAGCGACTCCTCCACCGTTCATGGAAGCTGCCAGCATTTTCTCTGCCGGCCTGTCCAGAGCTTCTCTCCACGAATCGGAGACGAAATTGACGTTGTAATATCGGTCGAGTGAGGCGAGGTACCTCGACAGGGTGTTGTTGGATCCGCCAGTTCCGTTTCCGCTGTTGTTATTAGTTCCGGCAGACGATCCGCTGTTGGTAACGAGGGGAACGATGTAGAACTTGAGATAATTCTTCCAGTCGGGAGGTTTGCTGCTAAACTGTTCGACGTAGCAACGCAAAACAGAATTGACGTAACTGTCGGGACCCATCAGCACCACTTTGACGGCTGGCGGTGGTTTGGCGCTGCAGTTGCAACTGTGAAATAAAAAAGTTGCGCTCAAGTCAAAACAAGAGTTGGATAAATGTACAACAACAACTTTTGGCAAAGTTACAATTTCTGAATTTTGGAGACGAGACAGGCGACGGTGGCGCGAACGTCGGCAACGCCACCCGTACAGACGGCCCGTTGTTGGCGCTCGGCCAATCTTCCAGCCAGGTTACAGCCTTGCAAGTCGGCTCCGCTAACCATGACGACGTGATCGGGCAAAGCGTCGTCAGCCGGCATACAACGCACCAGTTGTTCCAACAGGATCTTCCGTGGCTGTTTAGATCCAACGACGAATCCAAAAGTAAATCGAAAAAATAACAAACAAAATAGTAACACACAAATATAAATTTAAAAAAACAAAAAAAAAAAAGAATTCTCTTGATACTGGGTTTTTGTCTTTTTTCAAAAGTGAACGAAATACACACAAATGAAATTGCGCAGTGCTCTCGCAACATGCCGGGTGAATTTTCTTTTTCAAAAGCGAGGACAGCTATAAACAACAGGCGCACGCACGAGATATCAACAAACAGCTAGAAAACCCCGAGCGAACAAAGAATCGATACATCCGTCTCGAGCAACAAACAAGAAAGTTAGACATCAACCAAAAAAAAGATAAAGGCTTCGGGGATCAAAAAACAAAAAAAAAACAAAATCTTATTTGAAGAAAACCACACTATTTTTTTTTTTGTTATTTGACACTACGCTTAGAAAAAAAGTTAATCCGTATACATTTTCTAATAAACAACAACAAAAAAGTAAGAAAATGCGAAGGGTTTCGATCGATATGCGCGGGATGCGGAAGGAGCCGGAATCGGCATGCTGACAGAGAGAGAGCGGCATCAGCAGCAGCAATAGGGATGATTGTGTGCACAGACAACAACGCAAGAACAAACTTACGCTGGATTCATTCGATTTGTCTTTGGCTGATGACGTAAAACTACCTCCACCACCACCACCACCCTGGGCGCCGGAACTTTTTTTGCTGTTGTTCGATTCTTTCTGTTGGTGCGTCTGTTGCTGTTGTGAATTGTTGGAGGTCCCTGAGCAAGGCGAAGGAGCGACGCTCCCGGATGAGATCGACGACAACGAAGGACCTGACCGCTCCCGGTTGAACAGTCGACTTCTTCTCACTTCTTTTTCGTTCTAATTTACGTTGGATTTCGTACATTTCCCACCAATTGAATTTTTTTTTGTTCAACATTTTGGGTATGAAGGAAGAAATGGAAGGATTTCCAGAAGAAGAAGAGGAAAAAGAAGAAGAAAAAAAGGATTTTTTGTTACCTTGGTCTTATCATCGTGTGCAGCTGTAGCGAAATGAGATGGACAATGAGTGCTGGAAGCGGTCGGTGTGTCGCTCTCTCGATCCTGATCGGTAAACATGGATTCGGCGTGCGTGGAATCCGAATCGGCCCGTTTGGAACTCTCGTCACTGTAGTGACGTTCCAGCCTCCGACCACCTGCAGACGACGTGTTGATGGATGGCGGAATTATCGATCTGTCGTTGAAAAAACGTCCCAGTCGTTGGAAAAGTGAAAGCGGATGGATTCGAACTGAGATCAGGAGCCAACAAAGATCGACTGGAAGCAAAAAAAAGGTCTCAACGACGGTTTTGGAGTCGATGTGACGCTCAAAGTATCCATTTCAGGTCCTGAATCGCTAAGATCCTCAAGTTCGTCGATTAAATCCTCGATATCACCAGCGTCCATTTCCAGGTCGGCTCCTGTTTGATAAAAAAATGAAAGTGGAAATATTAAATTTGAAGAAGAATTTTAAAAAAATGTTAAATTTTACCTGTAAGTTTAGTGGGATCTTCATCGGCCTCGTTTTCCAGACCCTGGAGATCCTCGGTGATCTTGAAACGTTTGAGCAATGCAACGAATTTCTGTTTCAAATTCCTTTGCCTGGCGTTGGAAGGCAGAATCTTTCCACGGTTCTGCATCATGGCTTTGTTCATTCTGGCGGGTCGTCGGTCAACGCCCGATCCTACCACACCGCCGACTCCACCGACGCCGGCACCACCTCCAGCGCTGACGCCTCCTAGACCTGCCGTTTGATCTGAATCCGATCCTCCGTCGTCGTTGCTCGAGAATTCGTCGTCCTCCTCGTCCTCGTAGCGAACAAATCCCGACCGCATTCCACCGACGCCACCGCGCTCCAACACTAAAGGGTGAGACAGAGAGAGGGTGGAGTGGGGATTGGTGCTGGACTTGTTGGTGGCAGAAGAAGACAACGACACGGCAGGACTGCCGCCGAGTAATGTTGCGGCAGTCGTTTTGAACTACTAAACAATATTTGTCCATTTCATATTCCCGATAATTCCCGAATTTTTTTTGCCCGATAAAAAAAAAAACAATGCCAACGGATAATATATATAAACAGGAAAGCCGCCGGATGCCGCCCAGTCAATAATCATAAAGCGAAAATATTAAATAATAAACGTCCAATCACACACACACACACAGATGCAAACAAAAAGTCGGAAAAAGTATCAATCCGTGCACGATGAATCAATAATTCAAAGAGCAATTTCAAATTGAATAAATAAAATCAACAGAATTCAAAAGTTTGAATATGATGAGACAAACGAGCATGTTTATAATAGCATGCACGATGGAAGGTTTTCAGTCCGTTTGTATGTCCAGCGGATCATGCCAAAGCGGAATAGGATTTTTCCAAGGAATTTTCAAGAGAGAGAGAGAAAAAAAAGAGAGAAAAAGAGATAGAGAAATAGTCGAGAGATGTAAAAGTGAAAAGAAAAAAGTTGAAAAGAGATTGGATGAAATAAGAAATAAATAAATGGTGGGTGGTTGGGTGCTTTCAGAGAGGGGAAAGGAGAAATAAAATAAAGAGAAAACCAAGGGAGGGGAGGATCTTTTTTTTTTGACGGACTTGACGTTCACGACATTATCCTGTGGAGATTTTCCTCTTTTTTTCTTAGACGTCTGTGTGTGCGTGTGTGTAAGCATCTGTCCAGTTGTGGACTAGAAGAAAAGACCCGAATGGATGGGAGTGGTGGATGGGGGTTCATTATACCTGCACCGTCGCCCAGCGATAGAGTTTTGAGACGCTCGGCCGCCTCTTCGTGATCCACGGGTTGACTGGTCAATGATTGGACTTGGAGTCGGGCTAGTGGAGATACGCTGTCCTTGCCGCTGGTGCTGGTCGCCTCTCCGTACAATTCCAATTCCATATCCATTTGGCGTTGAACAGCTGCCACCATGTTGATTGTGTTGGAACACAGAGTCTTGTAGCCAAGGATCGTTCGGTTCTTGTAGCGCTTCCGGCGTTGCAGCATCACTTGCAGTCGATTGCCGGCCTCCCATTGCTTCAAGTAATGCGGGTACTGCAGGGCGAATCGTAGTTCCAATGCTGTATCCAATAAACCTCCGCCGGCCGGCAACATGATCTCATTCGATCTCAATGTCCTTTTGGAACTCTGAAAATCAAACAAAAGAAAAAATGTGTTGTTATTTATTTGAAAAGTTGTCCTAGATTTTTGAATTTTACCTGCATTTTGACGGCCAACGTGATGGAGCTAATGTCGGAGCCTAGCGCTTTCAGGACTGTCAGTCTAGACAGGGTCAGCGAGCATAGCCTAAATGTTGAAAAACAAATCAAAAGCGTGAAAACGACATACGAAATAAAAACAAATAATAACAATCCAACAACAACATCAACAACAACACAGTATTTTTTCTACCAGGCTGCGCCACACTATACCGCCTCGTCCGATAACCTTCCGCCTTCAACCTCGACACGCCCAACACGCCCTTTAGACTCGTCCTATCGATTAATCATTAGCAAATAGAACGAACGGGGCCGTCAGATTCTCTCGGCCGTTTTTCAGTCAGCCGTGGATCGTCGGCCGTCAGCGACTGTTTGTGTGTGTTTAAGGGATTTAAAGAAAAAAAAGTTCATTTATAAAAAAGAAAAACTTTCTATTTCTTCTAACCAAATCTTATCCACTTTTCTTCTTCAACTTCTCATTCATTCGTCACGTCTACAGGGCACGATCGATTTCAAGAGAAGAATTTCCTTTTTCTTTTGTTTTTTTTTTTTTTTTAAAATGAGAAAAAAAGTAGAGAAATATAAATAAAAGGAAAGAGAAGCCCGTTTTGGCACTGAGCCGGCTTAAAGGGCAAGAGGCTACGGTACACGCAAAAGTGGAGAGGAAGGGAATAAGATGATAAACAAAGTAGTGCAAGATCAGCAGCACAAAAGTGGGTGCCATGAAGACTTCACTTTCTTCCCTGGCAGTTTATTTTTTTCGTTTTTGAACCCATGTCAACTGATGCAGTTCTCCTCCTCTGTTCAATTTGTCTAAAAGTTTCCACATTGAAGAAGAAACAGTGGAGACATCACAAGACTCGTGGAAATCCCATTTTTCACAGATTGTGTTTCAAAAGGGACATGAGAGGGAAAAAGAGAGGCAAATGTCATTCCCACGGGTCTTTTGGGAGGGAAATGTTTGCAGGATTTCCTGTTTTTTTTCATGACTGACGTTCCACTTCAGTGCTTGATGCAAAAGAATGTTATGATAATAATAATAAGTTGTTGCCAGCACACAGACAGCTCGTGTGTCAGACATTGTGTGGATCTGAAATTGTGGTCTGGCATTCTGCTGTTTGTTTGTCAGCTGTCGTTCTTACCTGGGGACACAGTTGGGTGGTGTTCGATCAACATCCCATGCAGCAAAAAGGTTCATTGGAATCAGTGGCTGGCCATCTCCCTTGGCTGTCTTGCTGGTGACGACGCCGCTCGCCAGCGAGCCGCGTCCTGTTCTTTCCGTCATATTATTTCAGATGTAGACAACAACAAAACACAGGGCCAGCAGCAGCAGGTTTTATAGACTGTTGATGAACAAACTGCAGTGCGAAAGAAATCACAGAGCCAACGATTGAAGCTCACGAATAACCCATCGAGTAACGAGAATGAATAGCCAGTTAGAAGAGTTCACACGCACACAAAGTAAACGAGGGGCAACTCCCGGGGAAAGAAAAAAACAACAAAAAAAAAACCAGAGAGCTGTTGTTTTCACTACCGACGCCTTTCGACGCCCAAGTCCAACTTCCTTTCCCTCTCTCCTCGTCCTCTTTAATTCGGAATAAAATACACACACACACTCGACGATGAGCGTCTGCGTCGGGCCCCACAAAATGACGATCAGCTGAGAGACGATAGCAGCGCCTCTAACGGCAGTTGACTCATTCTTCGTATGGGGACGGAGCCTGATATCCCCTTAAAGACGACGTAGTTTATTTCACATTGCAAAATCTGTGCATGGTGCAACACCACCCCAGTTCATGATTCGTCAGCTTGTCAGCTCCAAAGATATTTATTTTTAAATCTGCTACGCTATGCAATCCCAAAAGAGAAAGAGAGTAAACAAAAAAGCGACATCTGTAGATTGGAATGTCGTTCGGGTTTTGTGTCGTCGTCGTCGCCCACACACCATTTTATCGATTGGTTCGCCACCAAAACATATATGTATCAGCTAGTGTGTGCACAGTAGTGCATGATTTGATATTAGAGAAGAAGAAATAACTCTTACACTCTCTCTCTGTTAGTTTTATGACCTTTCTTGCGTTCCCGCGGCCGGTCTGCTGCTGCTAGAGTGCTGATTAGCCATGAACATGCTCTCGTCGCTGCTGATGGATGGCGACGTTTACAACCAGCTGTTTCAATCCATTTATAGAATTTAGCTGATGACGTGCAATCGTTTAAAATAAGTCAAATTCCTTACTGTAGGAATTTCCATCATTTCCCAAAATTGAAATCGTTTTTCCCGGACGAACAAAATGAATATATTATAAACTCGCGGATAATTTCTTCATCAACAAACTGAGATGGGAATTCTCCCTTTTTTTGTTGTTGTTGTGGAAACTCATCATCAGCATGAAAGAGCATTGCATTTATAGTTCCGTTCTAGAAGGGATTGCACGCAATCAGCCAACTCAAATAATCAACGTCTATCAAATTCCCCCCCCCCACCCAGCGTCAAAATTGAGTTCCTTTTTTTTTTTCTAAAAGAAAACCTGGAATGGAACCAAAGACGGTCAGCCTTTGGACGACGGTTATTAAATGTCCCGGTCTTTTTGTATGTGCATCCTTTTAGTTATTTCCTTCGTCGTCAAAGATGAAAGGCGACCGGCTCTTTTCTTGTTTCAGTGATGAGAAATCCCCAAAAGGGTCACGATAATAATCCTGTACAGCTCTCAACCAACTAAAAAAAAAAATTTTTTTTTAGAGTAGGCGAGAGAGGGGAAAAGAAAAATTATATACATTATACTTTCTCCGGAAAAGAAAAAAAACTTATCAAGAGAAAAAAGGGAAGAAGAAGTAGGAGGAGATGATAAGCGCGTCCGGACGGATCGATCGCGCAACGCATGGGAGGCAAAAGGGAGAACCCTCCTCCTTTTCTGTTATATTAGTCTGAGAAGAAGACGGAACTATTTGGGAATCAATACCCCGACAGTTTTTTTGCCACTGAAAAGTGAAATATGGAAATGAGAGAAATGTTTCAAGATCCCTTCATGTTATTTATATACACATGTAGTATTGTGTATTGATGTGGCTTCGCAGATTTGTCGCATTATGAAAAAGGGAACTCGTCTCCCTGAGTTGACAATTGGCCCACACCAAATTCTTTGTTGTTTGGTTATTCGTCGTGTACCGGATGGCATACACTCACAAAAGTCATTTTTTTCTTTTGTGTAAACATGCACATCATGCCCGAAAATCGATGAGAATTTTCAAGATTACATCGTTGATATTTATTTCCTATTTTTGTGAGTTGTTGAGCCAACAGTCGCGCGACACTGAAAGTTTCCACACCTGATTAATATTCACCTAACGGCCAGTCAAGCAAACGTTGATATTCCCTTTCTCTATCTACCACCACTATCGCGTATGTATATTTATTATTGTGCCACAAATCCTATTTGGGATTTCATTTCTGGAAGGAAAGGACACGAGAAGGAAAAGACGCGCGTGATTTGTTTGGAATCACGCCAAAGATATTTCCATTGCGCAAAAACAAATATTGTAATAAGAAAAACAAGACAACACAAACTGAAGCTGCTGATGTTATATCATCCGCTACAGTATACGTATATTTATTTGTAAAAGGCGAACAAACCTAATGTGATCGAATATCCGTTATGTATGGACTAAAGAAGAGAAGCTAAATGGACTCTTATCGACAGCAACGGAATCGTTTCCACCACCAACACACGTTTTTTGTTGTTCTTCTTTTAGCATTGCTGAAAGAAAAAGAAATTAAAAGACCTGATTGTCATCATTGGACCGTGAAATGCCTGTGGACTTTTATCTTTTTGGGAAAGGGGATCAAGTCGTGGCCATCATCCAACTCGCAAACAAGAATAAAAATTTTGCTGCGAGACCGCAGACTCGGCCAAGGTCTCGTTCATTATCTAGACATTACTTCTACTTCTTCTCTCACGGGAAAATATATTCTTACGTATATAACCACCGGCCGCAACGCCAAAAGGATCCACAACGAGACAACGATGGACCTTCATTCCAGAAGATTACTTCGCTCAGTTCAGCAGCTAATCGAAATGTTATTATTACCCAGAAAGGATGTGTCAACAGCAGAGCCACCTATCGTCGTTCTAATCGAAATTCTTTCACGGTTATTCTATTTGTGTTTTTATTAGATTTCCGTGACCGTGAATGCAAGGTAAAGAAAGACTGGAAACAAATACAAAAAAGACAAACCGCAACCTCAAAAATGTTTTCAAGTTCTTTGTTTTTTTCTGTCTGAACGAATTCCAAATTTCATTTGAACAATTGCCTAATTTTACACGATCCATTTTCTTGATTTTCCTTTAATGAAGAATCCAGTGACCTGAATCCAGTGATTTAGGCTAAGGGATGATCCTGGCTGGTAATCCTGGGCAGTGAAATGTATAGGCCTCTTTAAACCAATCGATCCAGCCCCACTGGCGTTTGTGATCCGTCCAAGAGTTGCAGAACGGAGTCGTACAGGATTGATCAAAGGCCCAATAACTGTGACTGGTGTTGCGCAGGGCGTCGGCGACTAAGATATTCCGTCCGTTTGGCGTTCCGTAGATGATGGACTGGAAATTCCCGATAAAGAGACTCGGCCGTTGACGATCTTCTTGACATCCGCGGACAAAAACAGCAGACGCACCACCGCCTTCATTGTTTTGTTTTTCGTGATAATAGATGCCACAATAAGATTCTGACGGTTGACAGACGATCGTTTCGGCCATGGCGTCAGGATGCGTCTGATCCAGCAAACACCATGGACGATCCCATCCGCTTGTTTCGTTTTCTTCCAATTTATCCGCCCAACAATTATAGCACACAAGTGGCCGACCAGATTCTTTACTCACTTTCAAAATGATGGGCAAAAGCAGGAACAAAACAAAAAAAGGAATGGCTGCTGTTGTGATTTTCACGCACTTTACGCTCAACATTTCCCTTTAACTCAAGAGCTGGACGTCAACTGAGTAAGAATAATTGCTCAGTTTAAATTAGTGCATCAAATTGTTGTATAATATTTCCGGTATTCCCGGTTTGCATGACAATAAAGTGAAATCATAACTGTCTAGCAGGAAATTCCATTGGGATACAATTCGGAAAATTGGCACTGGGAATTCTTTGTATTCTCCAATGGAATCAAATTGAAGCTTCCCCAAATCCCGTGCAATTGCATCAAACGGTATACCAACTCCCAAGCTCCCAATGGTTTTACGCAACTGGACGCCATTTTTCTAACTACACAAATCAACTAATACGTCCTCGATGAAAAGAAGTCAATTTACTGGGTTAATCGAAGAGTAAAAACCAGTATACGAATAGACAGAACGACAGAACCGGGAGATAGAACAAAATGAACAAAAAATCCGGGAGGTTCCTGTTTAGACCGAATTTACAAGCAGACGATACATACCAATATTTTGAATTGTTCAAAATTTTCATACCAAAAAGAATTGCATTTTTCAACGAAAGTGGTTGCTATTGTTAAGCAATTGCATGCAAAACCTGATTACAGATTTTTAAATTCACAATTGAAGACGAGAAATCATCCCACTGCACCAAAACTTGTATAAAGGTTTAATTATTCAGTGAATTACTTTCAATGACGTCGCTGTCAACTGCCAGAGACCGATACAACGCCGCTAATTCGCTGCTATGTCTTCTTCAGGCACTAGAAGGGAGGGTGACAGTGATTGAATTGAGGAATGAAATGGCTGTCAAGGGTCTTATCACTCAAGTTGATGGGTAAAATATTTTACATTTTAGTGTTTAACACATTTGATTTCTTTCATACTTTTTTTTAAAAATCAAGATTCATGAATGTGTCCCTGCAAAATGCAACAGTCCAGGGGAATGATGACCAGCATTATCATTTTGAAGAGTTTTTTGTCAGGGCAAGGAACATAAGATATGTCCAGATCCCAGAAGATGTGAGACCATTTTCATGAAATCAATCATTTGACAACCTTATTACTTTCAGACTGGTCTTTATATAGATTGATATCACAGAAGCCATAAAGAATCAACTTGAAGGAAAGCCTAAGGCTCACAAGACAGATATGAGTTCTACGACAAAGGCCAAATTGGCCAGAAAGAGACAAAAGGAAACACTCAAATTCATTCAAAAGCAGCAACAAGCTGAAACAAAAGAAGTTGAGCCACAGCCTCCTGGGACCTCGCAAGAGACGGATGAATGATTGGAATATTTAACAATAGATGACGGTTGTCTCAGTTACCCTTTGGGATGATTTTAGCATTGCAAATGGTCGGCAAACGATCCTGCAACCCGACCAAGGCAACACTCAACTGATGAAGATACCGTGGCATCTCATGAAGGGATGCTCTTGTTCTACTTTGAATTTGCAAAGATTCTTGGAGATGTTGTGTAGCTTTATGAAGGGGTTGTTCAACAATATTTATCATGTCATTCCTCACTGCTATGTTGCTGTCACCTATGAATGAAATATAAAGACACTTGTATAATAAAAGAAGGTACAAATTATTTTGTCATTTGTTCTTACGAAGCCTATAGTGAAGCAAAGTGTTATACTTCAATCGGTGTTTGGGTGTCTTTTTGGTATTGACATTGCTAGGAAGAAAACTTATGCTGGCAGGAGTGGAATTGTTAGGGACGTCAGAGTCTTCGTCCGATTCCGAAGCTTCACCCAATACCATTCCACAGACGACTCGGTTGGAAGTTTCCATTTGAAATCTAGAAATTTTAGAAAGTAGGCTTCATAATGAATGTGCGAAATTGATTTTATTTCGGTGGTTTATACAAAAACTAGATCATTTGTAGGGAAATGAATCAATAATTGTTTGTTTGTTTTTAAATTTGTTGGCTTTTGAAATTACCTTTATTGTGGAACTCCTGGAATAAGGGCTTGAACTTGAACACTGAATAAATCAATAATAATAAAGAAGCAGACGAAAATGTTGCTCCAAATGTCCGCTAGATGTCCACTGTTATTGTCGTTTAAAGTCGTCTGTTCAAGTTTGGCAGTCTGATTTTTTCTCTGCTTCCTCGTGTTTCATTTTCTCCACATTCCCGATCCTGACCTTCGCGTTACACAATTTTTAATTACCCCTCGTCAGTTTAAATAAGTAGCTTCGTATTTTAGACTAAATGACCATGAGTAATTCCGAAGATTTTACCCCACTGCTTTTAAGATTAAAAGAACCTGACTTTATTCCAACCCTCGTCTTTGAAAAACGTTTTGTTGAACTGTTTTGCAACAAATTAAATCAAATCTTCGAAGCGAAAGTATCTGGAAAATCTAATCACTCGATAGCAACTATTAGTGACAGGCTTGATTGTGTCCTTTTAATAGCTGAAAAAGATAAACAATTCATCCCTCTCTTTGGAACAAGTGACTCCTTGTGTAGCCAAATTACTAACTGTTTAAGTAAGTATATGATTTATTAATTACAGCTGTATCTAAGACATAATTTAGAAGCACTTTTCTTTTAGTAGCCCTTTAAAGCTGGGCAGTATGTTACAGGTTTTTCTAATCAACTTAACATTAGTTTTCTCATACCTGATAGTTTTATCATGGTTTATATTTTATGTACCCTTTGCATAAATTGTGTTTTTATTAATTAACAGGAAGTGAGTTGATTGAGAGCAAGTCTTTAGTGCCATTACACATTAAGGTAACACAATTAATCTCAATTTTAAGGTTTTTAAGATGCAATTTTTGTCTGACTTCAATTTTTTCATGACAAGGTGTTAAATTTCATCAGTCTACTTATTCAACATATTCCATCTAAAAAATCCCATTTTGTATCACTTGGTCTTCATAAATTGCTGTTGTTAAAACCTGCAGTAAGGGACTGACTTATTTCATGTTTTCTTATTGGATAAAGATTATGTTTTTCTACCACAGGTTTTAAACCATGATCTAATTATGTGGAGAATAGATATTTTGGATAGGTTGTGTGATATAACTAACGCCTTGGAAGACATCTCTACCGTTAATGCGTTAGAATTGCTTCTCTGTAAGCATTAAAAACTTAAAAATTTCCTCCTTCAATTATTAAATTATTTATTTAATGATTAAAAAAAATTATTCCATGGCAGGTTTCTTAGGATGTTTTATTGACAATAATCAATCTGGCTGTTATCTTACTGATGTCACACTTTTAAATTTATTGCTAAATTTAATTTGCAAAATTACCAACGATGTATCACTGCAAAATAGTAATCACTTAAAAAAGTTTGATGATGGTAAGTTCGTTTATAATATTCATAAGAAAGTTTTTTTCAACACAAAATTTTACGGTTACGATGTTCTTTTAAATTAGTTTTTCTACAATTGGCTCGTTTGTTTCCTGAATTAGAAGAGGTTTGTAAATAATATAAGATAAATTCTTATAGATAACGTGCTCTAATGATTTTATTGGAACATCAGATCATTCATGGAGTTTATAAGCTAATTTGTAAAGCCATACTCTCTAGACCCTCGACGAACTTGAGCAAAAAGTCATCGCGTTTTAGTGCAGCACATTCAAGAATTTCCAAACAACGACCGCAAATTTTTCAGTTCAGCTTGAGCATCTCGGACTTTAAACCCACTCCAAACATTAATCCACCCAGAAATGGGTGTAGATTAGCGAAATCTGAGGCCTATTCCGTTTGTCGATACATGTTTGTTGATATGGAAGACATGGACATGGAAATTGATGCTATTTCTCTCGAAAAGTCGGTTGACAAAATTTGTATGAACACAACGGCAGAGGTAATTGTTACATGCATTCTCGCAATGTTAAATAAAATGTAATTTTTTGTTTCCTCTTCACAGGTGATTTGTGGTATGCTAAATTCTAATAAAGGTAAATCAACATAATCTTAGTTTTTGATTCATTGAAAATATATTTGAAATGAATTAAAATTAAGGTGGAACTATCCATTTTGGACTAACCAGCTCTGGACGCATAGACGGTCTTCTCGTAAATCATGAACAACGAGATGGATTTCGTGGCGGTAATAGCCCTTATTAATTTTGTAATAATTGACTTTTTTGTAATTATTTTATTATTATTATTGCTTCACAGGGGTCGATAATCTCTTCTTAAATCAACTCTCACCTTTACTTCCACCATCTTTAGTAAATATAGTTTTTATACCTGTGAGGGAGGAAAACAAAAAAACGATTCAACCCAATCATTCACTTTACGTGATTCGAATCGTGGTGCCAGCTCAAATGAACACCCTCTACTATCTAAAAAACCATGGTATATCATTTGTTCGCCGGGCTACAGGAAATGTGCAACTAAGTCTTAAAGATGTTCGACAATTAGCTGTTTCGCTAAGTGAAAAACGATTCGTGTCCACTTCCTAACTTAATGACTTTCCTTCCATGCTGATTAAGAATTTGTGTTTATAATAAATTCCTAAATTAATAATCCAATTGCTTTCTTGCATTTTTTTCTGTTAAATATTATCAATTAGACGATTTAGTCTCGAGAATTTGAGTTATCTTCGATAACAAAAATGGCATCTAGATGTCAGTCATTATTGCTCCGTTATGTACACAAATACAGAACTCGTCGTAATTTATAAAAAATAAAAGTAAACCGAAGAGGAATGCACAAATTTACATTTCATACAACCGAATTGTTTCTTCGGTTGACATTTAGTAGTTCGTCGACATTCTTGAAGGCCAATGGTGTTGTGGTGGCCGTTTCTTCGGCGGGGGAATCTAGCAGGTCTTCATCTCCGGATAAAAGGGCATCGGAGTCATCTGGTAAGCTTTCTGGATTACTGTTGTTATTGACCACTCTTTGGTATCGAACAGCACGCTTTCGGCCGCGCTTAGGTTTCTTCATGAGGAAATTATCAGTAACCCAAAACATCAGAACCTTTAAAAAAAGATTAAAAATTCAGATGCGATATATGTTTAAGAATAATTTTAAATATATTAAAATTACTGACATTGACAAAGAAAGGTATCACCAATAGAACAATTGTAATGGCCACCTTTGGATCTGTAATAGGGGAGAGAATCAGATCACGAACCTTAAAAGAAAAAATAATTCGGTAATCTTATTTCTTCTTTAAAGAGATTAAAATCATAATACATTGTCCCAAAACTCCAACTGGACTAGGAACGTTATGAGTACTTTCTCTACCACCATAATTCCCATATAAACTCCAGACTGTGCTGCCCAGGCTTTAGCACTTGGAGGATTTCCTTGTTAAGAAAATGGGTGGAGGGAGGGATGATGTATTAAATAAAGCTCTGGTATTAAAGACTGCCATTGTAGAAGTACCATATTCCCCAAAATAGAGGTAACGCCATTTCCACTTGTCTGCTAGTTTGACTGTGAGTCGAATGCATCCATATATGACTAGTAGACCTATTGAGGAGTCTAACAGGAAACTGACAATATACCTAGGATTTCACAATGTATTAAAATAAATATAAGAGATTACTTTAAAATCAAGTTTACCATGTACACGGATCTCCTTGAAATAATGTTGCAAGATATATGTTTGCCATGTGAATTACAAGTGAACCAAGACCTTGCTTTGAAGTGTCATAGAACCAAACCAACCAAGATCTTCTTCTACGGATAGGCTCGCAAAACCTCTTCACTGCCAAATTGACATGTCAGTGAAGTCAATGAAGCATAGAGCATTTTTTTAAACTACAAATATTTTACTTACAGACAAGACATGTGAAAGCTAAGCATGCAAGGACAGCTTGCACTGTCCAACCAAAATCATCAGTAAGGGCATCTTTAGAACACAACGGAGACCCTCGAGGCCTAACCGTCACCGCCGTATTGGGAATCTGTCAAATTAGTATTTTGAATGAATAATACAGTACCAATGAAAACACTATTAATATTTATTACCTCTGTTCCAAGATTCATCTAGATCAGATCTATTTGTGCATTAAGACATGCACAATAACAACTCTATAAGAAAACTGTCACTGTTTCATCTCCAACTTTCTCCGTTCTAACCACTCGGCAATTGGCCCACTTCCCAATGAAGGCCAAATGACTGTGGGTGTTCACAGTGTCACACCCACCATTTTTATGGGTGTGTCTACAGAGGCCCAAGCGGAAAATACATGAACTTTCCAAAATAAGCATTCATTTATTTTATGAATTTTAATATATATTAATCTTTAGTATAGAGAGTAAATAATATTACTTTATTTGTTAAGAAATACCAATAGTTTTTTAGAGATATTTTATCAACCATAGCGATGAAAATGCTCTAACATTTTCCACGTTTGGTGGCAGCAGAGAGAGGGTCGACTATAGATGTGATAGACTTACGTAACAGCAAATATACAGAAAGAAAATACTTCTAGCTAACGTAGAAATTCAGAATTACGATTCTGTACCACACGCTTCTTAACTTGCCAGAGACTGGGTCCATCACGCAACAATTCTTGCGCTGAAGAACACACCAATGAAATTGGGCGACGTTAACAATCTGCTCTCAGCGGAAAAAACGTAATGATGTCTGTTACAGATCATGCGGGAATTCATGCTTCGACTGCGAAAGTAGCTATAGCCCAGCACTATTGACGTTTCTAACAGGATTCAACATTCAGGTTTTCAGCAAGAAGAAAAATATTGATCCCCATCAAATACTAAACCTTGAGAAAGATGATACTCAAAATTATTGCGCTCTTCTTTAAAATGGATCTTAATGCTCAGGAGATTAAACAATTAATCAATTAGTGAGGATGCTGACAGAAAGTTTATTTTCACATTAATTTTTAAAGAATACGTTAAAAATATGGTAAAGAAACAACCAAAAAGGAGACGTAAATTAACATCAAAATTACATTATAATAGCGTGTTTAAGACAATAATCTTCGTAAGGATAATACAAATAATTTAAGCAACTTTGACTGTGCGTTGATGTTGCATGGCCAATGCAGCGACGGTTACAAAACCAATGGAAACTGAAGACACCCAATCAGTGTTGGCTACTTTATCTTTAACTTGGTCGAAAAGGGAATCGGAATTTGATGGGAGATGAATAACTGACTCATCATCTTCCTTGGTGATGACACGAATATCTCGACGAGTCATTCTGTCGTCCATTCGATTTTTGGACTCGAGACGATCGACTTGTTCAAAATTGCGACGCTCATCGACACGACGTTCAACTTGATCGCGGGATCGCTCATTGAGTCGACGGCGATCATCTCGACGCTCCTCAGATTCACGTTCTTCTCTCCTTCGCTCATCACGACGCTCGTCGCTTCTTTCCTGTTGGCGTCGACGATCCTCGACAGATCGACGCTCAGTTTCGTCATTTCGACGTTGTTCCACTCGTTCGTTACTGGCGTCGATTTGACGTCTTTCCTCCCGGCGACTTTCATCGACGATGGATCGACGCTCTTCAGATCGACGCTCTTCTGATTTACGCTCTTCTGATCGACGCTCTTCTGATCGACGCTCGTTGGTTTCTTCAATCTTGCGTTCGCTAACACGACGACTTTCTTCTCTTCGTTCCTCAACTGATCGACGGTCGCGTTCTTCGCTCATTCGACGCTGTTGGACGCGGTCGTCTCTACGTCCGTCTACTCGACGCTCCATTTCTCGTCGTTCCTCCCGACGCTCTTCAC
Organism: Daphnia galeata; assembly: GCA_030770115.1. Taxonomy (NCBI): domain Eukaryota; kingdom Metazoa; phylum Arthropoda; class Branchiopoda; order Diplostraca; family Daphniidae; genus Daphnia; species Daphnia galeata. Next base: position 18,670,464 of record CM061121.1, read on the forward strand.
CTTGACGTTCTTCGTTTCTGTTTTCATTTCTTCGATTGTCGACCTCATCTCGACGTTCTTCCATTCTCCTTTCGCTTGATCGTCGCTCTTCGTTGTCGCGGAGTTGATCCACACGACGATCCCGTTGTGAGTCGATCCGGCGCTCCGATTCCCGTCGGATCTCGGTACGTCTTTCTTCAACAAGTTGGCGCCTTCCGTTTATTCGATCCTCTCGACCATCTCCATTTGCTGCGCGCTCATCGATTTGTCGACGATGAAAAGTTGAACGTCGGTCCTGATCGATGCGACGCTCATCTCCCATCACGACTCTTCTACTGGCGTCATCTTTCATTCCGTTGGATATTAAACGAGTTTCCTCATTATTTCTGTCATGAAGACATCACATCGTTATTTTTTAAAAATAAAATGCAAAATTATAAAATTTAAATTTGTACCGGAAATGTCCCACGACGACGGGCGAGTCACATCGATGTTGATTGACGGCCAAAAGAAGCCAAAGAGCAGCGGTCAACAGCAACAATTTCACCATCTCCTTCAATGAATGAAACTTGAAACTGTCCTTGTTAGTTAATTTATTATAATTAGAATCTGTTGCTGTTTAGTTTGTTCCTTCGCTACTGTTGCTGCAGATGAGCTCGTAGTAAAAACTGGCAAGTCTCCGTTGGTTGTGTTTGTGATGGTATTGCCTATTTATACAAGAACAGTGGACGGGTAAGAATGGCGGGATGACGCCAATTGAGTTTTTTCTTATCAGGAGAACACCATGCCACTAATTTGGATTGCTTACGCTTGAATGGCGATCCATTCATGGTGACCTTTTTGAGCTGGGTGTACTCTTCATTGCATACGTGCTGTATGTGTGTATCATGATGAAATTAGACTGGCTTCATTGATTTCCTTTAACGCTAACTAGAAAATCCTTCATTGGTCTTTGAAGAATATTTTCCATTTTCCATGACATTGCACTGAAGAAGGCATGCACATAGTAAATGAAGGTTATAAACAGGATATATTTATAGCTTAGTTCTTTTCGAGAACTTTTCTTAGTAGGTATTAAATCAAGTAATATTACTTTGTTTCACAGTTTGTGAATAAATTGTGTATCTTGTCGCTATTTCGTCTTGTACTAGTTCGTCGTTTCAAACGCAAAATAAATCTCTTCCCATTTGAGCTTACCCAATTCCTCGAGATAATTTGATTTTCAATTAAGTTTCAAATGTTTCTCTTTAAATGTGGTATATTGAGCCAAGCGCTACTGCGCTATGCGGGTATGACTTTTATCGATCCTTATAACTTACATGTAATTCTCAAGCGCATTTCTCGACAGATGCATTTACTTGTTTCTGTGAATAATTCATTTTCTTGATCTGTCATTTGTAGCAAATCCAGTTTCGGCCATGTACCGTCCAACGACCTTTTGACTCATGCTTGATGTGCTCGAATTGAATGTCGAATGACGTTTCACGTATTAATTATTCGACAAGCTCAATTAATGGTTGATTTGGATTTAGTCGGAAACTTTGTACATAATAGGTCGGCTTTCAGTCCGGCCATTAGACGCGGTTCTTTCAAAGACAAACAATTGATTGTATTTTGTGATTATATACGTTATTCTGACTGATGAAACAATAGTGTCAGCAGCATTCTCATGAAAGTAAAATAGCGAGGCAACGTCAAAGCGCAGATAGTTACAGCTTTGCTTATAAAACCCAGTTTCAAAAGCGCATCATAGACAAACCAGAATTAGCTGACCGCGGACTAACAGCATCAGCGTGAAATTTAAATTACAATTTTTTACGCTTACGTCTTTGACAACGGCAATATCCGTCAGTGAGTTGTTATTTTATCTTTCTATTTATTAGTGAAAGTCAGCCTCGGAACTGAAAAAATCTTCTCATTTTAGTTTAACTATAGCTTACATGTCGTCGCTTCGTTTTTTTGATAATTTTATTGGTGCTTGCCACTAATTACTTTTCCCGAATTACGACTGATGCTGCAAGTTCTTTGCCAACTTTGAGTAAGAGGAGAATGAACCTGAACGGTGTTCATTTGAAATTTGGGGCCATTCATGTAAGTTGGTCGTCCAAGTTCGCTTATAGTTGTTACGCTGCACAACTATCTCGTTCTTATTCTGATTAATATTTTCCCACAATTACAAGATGCCACCTTTTGATGTATTGACTTTACGTCCTGACGGAAACTACACTCACACTGGCAGCGGCATTGTGGTTTACAGTTGGCTCGCAGCAAAACTCAATTTTACGTAAGTTTTTTAAAAATTTGTTTCTGTACTCTCAAAAGGGACCCGTTTAATATTATTCTTTGTATGGATCGTTTTTTTTTACCGTTTTCCACAAATAATTAGGTTTTCTTATTATTTCGTACCTAATGCAATGACTAAAGCCAAATACGGAAACATTAGCGAAATTTCTACGATTTTAAATTTAATGGATGACAAAGTGAGTTAACTATAAAGGCATCATGTAGTACCTTGTTTATGAAATGTCGTTTAACATTTTCTCATTGGTAAACTATGCGTATTTTGATGAACAGGTAATCGATGCGTCAGCTATGGGCATGATTGCAACTCCCGTAAGAAAAAAACTCGTCGACTTGGTCTACGTCATATGGACGGAATCGTTTGTTATGGTGGTGCCTGTTCCAGGAGAGGAACCTCGACTCTTTGCGTTCATTTTACCCTTTCAGTCGACGGTATGTATTTCATTTTCGGTTTCGTAGATGATTTACCATTTTTATAATATCTAAAACCTCATCCAACTTAACGACATCTTCATAGGTGTGGCTGCTCATTTTAATAACAGTGATCACCATGGTAGCCATAATGTCTTTGTTCTCGAAATTTTACTTGAAATTCTTTGCAAAAATCATCGCTGGACGAAATCAACTCGATCCGATTCCTCCCAGAAAGGAGACCCTCTTCAAGTTGATCATCAATTATGCCATTTACATAATCAACATAATGACAAATCAGGGTATAACAATTAGTTGCTGAGATTAATATTTATAACTGAGGTGCATTATATTGAATGTTTTTTTTCTTTTAAAAGGAGGCAGTGTAGCTATCACTCGACTTTCCTTTCGGGTTCTCGTTGGTGTGTGGCTTTTAATCGCCACGGTTTTAGTCAACAGTTATTCTGGCACCGTCATTTCGTATCTGACAGTCCCGAAAATGAAACCACCCATCAACACGTTCGATGATTTAATCGCCAGTGAAGATATTGGGCTTTTTTTTGCTAGCGGATACCGTCATCGAACAGCAGATACGGGCAAGATTTATTCATTGTTCATTATCTTTAACGTAATTTTATATCCACTTACAATAATAGGATGCCAAAACGGGGCCACTGAAAGTTCTTGGTGACCAAATGCGTAGCAAACCCGATCGAATAGTAAGTAACGTACCGAAACTCTATAAGAAGTTGGAAACTGAACATTTCGCTTTTCCAATTCGTAAGTTCTCATAAGAAAGATTGCAATAAACGGCATATAATACGATTAAGAATAAATTTTTGGCTTTTAGCAAAAAACATTTTGCCAAAATTTTGTCTCAAACGATTTTAAAAAAGATGGCAAGTGTCGTTTTAAACTGACGGATCCTATAAACGTTTTCGGACTATGGTCTCTGCCTTTGCAAAAGGACAGCAAATACTCGTCAATGTTTAACATTGCGTACGTTTATAGTTGACTGATTACTTTTCAATTAAATTAATAAATTTTGTAACAACATGTATTTTGTTAATGCTGCATGGGATGAAGACTGATGGAGCTATGGGAGGCTGGAATCCCTTCATTTTCAGTGAAAAATGCCATGCCAAGAGCGGATAAGTGTTTTGCGAAAACGAAACCACAGGCGTCGTCACGCCAAATCCCCATTCAATTAGATGATCTAATGGGAGCATTCTTTATTTTAGGCATCGGACTGAGCCTTGCAACTTCGCTTTCATCGTGGAAATCATTACTGAAATCAAAGAAATCAGACGTCGATGCAACAACAAGAAGACTGTCACTAAGAAATGAGCATATTAATATGTTACTTATTAGAAATAACCAACAAGGAAGATCAGGCTTGCCTTTTTCCTTGTTTAAACAGAATATAGTCCTATAAAACAAATAATATGTAATGACACTTCGTCACTGTTATCACCGTTAAATTGATGGTACTGTATCTTATTCTAAAAATATTTTGTTTTGTTATAATGTAGTTTCATACAAATCTGCCACAGTCAATTGAAAAAAATTGCCTTTGATGCTTGAAGAGAGTATATTTAACAGCAAATCATCGAAATAAGATATATGTGAGTGAGTAAGAGATAATATATCAGACGTCAATTACTAAGTATTAATACAATGATAAGATTATCAAATAGAGACAAAGAATTCAAAAAAATTACATTATAGCGTGTTTAAGACAATAATCTTCGTAAGGATAATACAAATAATTTAAGCAACTTTGACTGTGCGTTGATGTTGCATGGCCAATGCAGCGACGGTTACAAAACCAATGGAAACTGAAGACACCCAATCAGTGTTGGCTACTTTATCTTTAACTTGGTCGAAAAGGGAATCGGAATTTGATGGGAGATGAATAACTGACTCATCATCTTCCTTGGTGATGACACGAATATCTCGACGAGTCATTCTGTCGTCCATTCGATTTTTGGACTCGAGACGATCGACTTGTTCAAAATTGCGACGCTCATCGACACGACGTTCAACTTGATCGCGGGATCGCTCATTGAGTCGACGGCGATCATCTCGACGCTCCTCAGATTCACGTTCTTCTCTCCTTCGCTCATCACGACGCTCGTCGCTTCTTTCCTGTTGGCGTCGACGATCCTCGACAGATCGACGCTCAGTTTCGTCATTTCGACGTTGTCCCACTCGTTCGTTACTGTCGTCGATTTGGCGTCTTTCCTCCCGGCGACTTTCATCGACGATGGCTCGACGCTCTTCAGATCGACGCTCTTCTGATCGACGCTCTTCTGATCGACGCTCGTTGGTTTCTTCAATCCTGCGCTCGCCAACACGACGACTTTCTTCTCTTCGTTCCTCAACTGATCGACGGTCGCGTTCTTCGCTCATTCGACGCTGTTGGACGCGGTCGTCTCTACGTCCGTCTACTCGACGCTCCATTTCTCGTCGTTCCTCCCGACGCTCTTCACCTTGACGTTCTTCGTTTCTATTTTCATTTCTTCGATTGTCGACCTCATCTCGACGTTCTTCCATTCTCCTTTCGCTGGATCGTCGCTCTTCGTTGTCGCGGAGTTGATCCACACGACGATCCCGTTGTGAGTCGATGCGGCGCTCCGATTCCCGTCGGATCTCGGTGCGTCTTTCTTCAACAAGTTGGCGCCTTCCGTTCATTCGATCCTCTCGACCATCGCCATTTGCTGTGCGATCATCGATTTGTCGACGATGAAAAGTTGAACGTTGGTCCTGATCGATGCGACGCTCATCTCCCATCACGACTCTTCTACTGGCGTCATCTTTCATTCCGTTGGATATTAAACGAGTTTCCTCATTATTTCTGTCATGAAGACATCACATCGTTATTTTTAAAAAATAAAATGCAAAATTATAAAATTTAAATTTGTACCGGAAATGTCCCACGACGACGGGCGAGTCACATCGATGTTGATTGACGGCCAAAAGAAGCCAAAGAGCAGCGGTCAACAGCAACAATTTCACCATCTCCTTCAATGAATGAAACTTGAAACTGTCCTTGTTAGTTAATTTATTATAATTAGAATCTGTTGCTGTTTAGTTTGTTCCTTCGCTACTGTTGCTGCTGATGAGCTCGTAGTAAAAACTGGCAAGTCTCCGTTGGTTGTGTTTGTGATGGTATTGCCTATTTATACAAGAACAGTGGACGGGTAAGAATGGCGGGATGACGCCAATTGAGTTTTTTCTTATCAGGAGAACACCATGCCACTAATTTGGATTACTTACGCTCGAATGGCGATCCATTCATGGTAATTCTTATGTTTATCAAGGTTTCTGCTTTATTGAAGGTTATACATTATCCTCTTCCTCACAGGCTTTATTAATTTTATGGTTTAAAAACTTAAATGTTAAACTACTTTAGTAATTCTCATTTTATATTAAAAACATCGATTCTTTGATCGACTGCAATCACAGAATGCCCATTACAAATTTTGCGATTAATATTGAATGTCGTCAAAATAAAGTTGATGTGTACAGCCAATATCCAATAATCGTTCTAATATTTAAAATTTTATAATCAATGAAATCAATGAAACCTTTGTTTCTCCTAGCTAAATATAAATTTTTTCATTATTTGATACTCTGAAGATGTAAAGACATATAAATCATATAATATCAATCGAATTGGAAACCCACAACGATCCAGCTCCAGCACTTAAATTAGTTGGAATCGCAACTGCAAAGTAGAAAGACGTTTCTTTGTTTTAACCCAGCTCCCAGAATATCAAACTCAGATTTAAAATAGACGATTGTAAATTTGTCAGCTTTTGAAGCAGAATTTGATTTGATAACATCAGTTTCTAAGATGCGGTTTTCTTGGCTGCTGCGAAGCTTTATATTAATTATGGAGACTAACTCTTTTCAGATCATCACTGATAATTCCTCTTCCCCTTCGCTACACAGCCGCAGTAGGAACTCGGAAAAAACTTAACGGAGCCAATTTGAAATTAGTTTTCTTTCACGTAAGTTGAATATATACATTAGCTTATTACGATAAAAGAGGACACAAATAAAAGAGGACACAAAACCTTAACGACAGTCACATATTCACGTCCCAGCATATATGTGTAGAACTCAGCAATAAGTTTCTTAAACTTATTATCATTTTTTGTCAAAATGAAGGTTCCGCCTTTTAACGTGATGACTTTGGGGACTGACGGAAATTATACAGACACCGGAAGTAATTCCGGAACATTCATCTGGCTGACACAGAAACTCAACTTCACGTAAAATACAGCATTTTAAAAATTGTCCCATATACCTACTATGAATATTTATTTTTTTAAATGGATAGCACTTGATTTATGCGCGTTACGGTTTAAATAATAATAATATTTTTTTTACGAACAGAATTTCTTATGTTGCAATACCCAACGAAATGACAAAAAGAAAATATGGAAACCAGAGTGACATCGCTGTCATATTGAATCTCATCTTGGATAAAGTAAGATTACATTTTTTTAAAATACACTATTAAATGAATATCAACTGATGATGTGGTGGCATCTTTCTTTTCTTCTTTGGAAAGAATTCTGAACAGATCCCCACACCAGTTGAAAACTGAAAGAAAGTGACGACTTATTTATAACACTGTGCAGTGAAATTGTTATTGCAGTCGCAATTGTTTGTGTTGAGGGTAATTTATGTTATTTCATTTTCCATGAAAAAAGGAAGCCGATGCGTCATCTGTGGGTTTCATTCCAACCCCGGAGAGGAAATCAATGTTTGATTTTGCATATTTTCTTTTGGCGGAACCTCAAGCGATGGTAGTACCTCGCCCCAGAGAAGAACCTCGTCTCTTTGCTTTCATTCGACCTTTCCAACCAACGGTACGAAATCGTCATTGAATTATAAATATCGTGTTATTATTATAAACACATGTACGCACTGTTTAAAGTGTGTATATATTTCTCTTCAAAGGTGTGGCTGTTGATCTTAATTGCCGGCGTATTTGTGGTTTTATCGATGTGTTTGTTTTCAAAAGCTTACTTGAAATTATTTCTTAATCGAATTGTAAACGATGGGAATTCAAACAACCAATCGGCCACACTAGAATGGGCAGGACGATATTCGCTATACATCGTCAATATTTTGACAAATCAAGGTGCCAAAATCTTAATATCAATGATTACTTACATGAATTATTTTAATCTTGTGCTTTTATTCAATAATAGGAGGTAGTCTTTCAATTGCTCGACTCTCCTTTCGGGTTCTCGTTGGTACGTGGCTGTTGGTCGCCATGGTGTTGGTCAACAGCTATTCCGGCACCATCATTTCGTATCTGACAGTCCCGAAAATGAAACCGTCCATCAATACATTTGAAGACTTGGTTTCTAGCGAGGATAATATTCAATTAGTTTTACTAGCGGACACCGTTATTGCCCAGCAAATACAAGTAACAGGCTCGTATTTATAGTAACTGTTTTGAATTATTTTTGACATTTATTCCCACATAGGCAAGTAAATCCGGTACGATGAAGATTTTGGGAGATCAGATTCGAAATAATCCTGATCGGGTCTTAAGTAATATGCCAAAAGTCAATGCTCGCTTAGAAACTGGACAATTTGCCTTTCCATTCGTAAGTTATTGTTATTACGTCAAATAACAAAAAAAAAAGATTTTGCTGATAACGCGCATTGTCAATGCTTTCAGCTTCAAACAATTTGTAAAGGTTTTGTCGCCAATGATTTCAAGAAATCGGGAAAATGTCATTTCCAGACCACTGACCCACTCACTAGTTTCCAATATTGGTGTATGACTTTACAAAAGAACAGCAAATTCACCTCGGCATTTACCCATGCGTATGTTTTGTCGTTAACATGATTTAAAATACGTTGAATAAGACTAATAACGCGCTAAATATTTTTCTTCGGGATGACGATGAAGTTTCATGGAACTTAGGGAAACTGGACTGCCTTCTTTCTGGAATAAAATGAGCATGCCAGCAGCAGCTCGGAAATGTTTCATTAAATCAAAACCTCGGACGTCGTCTAATCAAGTTCCCATTCAATTAAACGATCTGACAGGCGCTTTTTTCATTTTGGGCATTGGATATAGTCTGACCTTGTTGGCCTTTCTCGCAGAGAAGATTGTTTACATCAGATCTCGACGTTAATATTTAAAAACTGGGAGCGCATCGATTATAGCCGATTGACAGACTCAACGCACAGTAGATTGTATACTTTAATGTTGATTTATCTAATAACTTGACTATAATTCGTAAGTGTTTCCTTATCGTTGCCGCTTCTCACAAAATGCCCACATATAGCCAACAAAGCAAAAGGGGAGTATAGTTGTCTAGGAGGCAAAATGGCCGTATTGCACAAAGTCTATCGCAACTCACAACAATGTAAAAGAACTATACCTAATACACGCGAGGAAAAAGTGAAAACCAAATAAAAGAAGAACATTTCTCTCTTTTCTTTTGTAATATGGCTTCATTCATTCAAAGGTTACTCATCTTACCTCATTCCTTACCTCGCCTTTTCGACATATTCCTTTGTCAAAATTCTTTCTCTCTCATTTAGTTATTTACTCGGTGAAAGAGTGTGGTTCAAATATTGTGAGTTGGATAGTATTTCAGCTATTAGTATTAGGTGCCTGTCAATCGCAAATTTTTTGCGGGTTTTCGTGGATTGCCTGCCTTTCATTTATTTCCATTGTACACGCTAAATCGGATTGGGCATACTTATTGACACTTATAAGTGTTGATTTGCAGATCGACACTTATAAGTGTCGATTTAATACTTACTTAGTTCCTTATGTACTTATATACTAAGTGTCATCGGGTACTTTCTTAGGTATGCGGGGTACTTGGCTTACAAGTACGAAAAAAAAATATGTCTCCACCAGGAATCGAACCCGGGTGTTCTTCACTGCTAATCGAGTGCTCTACCACTGAGCCATTGTAGTTATATTATACTATCGAAATAATCTTATAATAATCTGTTTCTATAGTATTAGGACTTAGAAATTTTAAGTTCGCCTACATAGGGTAATAAATGCAAAATATTATTTTGTTTAAAATTGGGAATGATCAACCCTTACGGAAAAATCTTAAAGTAACGAAATAAATCTTATAATAATCTGTTTCTATATAGTATTAGGACTTAGAAATTTTAAGCTCGCCTATACATAGGGTAATAAATGCAAAATATTATTTTGTTTAAAATAGGGAATGATCAACCCTTACGGCAAAATCAAGCAAAAAAGTTACCTAAAAAAATTTCTAAATTTCCAATAACTTTTTAATGCTAAGTACGTATTTTGAGTACTTATAAGTTAAAACTGAATACTTATGCGTAAGTACTCATTCGATGTACTTAAAGTACATCACGTACTTAATTAGTTACTCTATATACTTAAGTAAGTACGGGAAAAACAACACTTACGATGTACTTAACTTTCAAATACTTAATTAGTGTCGTTAAGTACACCCAGTCCGATTTAGCGTGTATAGCTGAAGGTTTCTCTTGGCAACAGATCTCCGCTCGATTTCTTTCATTACATAATTGCTTATTGTGTATAAGGTTTCAACAATCTGTAAAAGCGATTAATAATTGAGCGACAGTGTTCTCGTTTGTCGTCCACCTATTAGTTCCTAGGCATCGTCATTCATTTGAGATTTATTTATTTTGTGAATAATTGAAAACTAAATTAGTTTTGTAGCGGATAGCTCGGAAAAAGAATTATGTCATTGTGTCATGTCAGTTAGCTGACCTTAAGAGTTCATGAACCTTGATCTATCCGGTGGAGATCAAGCTTCCAACGTTATGGACTAGGTATCTGTAACGTTTGATCGAGCATTTCATACAATATCAGACTTTTCAATTATTTAAAATTCATTAGAGGAAAACTTGTGGAAAAGTTATCGAATGACTGGATCATTACCTTGATAGTGCGTTATTCCCGGTTGGAAAAGTCGCATATGATCGCATATGATTTCTCATATGATTTCTCATATGATTTCAGACATGAAATCACATGAAATCACATATGAAATCACATATGAAATCACATGAGATCATATGAGGATTTCGGACTGAGATGGTGTGAGACAGTATGAGAAATATATTTTAAAAAAATTGTATATCCTATTATCGATAAATATCAATAAAAATAGCTGCATTTAATTATTATGTGTTCCTCTAACAATATAGAAGAATAGTAGATGAATAAAATTAAATTTGATGATAAAAAATTTGTGTCTAGGTGACGAATTGAACTCTAGTACTTTGTGTTGGTAGCTCTGCACGCTAACCACTGCGCCATTGATTGACATTACATTATATGTTGTTTGAAAATTTGATAGTTATTGTTGCTTAGAACTTGCGTGTCTAGAATCTGTAGACATATTTTTTGTAATGTATATAATATTATACTATACTGGTACTGCTGGTATTCCAGCTTCATTATATTTTCAGATAAGAACTTGTAAAATTTTTTTTCTTGTTAGTTCGCAAAAAAATTCGAAGTCCCCTTTTTTCACTTCTCTCCGGATGATATGCTCTTGATGCTTATTTGTAAAGTTGTTATTTAATGATAGAAATTGAATATTGGTCACCATATCATATATTAATATGATAGAGATTTTCACGTTCTAATTCGTCTCTAGTGCTGGTCTTTATAGCTCGTTCATCCCTTTTTAATCGTTGAATCTGGGTAGTTTGCCAAAAAATTTCTAAGTATACCCTTCTCAATTCTCTCCGCATGATGCCCTATTCGGCGTCACGTCTCAAACAAATTGTTTACAGTATTTAGGCTACATTACATAGTTATGTGGGATTTTAGATGAATTGCATATTTTATTTTTCTCATGTAATGTAATAAAATGCTTATTATATCGCAACAGTATCGCTCTAATGGAAGATATTATGAGAAATTTTGTATGATGTATATGAGATTTTTTATCTCATATGATTGAATATGTCTTTATGAGAGGAATTACATGAAAACATATGAAAATGTAATTCTCGAATTTTTTCGTGTCTTTATAAACTTTTTCATTTATATTACCCTATCTAAAATTTTTTGTCTCTAACAAATATTTTACTATTGCTACATAGTTTTGCCTGATTTTAGATTTACTCATATAAAATTTGTTTTTTCTCATATGATCACAAGTGATTTAATGTGATCGAATGTGATCTCATATGATCGCACGTGATTTAATATGATCTCATATGAGAAAAAAAGTTCTTTCCTCACATGATAGTATGATTTTTTGTGAGAAATTTTTCCTCATATGATTGCATATGAGTTAATGAGAGAAAATCATATGAAAACATATGAGAATGAAATTCTCATTTGAGAATCATATGATCTCATTTGAGATCATATGCAATCATATGCGACTTTTTCAACCGGGTTATTCACATTTTTTTTTGCTGTCTATTAATCCACAGGACAGAATAAATTGCGCTTGTAAGAGAACTAACTTCGCAGTCAGTTCCAAGTAAACTAAACAGGTTGATATAGGCAATCTTCTCTGTGCTCTTATATAATAGCCGTTTTTACAGATTAACAGTAAACTACACAAAACAGTGCAAAAAGATTATAACAATGAGATCCCTTAGGTTATTACTTATGTGTTTGACGGTAGTCCAATTTCTAATGACGGCATTAACAATTAAACTCGTCTGAAATGTTTCCTCATTTTTCATCGAATTTTCAAATTAAGAAAACGAACCTAAACGGTGTTGATTTCAAATTCGTTGTCTTTCATGTAAGCTTGTTAAAATTTAAAATGTCATAACACATACATGTAGATATTGGATGGGATAAAATCCTACTTGTTTGCGTATTTTGTTTTTGAAGTTCCCACCTTTTGACGTGTTGACTTTGCGTCCGGACGGAAACTACACCCATTCTGGCAGTAACGATAAATTGTATGATTGGCTTGCCAAAAAATTGAACTTTACGTAAGTTATGTTCCTTAATAATTTGACTGGAAACTTTAAGCATTTTAAAGAGCGCATAAAATATTTTTGTTATAAATAAAGCGTACAACATCAATAGCAAAACAATAATGACCAAAATTTTTTTTTATATTTCATTTTTTCAACAGAATTTCTTATTTCATAATTCCAAACGAAATGACCAAAGCTAAATACGGAAATCTTAGCGATAATGCCGTCATAATCCATCTCATCGCTAATAAGGTACAGTATGTTGCATAAAAACGTGTGCAGGCTTTTTATAAAGAGTTAGCGCCAAAATGTATGGAAGTAAAAATATTAATTAGGCGCTAGAGGTCTCTTATAGTATTTCATTCCGCTTTCCGCGAAACAAAAGGCAAATTAGCCTTATATCCATTCATGTTCCAAGGAATGGATATAAATGGGAAATGCTGGGATGCTAAAGATTTTAAATAAAGAAAATACTGATGATTTAGGGTCATCGGCTAGGAATAAGATGTGAAGACGAAATAATTCCTCTAATCCTCGGTAAATTATGGCATGCTTACCAGCCTATTCCTTTGAATAGGCTGATGATTGACATGTTCAAAAGGTTTTTATATTGTCTTCATGACGAAATAATAATAAGAGAAATTAATTGAATCCGCATGTCAAAAAGCAACATAGCCTATAAATTGATATAAAAAAATACATTGATTTAGAAAAACTATTTGAGTAATCGAAGCATACTCCCGGAACCGAACCTAAAGCCTATTGAATCACAGGCGAATGCTGTAGCCATTACGTCTTTAATTGACATACATATATAAGAGAACTACTATATAATTTTGATTTATTAAGAGAATTATTGACGGTATACATCAATGTATTTATATATGAAATACCAATCATCCGTCTATGACACAATGGTTAGCGAGTGTGCTATGGAACTCACATGTCGTTGTTACAATCCCACTCAGTAGCTTTTCTTTAAATATGTTCATTTTCTTTGTTGAAATTTATATTACTTATTATTCGAAACTTATATTTCGATGAATCTCATTAGGAATTATGATAGACAATTTGGACATGCGTGTCCGTGACATATTTCTTAGAGAATAGAGATCAATATACAAATCGAGATACAAACAGGGAAATCGGGGGGTGTATATTGTATAAGCCTGCTGGCTCTTTGGAGTAGAGCAGGCCAGCATGGGTAGAGTAAGAAACAGCCTAAAAATACCCTTTAGGCAACTTCAGGTTTACAGATTATTGTTAGTTGGCAAAAAAAAGGTTGGCCTTCGTTCCTTTTTCTTTTGCCGACAGTAATGAAGGAAAGGGAATAGAAACCGAACCTCTTTTAACTTGCGAAGAGTTCGCCCAAATTGTAGACAAAAAAGTCTAGACAACATTTTCACGAAAATGTTGGGAAAATGAACTTGACATTTTTTGTCAACTTATGAGGCTCACCATATAGGCCCCCTATCTAAAAAAAAATACTATCAATCATACATTTTAGTTGACAAGTAACCGGTATAGAGAAGAGAAAGCATAATGAAAAAATAAAACATAACATTTTTCTTTCACAATCATTGATCAATTTTGTAAGAGGAATGGAGAAGTGCAGATTTGAACACATAGCCGCATGGGAATCTTTATCCCAACCCACAACTTTAACCACTACGCCATATGATTTACATATTAATTAATATTATTACATATGTATTTATGAGCCAATTTTTTACTCGATTCCCCAGCAGGCTAGCAGCAAATTGCCGAATATCGTAATTATTTTAAATTTTCCCTCAATGATGATAAATTACTCAAAGTATACCCGAGAGTAATAGATAGATCGTTTTTATGGTGGGAACTCTAATTTTGGACATATAGGACGCTTATGACAATTTCAAAACATAGCCTTAGGCCTTAGCACATAGATCCGTAATTCCATATTCCTCAGAATACGCGGTATGCCGATAAACCGCGTTTTACTTCACATAAAGTGGAATCAAATATGGCTTACAGTGGGAGACCTCTAGCGTCTCAAACTAATTTTTACCCTTAATAATAAGCCTTCACACGATTTTATGCAACCTACTGTACTTATATATGTATGGTTAATTCGTATACATGTTTAATTAATGTGCAATCACCTTACATGAGCAACGAGTTCATTTATTACATATCTAGATTTAGACTTTGTATTTGTACTTTTATCCGTTTGGTTCAACAGGAAGTGGATGCATCCGCTATTGGTTTTATAGCAACTCCCGAAAGGAAATCAGTGATGGACTTGGCTTATTTCACTTGGACAGAGCCGCAGGCCATGGTGGTACCTCTACCAGGAGAAGAGCCTCGACTTTTTGCCTTCATCAAACCCTTTCAACCAATAGTTATATTATGTTTTTATAGACATAATCAAACCATTTCTTTGCTTACTTATTTTTAACAATTGTGCTGATAAATGTTTAATATTTTATTTCTTTTTTAAGGTGTGGCTGTTGATCTTAATAACCAGCTTCTGCGTGATTTCATCCATGAGTCTATTTTCAAAAGCTTATTTGAAATTAATAGGGGAAAGCGTGAAAAACGTCAACACCAGCACGATTGCACTGATAAGTCAGTATTCCGTATACGTTGTCAACACTTTGACAAATCAAGGTAACAATCAAGATCATACAAGACTTTCTTTTTGTTCATTTTTAAATCATTTTAAAATAGTGTAAATATTTTACGGATAACAATGCACAAATTACTTTATTAAAGGAGGCAGTGTAGCTATTGGTCGACTTTCCTTTCGGGTTCTCGTTGGTGCGTGGCTTTTAATCGCCACGGTTTTAGTCAACAGTTATTCCGGCACCATCATTTCGTATCTTACCGTGCCCAAAATGAAACCACCCATTAACACGTTTGAAGATTTAGTCGCCAGTGAAGAAGTTGAACTCATTTTGCTAGCGGATACCGTCATCGAGCAGCAAATACGGGTAAGTGTACATCATTTTAATGATTTCTGCATACTCTTACGTTGGGTTTAATTCAATTCAAATCAATTTGGCATATTTTTAAAGGATGCCAAAACTGGTACAATGAAGATACTAGGCGACCAAGTTCGAAGCAATCCCGATCGAATATTAAGCAGTGTACCGAAAGTGAACAGCCGCATATCAACCGGACGTTATGCTTTTCCATTTGTAAGTATTCATAATTAAAAGAAGTTTCATTTTCATTAATTGTATGCGAACGTTCTTTAGCTTCAGACATTTTCCGACAATTATGTGGCCAGTGACTACAAGAAAACGGGAAAGTGTCGCTTCAAAACCACCGACCCACTCACAACGGCCAGATTTTGGTCTTTGCCACTACAAAAGAACAGCAAATTCACGCCAATGTTGAACTATGCGTACTTTGCATTTATTTATTTTTATTCTAAAACAAATCATGAAATTCTTAATCTTTTCATTTTATTTAAATCATTAACGACATATAAAGGTTGATGGAAGTCTGGGAGACGGGATTGCCTACATTCTGGGTGAAAAACGCCATGCCACAAGCGCGACAGTGTTTCTCCAAATCAAAGAAGCCAGCTCTTTCGTCGTCCCGTCAAGTTCCCATTCGATTGAACGACCTGGAGGGCGCTTTCTTAATTTTAGGCATCGGCCTCGGTCTAGCAACGCTTGTCTTTCTGTTAGAGAAGATTTCTAAATTGCTGGCACAGCGGAATCCTGTAGTTACATTGTGAACAATATGGATCTCGTCATTTATGAAAGACCACCTTTTAGTTCAATTAATGTCAAGTATATTGGCATCAATAAGAAATAGAAAAATTATATAAATGTTTAATAGTTGTTGCTAGGGCGGATATTTATCGTTAAATAGTCATTAAAGCAAATTCTTCAGTGTAAGTTAACACAAAATGTTCCTGACAACAGTTGCACTTGATTACGCGTGTAGTGGAGACTAGACGTAATAATAAATAAAAAAAAAGATAGTTGTTCCATGTTGTTATTTCTTATTATTGCAACTAATGCTTTTGCTTTCAGTAAAACAATTCCTTATTACCTAAATCTTCTGAACATTTCTGGGGGTTATTCTTCGCCTTAAATTTTACTCCTTCCATACCTTTTTTGTTCTTATAAAAAAAAATATCGTTTTTCTCAAAAACAAGTCCAGTCTTAAACTTGTGGATTCCGGCTGTCACTCGACTTGGTGTACTGTCTCTACTGCGTCGGATCCTTCATTTAGAATTGTATCTCTAGCACTGAAATTTTGGATAATTTATATCAGTGCTATTATTATATCATATTATATCATTATTATATCAGTTCAACAGAACATCAGGTTTCCCTAGAAACGTATAACAACTTTCCCATGAACTTTTTGTTGTGTGTTCTATTTCGTGGCAAAGTTGTATTTATTGTGTATGGCCAAGGTATCGCCAAACTGTAAGCGATTTAAATAACTGAGCGACAGTGCTCTATATGCTCGTCGCCCACCGTGTTCTAAACGCATTGGTTGTAAATCTATTTTGTGAATGATTGATCAATCTCAAATTAGTTAGTATCGTATAGTGGACAGCTCGGAAGAAGATTCATGTTATTGTGGCATGTCAGTTAGCTGACCTTAGAGTCATTAACTTTTGGCCTATCTGCGTAAAAAAATCCAACTTTTAACGTAATGAACTCGGTATCTATAACGTTGGATACAGTATCCGACTTCTCAATTATTTAAAATTCGTTAAAGGAAAACTTGCGGATAAGTTATCGAATGACTTGATCATTACTGCAGTAGTAAGACCGCCCTATTCCTATTAATCTCTATTTTGTCGATGTCTAAAATCTATGCGGTAATATCAGAGATATCGAGCCAGAGGACAGAAGTATTTCCTTGCTTATATGTAAGATCGTTAAAATCAAATTCAGTTCCAAGTGAACACTACAAGTTGTTAGACATCAATCAGCCACCCTGCTCTTAGTCGTTTTTACAGTGATCAAACTGATCAAACTGAGTGTATTTTAACCTAAACATCTTCCTCTATATAAGAATAATTATCTAATTAACAGTAGAACTTAACTGATTAAAACCAACAAGGCGATAAGTTTGTAACAATGACAGCGCTTAAATTATTATTTGTATGTTTGGTACTGGTAGCCCAGTTCCTGTTGGCGGTATCAACAGACTCTTTTGAAACGTTTCCTCCTTTTTCATCGAAATTTCAAAAAAAGAAAACGAACCTAATAAACGGCGTTAACTTAAAATTCGCCGTCTTTCATGTAAGTACTCTCTTACAAATTGAATTACATGCTTGTAGGTTTTCATACTGATTAAAGTTGAATCCCATTTCTTTTGGTCATTTTTAAGTTTCCACCTTTTGCTATATGGAATTTGCGTCCGGATGGGAACTACACCCAATCAGGCAGTAACCAAAAATTTTACGACTGGCTTGCCGAAAAATTGAACTTTACGTAAGTTGGTTTCCTTAATTGTTTAAAAAAAAACAAATGTTAATATGCGATTATTATAAAAAGATCGTATATAAATAGCTGCAAATAATATCGTACACATTTTTTATATTTTTCAACAGAATTTCATATGTCGTAATTCCAAATGAAATTACTAAAGCCAAATACGGAAATCTAAGCGACAATGCCGTCATAATCCATCTCATTTCTGATAAGGTAAGTACAACACAACTTTTGTGTATCGACGAATTTATTTTTTAGGGAAATGATAAGAAAAAATCCAAAGGTTATACGTACAGTTAAAATTTTTCTGACTTTTATCCGTATGATTGAACAGGAAGTGGATTCTTCCTCCATTGGTTTTATTCCAACTCCCGAAAGGAAATCAGTGATGGACTTTTCTTACTTCGTTTGGACGGAGCCACAGGCCATGGTGGTACCTCTACCAGGAGAAGAGCCTCGACTTTTTGCCTTCATTAAACCCTTTCAACCAATAGTTATTATATTTATCATCATTGATAATCGAAATGTTAATTTTTTTAAAATTTGTTCTGACTGATGTTTTATATTTCATTTCTTCAAAGGTGTGGCTGTTGATCTTAATTGCCAGCTTCTGCGTGGTTTTCTCCATGAGTCTATTTTCAAAAGTGTATTCGAAATTATTTTTAATGAAAAGTGTGAAAGACGTCAGTATCAGCAACGGGACCGCACTGAAATGGGCAAGTCAGTATTCCGTATACGTTGTCAACACTTTGACAAATCAAGGTAACATACAAGATCAATTTGCATACATGTTATTCCCAGTTTATTCTTTAATAGACTGCATGGGTTAATAATCTTGTCTTGTTTTAGGAGGAAGTGTTGCTATTGCTCTACTCTCGTTCCGGGTTCTCGTTGGGGCGTGGCTTTTAATCGCCACGGTTTTAGTCAACAGTTATTCTGGCACCGTCATTTCATATCTTACTGTGCCCAAATTGAAACCGCCCATCAACACGTTCGACGATTTAGTAGCCAGTGAAGAAGTTGAACTCATATTACTTGCGGACACCGTTATCGAACAGCAAATACGGGTAAGGATCGATTAGTAGGTTAATTTTGTTGTGAAAATATGCGTCGTTTTTAAGAATGCGATTTGGCATCATTTTCTTAAGGATGCCAAAACTGGTGCAATGAAGTTATTAGGCGACCAATTTCGAAGCCATCCCGATCGAATAATTAGCAACGTGCCAAAAGTGAACAGTCGCATAACAACCGGACATTATGCTTTTGCATTTGTAAGTACTCAAATTATATTTATTTATGTATTGCATTGTCAGATGATGGTTTACCCTAAATGTTTTATTTGCACTCATTGCGCTGACGTTTTTTTTTGTAGGTTCAGACATTTTGTGACAATTATGTTGCCAGTGACTTCAAGAAAGCAGGAAAGTGTCGCTTCAAAACCAGTGATCCACTCACAATGACACAGTTTTGGTCTTTGCCTCTGCAAAAGAACAACAAATTCACGCCGGTGTTTACTTCTGCGTACTTTGCATTAAATATTTCTAAACTAAGAGAAAATTAGTTAATTTTTTTTCGTTTTATCACAATGACGAAGACTGATGGATCTCTGGGAGACGGGATTGCCTACATTCTGGGTGAAAAACGCCATGCCACAAGCGCGACAGTGTTTCTCCAAATCAAAGAAGCCAGCTCTTTCGTCGTCCCGTCAAGTTCCCATTCGATTGAACGACCTGGAGGGCGCTTTCTTAATTTTAGGCATCGGCCTCGGTCTAGCAACGCTTGTCTTTCTGTTAGAGAAGATTTCTAAATTGCTGGCACAGCGGAATCCTGTAGTTACATTGTGAACAATTGGGATCTCGTCATTTATGAAAGACCACCTTCGATCCTTACATTAAATCAATAAGAAATAGAAAAAGTAACGTGTTTGTATTCGTCGCTAGGACCGATATTCGTCGTTCTGTAGTCCTTTAAAGCAAAATGCTTAGTAAGTGTAAGTTAATAAAATAGATATACCTTAGATATACCTTGGACGTAACAGGACGGAATACATGTAGACGAAGCTTAACGTATATTAATAAATACTAAAGCACCAGCAAGGTTCTATGTTGTCTTATTAATGTAACAAATTCTTTTGTTTCAGTAAAAAAATCCTTATTACCTAACCCTTTCGAACATTTTTAGGTGTTTTTCGTCTTAATTTGTATTCCTGTGAAACATTCTTTTTTATGTTTTTATAAACAAAGTTGCTTTTCCCGAAAACTCAAGTCCCACTGTTAAACTTTAACTCGGGATGCTGCTTTCACTCTTAACTCGGTTCACTTTCATCGACTGTGTTCGTGTCAGGATCCGATCCACTGCTTTCAACATTTTGTTGTTTGCTAACTTTCACCGACTACAAGGTAAAATATCGATTCGGATCTTTCAATTGGGATTTGTACCTGAAACTATTCTAAATAGAAACTTTTTGGATAGTTAAAATCAGTTCAACAAAACATCAGGTTTCCCTGGAAACTGCTGGACTGTGTTTTAATGTAAGCGTAACGGCTAAACCTGAACTTGGAATTCATCCAGTGTCTTTTGTGCTGGTTCAAGTGCTCATCAGCAGTTATACAGATTGGACGGACGGTTAAAAGCTGTGTTTGTTAATATTTTCCATCATCAGGATGGTTTATTGGTTGATGATTCCCTTGACACTAAACTTACTCCATGGTACCGCTGAATCTTATCCTTTCAAGAACACAATGAATAAAGATGTGCATTTAACGTTTGCTGTGTTTCATGTAAGTCATTCAAACTAAAATATAATAGCTACTGTTGTATTATTATTTTTAGTAAAACATTTTTTTATTGTTTGTTTATTAAGTCCCCTCCATTTAATATTCTGACTTTGCGTCCTGATGGAAATTTCACTGACGTCGGGCCTTCCTCACTTCTTATGAATTGGCTTGCAGAAAAGCTCAAATTCACGTAATGTTCACTTCACTAGATTGTCTATTCATTTTATTTATCATTGTTCAATTTTAAAAATCTTTGTGCGCAGATTTTCGTACAAGGGTCTCACCCATGAGATGAGCGCTAAATATGGGAACCCTATCGATCATGCCGTTCTTCTCACATCAAACAAAGTATTAAAAGTTCGATCAAATAATATTTTTTTAAACTAATAAAACAATTTTTTTTTTATTGCAGGAGGTCGACGGAATAGCAGTGGGTTATGTTCCCACTCTTGAACGGAAACAAATTGTCGATTTTACCTTTTTCGTTTGGTCGGAACCGTTTGCAATGGTAGTGCCCCTTCCGGGAGAAGAGACCCGACTGCTTGCCTTCGTTCGACCATTTCAGTCAACGGTAAGTTGACTAAATACAATTTTATGCAATGTGTTTATACATTTAAAAGTTCTTTTTTTACGTCAATTATTTTGGTAGGTGTGGTTGTTCATCTTTATAACTATCATCGTCATGGTGACTTTGATGACTCTTTTCTCAAGAACTTATTCAAATTACAGCCCTATAGGTAGTTCGGCTACCAATAGACGAATGACAATGTTTGAACGTGTCGGTGATTACACAATGTACATCTGCAACATTATGACAAATCAAGGCAGTTATGATTCTTCTTAAGGGAAAAATCTTTTTAACTAATTGGGTCTTAATAATTCTATAAGGGGGTTCCATTGCTGGTGATCGCTTTTCGTTCAGACTTCTCATTGGAGCTTTATTATTGGTGGCCATGGTTTTGGTCAACAGTTACTCCAGCACCATCGTTTCCTATCTGACCGTCTCCAAAATGAAACCGCCCATCGACACGTTCGAAGACCTCGCAGCTAGTGAGGACGTTAACTTCCTAATCAAAATCGACACAGTCGTCGGACGACAAATTTTGGTAAGTCTGGCTATATTGTGTAAAAGTAAATTTCATTTTTCTATTCATTTTTAAAATACAGGAAGCTAAATCTGGCGTTCTCAAGACTCTAGCGGACAAGGCTCGACAGAATCCCGACCGACTCTCGACAGACCAAATGAAAATCGATGCCCAATTAGGAACTGGCCATTTCGCTTATGCCTGGGTACTTATATCTATCTTCTTCTTATATCTATAAGATAGTTGTGTAAAAATAATGTTATCAATTTATTATTTCATGAATAATACCCTAGCTTCAAACTTACTGCAAGTTTTTCGTCTTTAACCAATACAAGAAGGATGGCGTTTGCCGTTTTCACATGTCCGATCCTCTACCTCTCAAGTTAGGATTCTGGTCACTCGTCCTACAAAAGAACAGTAAATTCACGGCAATAATTGACGGCGCGTAAGTTACGCTACCCTAATTTCATTTGCTTATTCCCGTATAAATGCTCCCAACTTTCTTAATTGGCTTAGTTTGATGGAACTCTGGGAAACTGGTCTGATTGTGATTTGGATGAAAAACGTAGTTCCACGAGCGCCAAAATGCTTTGCCAAAACCAAACCGAGAGCGAATTCGACGCGTCAAGTGACCATAAAAACAATGGACCTGGCAGCTCCTTTTTTTATTTTGGGCATTGGTTTGGGGCTTGCTACGATTGCCTTTCTAGTAGAGTTAATTATTCACTTTAAATATCAGTTTAAGTTTGGTAACATCTTTTACAATTAGTAAAGTGTAAATTAAAGAGAAATAACGATCGACATTTTGTAGAGCAGCGCAGTCTCGCATATTTCGTTAATTTTATTATTGCGTCTTAGAATCTGACGGGTTTAATATAATCTTGAAACATTTAATGTAATAAACTTGCAGCTATAAAAGACCATGTTTCTATTGACGCGCTACGTTTACCCTTCTAAAGATTGAACTCCAAAATTTAAATTAAAAGTGGAAATGGTTTCATTCGTGGGGATAGCTGGTTAGTGTAGATTGTGGATTAAATTGTTTAACTTTACTGTCCGTTTGTTATTATTCTAAGGTGTTCTTGAGGTTCAGTTGTCGCTGTAAATATCCGAGAATGAACAGAAATCAGTAAAGCCCTGCTAATTAGATGGAAACTAAATTAATTACTTATGATTGGAGGTAGATCGGGTATGAAATCAGGATCCATGCATGCCCTTTCGCAGGACTCCACTGAACCGAAGTTGTTGCTATTTCCATCGCAGCCGCTAAAGTTGAATGGTCGACAAACTCCAGTTGTAGCATCGTAATAAAAACTTGGAATAGACGAGCGACAGTTTCCGATAAGTTTCGGTTGCAAGCACCGATAGGTTTGAAGTCCTTTACTAATAACCTTTTCCAATTCTGCATTTCCTCAACATCAAATGGTGAACGAATGAAATAATTTGTATGTTCATATACCTTTTTGATTGCACTTGGCAAGACAAGCATGTTGATTCCTAAAAACATTCTCAGTAGATCGGCATCCGCCATAAACGAATTTATCGCAAACTTTTGTCATTGCATTATACGTCCATCGATTAAAGACTCCAGAGCAAGAGATTGTTCCTTTCAACGGAGGCTGCAAGCAAATGTCTTCGCTAGTAGTATCGGCCTTTTCTCCCTCAACAGGAACATCTATTTTTGTAACTGCTCGCCA
The DNA here is from genome assembly GCA_030770115.1 of Daphnia galeata. Classification (NCBI taxonomy): domain Eukaryota; kingdom Metazoa; phylum Arthropoda; class Branchiopoda; order Diplostraca; family Daphniidae; genus Daphnia; species Daphnia galeata. Next base: position 18,694,127 of record CM061121.1, read on the forward strand.
AAGGTTCATAATTTTAAATTAGAATGTTTACAATTATTATTTAAAAATCATATCATTGTTTTAACCTGCTAGTTCAGTTGTAGTTGTAGGCGGGGTAACGGGTCCTTGCAGGCCATTGCACGTTAGATCGCATTCATTTTCAGATTTGAAATTGTTTTGATTTCCATCGCAACCGTTGTAGTTGAAAATTAAGCACTTTCCAGTTTGCATATCAAAATAGAATCGCGTCTTTTCGCCAACAACATCTACCGAATCTCTTTCCAGTTTAAGACAAGGGCTACCTTCGGACTTTGATTGCATGCAAGGTAAAGAAGTATCGCTTTCATTGATTAATTTCTGTAGTCCTACATACGTAAAAGAAATCACAGTTAGTATAATTTTATAAATAATTAAGACGCTATATTATTTCTGCCTTGTTTGTTGCATGTAGCCAGACAGGCAAATTCATTTTTGAATAGATTTTCGGTGCCCCAACATCCCTGCCAAAATAATTTCCTACAGGCGTTGGCAGTCGTGTCGTAAGTCCAACGCGGAATGACTCCACTGCACTCTGGGGCACCTGAAGGACGATTGATGTGAGGCAGTGAGCAAATGTCGACAATTTTGGTTTCGTTATTTTTCGTTATTTCCTCCACGGCAGCAATTTCAGTTGGGCCTGTTTAATAAATTAAGTTTATTGATTTTAAAATACCGCGAAGAAATCACGCTTAAACTTACGCGGAATGGCCCACACGATCGATGTTGTAACGCAGAAAAGAATAATCAATTTTCCCAACATGGCGGTATGACAGTAGAATCAGCACAGTCCTAGAAGAAAGCGAATTATATCAGATGATCAAGCTGTAGCTGTGTTTAACTGAGAATCTAGACTGGGGAACGACTGGCACCTCTCATCCGTCTTTATATACTTACTACCTCAAATAATGCTCGTCAAGCGAGTCAAAATCCTTGGAAACAGATCATCAGCCACAACCTCTTTTTGAAATTGAGTTGATCTTTCGCAAAAGTCGGCACTGACGAAAGAATCGAGAACATTTTTACCTGCTGTTCTTTTCTTTGAGATCGCCAATAACCTTAAGGCATTCAGCGTACGATCATAATCAATCATTGAAAACAAGTTTTGCGCTAGCTGTATATAATTAGCCTATCAAACTAAGACATTAGATAAGCGTACGCACACATACTTTCTGCATTTGTAATGTTAGAATGGTTGATTATTATTGGGGCCTTGGTTTTGTTTTCCTGGATTTGTGCAATCAACATTACCATCAATTTCGTGCCAACTGTTGTTTTTCAACTCGTTATTTCACCTACCTGATGGCAATCGTGAAGCTCAAACCAAATCTTATTTTAGAAAAATTCCGTCGTAACGAGCAAGTCCATACTTGCATATGAATTTATTCACTTTGCATTCGCTTCATCTTTCAATGTTAACAATTGTTGTGAATACGTTGAACAGCGCAAACGCCTGAAAATATGCGGAACCTTCAACCAAGACCTTGAATTATTATGTATCAAAAATTTAGGAATTTTAGTAATTAAGTTATATTTACTATTTATGGTTAAGGCAACGACGAGCTGCACAGGTTTAAAATGTTTTAAACATATTAATCGAATTAACACATTTTTACATTCTATGGAACTATGGATGAAAGTACATTTATACTAAATATATAGAGATTTCCATCGAAAAAAAGTGTTGTAAGATCCATAAAATTAATGTAAGATAAGTTTGAATTATCACATGTGTAATACAAAAATAAACAACCATATGCATTCATAAACTGTAAAGAAGGCCGTCGGGACAAATTTAACTTTCAATAAGCTCTATATCAATGGAAAGTTTCCTCTGGAAAACTTGTGAGCAACCAAGGAAAAATTTAATGCTATATTGTGAATTTAAAATTATGTCAAGGGTGATGACGATAGAGGATCGTATTTTGTTAAGATGCCCGAGTATAGTCTTTTAGTATGATGAAACGTAAGAAACCAGAAATAAGAAAATAAAAACAAAGCTGGGGTCCAGCCTGTCCTGGAGAGTCAACACCAAACAAAGAATTAATAAAATATTGAATTTTTTTTTCTAACATAAAAAAAATGTTCGAGAAAATCTCTCAGACGCAAACAAATGTTTGAATCTGATGAGAGGAAAACCGGATAAAATTTCTGCCCAGTTTGTTTAGAAAAAATACGGTGACAATACTTTGATTTGCTTTCCTTTGTCTTCGGTATCCACCTAATACCAATTACAAAGTCTTCGGACGGCATTTTTCCACGAACTGTAAAGAGGGGCGTAATCCAGCCTGTGATTCAAGAATTCAATTTTCAAAATTAATAAGAAAACTTTGATAAAAAATATTTTGAGAATATTTTCCATTTTACCAACGGTTTTCAACAGGAAAGAAGACACGCTCCGTCTGTCGCATTGCCTGCAATTCACTCCTCGACTTCCATATCCCTTAGATATCAAAATAATTAGTAAGTAAATATCGCGATTCATTTTTTGTAAAAAAGTTCATACCGAAAGAGAGTCCTGCCATCATTGCTGCGCCATGAGATGCTGTTTCAATAAACGTTGGCCGATCAATGGTGACCATAGTCAGATCGGAGATCAGCTGCATGAGAAAATCATTGCGACAGACACCACCGTCGACGCGCATCTTCGTTACAACTACGCCCGTTTCCTGATACATCAACTGACACATTTGGTAGACCCGGAAAGCTAAAGATTCGACAGCTGCTCTCAAGAGATGGACTTTACGAGTGGACGGTTTGATTCCAATAAAACCTGTGGCGGCGGTTTCGTCGTTGATAGGCGCCTGGTTTCATAAAAATTTTTTTTTTTTAAGAGCAAATTATTTTCAAGAATTTACTTCTTCCTAATTACCTGAATTCCACTGAAAGCTGGGACGAAGAAAACATCATCACTGTTTGGAATTGACGTGATCAGTGTCTCAATGTCGTCGTATTCTTCAAAAAGATCAATGTCTCGACACCATTCGATGACTGTGGCTGTATCACTGGAATGACCCTCGGCGATAAACACCACTTCATCGCCAATTTTCCAACCCACTACCGGATAGAGACCAGATACGGAGGCGTGTGGTTTTTCGGCCGTGTTGTACGAGACAAACGATCCGGTGCCCATCGTCAAGCGCACATCTCCCGGTTTAAAGCAGAACGAACCAAACAAGGAAGCCCCTTGATCCGATACCTAAATATGATTTTATTAAATAATTATCACAGATTTTTAAATTATAGATAATAAGAGAAAATGTGAAACTTACAACGCAGCGAATGGGAATTTCCGCCCCGAAAATACTTTGATGAATGGAACCCCAATGGTCACCACAAGAGTCTTTGATTTCTGGAAGCAAAGATTTGGGAATTTCCAGCATATTGATGAGCCAGTCAACCCATTTAAATGTGTACGGATCCCACAATCCACTGACACAAATATTGCTGTAATCTGTTGCGTGGAGACGACCTCGAGTCAATCTATTGGGGACAAACGAACAAACGATAGCGGTATTTTGCGATACCAACATTTAAGAAGGAAATGCTACAAAGGAATTTTACCTGTGAATTAGGAATGTTTCAATGGTCCCAAAAAGTGCGTTGCCATCTTTAGCCGCTTGACGCAGATTTTCGTGATGATCCAAAACCCATCGCAAGCGTAGGGAAACTAAGCTATTCATAAATTTAAAAGCACTACCGGCTAAATAGCGCTTGTTGCGAGTTGCCTGGTGTAAAATGGTCGAGCCCAGACGGATACCCTGGTTTTTAGAAATCAAAATTGAAAAATTTGGTAATAATTCAAATTTTAGAAAGGTCTACATGAAGTGTCCACGAATTGTTCCATGATTTCACCAGGTGATCAGCTCTCAAGTCTTTCCATGTAATGAAATTATGAAATGGCTTTCCTGTTCGCTTGTCCCACGTCACAAATGAGCCTCGCTGTGTGGACAAACCGAATACTTTGACGTCAGATACATCGGCGTCAGCATCTGTTGGGAAAGTTAAGCCACTCGATTATATCAAATAAAAGATTGTAAATGACGCATGCATTACTTTCTAGGGCGGTTTTGAAAACATTCTGAAATTTTGTCCAGACGTCCTCGGGATCTATTTCGTTCCAACCTTGTTGTGGATAAATTTGACTGACCTATGGTACATATGAAACGTGGAGTTAAAACACACGAAGACATGTGTATAGAATGTAATTTTTTCGAATCAACTGTCATATTTTTGATTAACACCTTTGAAGTCACACTTCACCTTTGCTGAGGCACTAGACCGAGCGCGTCCTTGATGATCAAAGAGAAAGCAACGGACCGAAGTGGTACCAAAATCCACCGAGGCAATAAGTTTTCGACCTGTCGATGATGACCGTTTCGAGTTTCTGTCTCCTCGTTTGCTAGCCATTTTGAGAAAGCTAGCTTGCTTCTTTCTCTGACAGGCAAAGACTGACTAATGAACAGTCACCACCTGCTAGACAAGATAAGGTGATGTATGATAGATTGAGATATGGCATAGCACTGAAAGATAAGAAACTATAGATCACATATTAATGTTTCATGTTTCTTAATGACTAGAAAAATGAAACTGAATCAAAAGAAACAATCTGAAATTGGTCAGTATCAAAAGCAAAGTACCTGTTTGTACTTTCCACTTGAGATATGAGAAGTTCTTAAAAGACAAAACAGACTCAACAGGTATACAAAATTCAATTAAACTTAAGACTTCAAAATATGAGAAATAAATTACCTAATAGTTAGAATAAAAACTGTTTCAAATAAATCTAGATGTTGTGAAAAAAGTCAACAGGCTCATACTCTCTCTCACCTGCTACTGAAAAGCCACGGTGGATGTTTGATTCCCCGCACACGATACACACTGAAACGCAAGTAAAACTTTCTAACATAGTTTTCTATTATGTTTTTATGATATGGTCAACATCAGTCCCTCCAGCATGTGATGTTCCAAAACAGTCTCTGACCTACATTCGTGAATTCGAGTGAGAAAAGAAAACAATATTTTGAAGTTGAGCCATGTTCACTTCAGCCATGGCCTACTGAGCTACTAGGCCGCCCGCCGGTGTTTGGGCTGATACCCGGAACAGGGCGCATCTAGCGGTAAGATTTTTTTCATTGTTTATTTAGATAGCTAAGAAAACCTTACCGCTAGATGCGCCTTGTACTGGGTAAATTAAACGGAAGGGAATGGGTTGAAAAAGTCTTTACACAAGGGAAGTTATTCGCACCAACACCTACACCGGCCTAGTAGTTCTCCAGTTACCAGTTCTCAGTACTTCTTCAGTAGGCCATGGTTTAGCGCCACCTGGATCGAACTCCGAAGTCCTTGTAAGTTGAAATTTTTTCTTAGAAAAAAATTCCGAAATCAACAGGATTTAAATCTATTCAGCTAAATTTTGTTTTATTCAATAACAATAAGTTTCCTGGAAAAAATCGATTTTTGAAAAATAATAATAATCCATAAATGATTTCAACGTTGCCATTTTTGACAGAATTCTGTGTCGTCTGCTGATCAACAACGAGGAAAGGAGAAAAAAGCTAAACTTGACCGGTTTGAATACAAACTATTTAAATTAAAAGCAATACGATGGATGAAAGTGATCTAGACAAACCCCAAGAAAATAAAGGACAGAAAAAATCGGCCAGACAACACGATGGTGGGGCAGCAGATCTAGAAAAGGTTACCGACTATGAAGAAGAACGAGTCGTTTTGTCTCAAGACATAACTGGGGTAAGTAAGCAAACATTTTCAAATTTTGCTTCCTTATTTTAAATTTGTTGTCTATTTTACAGGCCATCAATCTTATCGATAGTCGTCGAAGCAAAGAGGAAGCTGAGCGCCAAGCCAAAGAACGTGAATTAGCAAAAGTTTCCATCAAGAAAGAGGATGTAGAAGTTCTGGTAAGACTTTTCTCTCAAATAAGTGTTTACCTAGTAATTTATCTTCTTTTATTATTCAGATAAAGGAAACTGAAATCCCAAGAACAAAAGCAGAAAGAATTTTAAGGGAGAACAAGGGTGATCTGGTGTCAGCCTTGAGACAAGTCATAAATTCTTAAGTGATTGTTTTAAATACATCATTAACTTCTAAAGGTGTATTGACTGTTTTAAAAGAAAAACTCAGCTAGACATATTTGAAAAACCACTTCTTGTCAAATGGGGAGATCCATGAATGACAACCTCCCATATTATTTCGAATAACATATTGAGGAGTGTATGGATTAATGTTAGCAGCTTGGAGCCTCTGTTCTTCAATTTTTTCATCTTGCATAAGTTGGTAGCTGGTTGCCTTTAAGAGAAAAATATTCATTGACATTAATTAAAAAGATCACATTAATACATTTATTGGGAAAATTAGTCTGTAAGCTAGAAGAATTAAGAAAAAACTTTCACTCTAATAGACCATGTGTGTACCTTAGCTTTGAAAGGAAGAATATGGGCGACTTCATTCAGGAAAGGAAACACTTGCTCAAATTCGCATTTTCCACCAACTTCGACTATGACACGTCCGGCCTTAATAGGGGTGACGTAATGATCGATGGCTCCTTTACCTCCGCCCATTCGTTTTCCTTGACCCTATGTAATATCGCGTACATAAAAACTGGTCATTGCAAAACATTTATTATCACAAAAGGGCTACCTTCCGCGTAAGGGGTTGCCAAGGTGCATCGACGCGCCATACGGCGAACATTTTGGTTGCATCCATCTTTCTGTTAATCGTCATACGGATCATTTCAAGATGACCATAATTTAACCTGCCTCCACACAAAGCCTAAATTCAACAAACTCTTTGAACTTAACATGACTAGTTATCATGCAGGCAAGAAAAACTTACCACAATGCCATATTGTTTGTGAATGAACTCTGTATGAATTGGCTCAGGCCCTCTCATTAAATTTAGTCGTTTAGCCATTTTTGGGGGTTTCATATTGGGAGCATATGTAGGCACTTTATCCTTGTATTGCAATTTTGGTTTCTCAGGTAGCTCAATATCTATAAAAGAAGACAACATCATAACAATTTCATTCTTGAATGTTTAAAAAAAATCATTTTTAAACCTGAATAATCAGGTGGGGGTTGAAAGTTTTTCATTCCAGCCACCTGAATCATGACTCTTGAGTGCGCAGCTTGCTTTAAGAGTCCTGAATGGTTTTCAAAATATTAGAATTAATTACTATTTGAGTAAGAACCCTTTGTTTCAAACTGTTGATCAATCGGTAGCAGTAATATCATGCATTCACTTAAAACCAAAATGTTGAACAGAAACACAATAAGATATGTATCCAAATGTATTACTTGTTGAAAACATTTTTCAGTTGGGTAAAGATGCTTAAATCGTTCAGTAAAAAAATTGCAAAAGAAGTAACCATATACAATTCAAATTTTTACACGACTTTTTTAGTCTTTTTCTCTAGAAAGTCGGGATGTTATCTTTTTTTCAGATTGCTTTACGGTACAAGCAGACGATAAACAATGAGGTTGCTGTTTAGGATTTCCGTTCAATTCCGGGAATTATAAAAATTCATAAAAATGAAAATAATTTTTACGAGACGTTAATAAGACTACCATTATTAGTATGACAGAAATAATTTTAACAATGAAAATCAAAGAAATAAAGCACAGTGTAACACAAAATAAATTGTTGCTGCTAAGTGTTGACTGTTGCAGCTCAATCCGCTGGCGCCTCCTTTTCTGCGAGTTATTAATTTTGCAGGAGAATAACCAGGTAAGTCACTAGTGTTCCTGTCAACTTTAATATTGTGATCGACGGATTTCAATAATTAAACATTGTATTTCTTCTTGCAAATGAAGAATGTAGTATTACTTACAGTCGGAACAAGATGTATTCCGACCTTAAACAACCCAATTGCCGATAAACGGATGCGATCTTCGTCAATTTGCAGCAGAGTAGACATCGTCTAAAAATACAGTTAAAATAGATTTGAATATAATATTTTCCTTTAAGTTTCTCCTATGGATTATCATAAAAAAGAACCGCAATGTTTTCGGCTGACGTTTGGGATGATCCAGTACACGATATCTCGGTAACTCGTTCGCGGAGAAGACGAACCTGATCAATAAAAAATAGAAAAAGATGAATTCAAATTATAGACCGGTGGAATCAATTGCGTTCGTAAAATAACCTGATTAACGGGCATGTCAGCAGAGGCGAGAAGGACAAATATTCGTAACGAGTCCATTACAAACATATAAGGAAACGCCATACTATAATCTTCCAAAAAATAGTTAGGATGAAAGAAATTGTAAATAAAGACATAGGAGACGGTGATGACAAACAACAATTTGGTAGTCAAAATAAAAAAGGCAGGCAGCGAGAAAACATCGTTCAGTTCTGACGAGGCCCGACATAGATAGTGAAAATTTTGACGTTTCGTCTCAATGACTCTATACTTTCTTTCCTGGGCGTCCTGTATTTTTAAATCAATCAGTGACAATTTAAAATGTCAGTCAGAAAATGTCTCGAATTTTGAAATTTTTCTAAGAAATACATATCCCTACCCTCTGTTAGAAGTCATTTGTCCGTAACCTTCCTCTTCTTGATTGAAATTCCGTAACACGAGTTGAATGTAATGAGAGATAATGTAATAACACAGGTGGATGAAAAGAAATGTGCTGTCAAACATGACGTTGAGTAACGTTGAAATGATAAGAGCAACTGTTATTGACAAGGTGTCCGTGTTTGGCGTTACGTACGATTTGAATACAGGATACATCACAATGAGCCCACCTATATTCTGAAATATTTTTAGAATCCATCATATGCGAATTAAATTTTTGAATTAAATGGACGTTTAAAAACTTGTTAGCTATTATACTAACAACAGTGACAATGAGGATAGATCCCATAGCTATTCGTGTCGTTATTGCAGAGGTACGGTATTGGGCAATCATATTCTCTCCGAAGAGTTTCTCGACTTCTAGCACCGCTTCGACTGTTTTTCGTAGTTTACGGTAATGCAACATTATCCAACGAGATTGAAAAAACTGATCCAAGAAGATAAACCAACTGATTATGAACAAAATGGAAATAGTGATGGGTATATTTTGTTCATTTAAGTCGTCTACTCGCGTCAAGGTCAAATACAGTTGTATTCCGATAACAACTACCAATTGTAAAATCAAAATAAGAAAAAACCACCAGGTGGTGCGATGCCTGAAAGAAAAAGTGAACCTTGCAAATTTATTTGTATTCAAATTATTTTCGATAGTATAAGGAATCAAGCCACAGGCTTGACAGAGGCTAACAAAGGGACGCAACTGTTCAAAGACAGACATGATGAGAAACTAAACTTTAACGGCGTTCTTTTTTTGCGCATCACAAATGAGGCGCGACTATTAACTGAATAAAGAATTTAATGTGTCTGTTAGGTTTCCATGTTACCATGGAAATTGGTTCTATACGTCCAGTGCGTCGCATATTTCAGCAATCGAATTGCTGGTTTTATAGTGCCAGCTGATAATATAACTGTTGATTGATTCATAAATGCAATATGTATAGGGCTCCATCACTGATCGAAATTTCACATTGTCTCATTTCTTCAAAGATAAATGAATAGCGGGATGATACCCCGTTGCCACCACTCAATTTGTATGTGTTTCGGTGTATCGCGCTTGTAAACAAGTTGTCGGTATACCGATCGTAAGTCAACAAGTTCGAGGTTAAATCGATTTTGCTCATATAAAGCTCAATATATGCTACTATTTTTATAAACCGGTGTACGTGCAGTTGCGTTTTAGATAGCGCTATTTCAAGCGAGTGAGTCAGAGGACATTATTGATGAATGAAACACTGAAAAAAAAAACGCGTGGGCAAGATCTCGGGATTTCATTACATGCCAATACGCAATCACTGACGTCAAAAAAGGCTCCAAGTCGCACCCCACCTCGTGATCAACATTGGCCGGGCGTTACCATAGTAGGTTACGATGCAGACTCTGATACGTTGACTCTGACTCGGTTTTCTGGTCCATTGTAAGCTAGATACGTTTACATTGAGCTACTCTTCTATTTGTTTTGGACTGATTTGAAACTCCATACACCCTGATGACGCAATTGTTTGCCATTAACTCGTATATTCCCCATTCCCTTTAAAAAGGAATTTCAGGCTGGTGCGGAAACGACTGACGACATTTTTCTTCGTACTACCGCATTTTATGAATGTCAAAATGTAATAATCCCGCCGTTATCTGTCGGCTTAGTTAAAATAAGATTCCTTGTAGAAAATGCCGGAGCTGTTTTGAATTGTCATTTCCTGCTGTTCGAAGTCCGCTGATTCTCGTCACTAGTGAAGTATTAAAAAAACCCCAACAGGATTGAAAGTTAGACGTCACTTGCTACTTTAACCTTTATTATGCCATTTCACCCATTTGTCGCATGATGTCAAAACGAATGGACCGAGCCCTGTGACCAAAAAGCACTTAAGATGGGACGAATATAAGAACAAATGCTATGAAGATTTCAAACCATATGCATGTGAACCATTGGTGAGTGTGAGATAATGGATCGAGTCAAAAATGTAATCGTTTAAGCAGCACCTAAATACTTTTCAAACGCAGCATATTATAGACTTTGTGCGCAGCGTCCATCTCCACTTCGAACTGTTATCTCTCATCAGGGATTGTAAAAGGCGATAAAGTTGGGGAGGTGTAGTCGTGGAAGTGGAGCGATCGAATCAAAACAGATTTCAGCTGGCCGTCTTAGAACGCGGATGGTCCGCTAGACCGCTACTCATCGCCCAGCTCTTCCGCACTTGGATTCTGGTTCTCCGAAAAGGCAACGCATTATTTGTTGTTGTTAATCTTCTACTGAAATTTGTGAACTTAACTTCCGCTCACCACATTCTACGACGTCAAACTATTGCAGTGCAACACGAGAATGTTGCTCGATTTGGACAACGTCAAAGGGAAATGTTTAGCATTCGGCGTCGTTATTTTCATAGGTAAATAACACACATTCATTTCTGCACGCAATTGGAATAATCTTTATTTGAATGAATACGAGATGGCAAGAGATTAAAATTCTTGTTTCTCGATGACTAAAATTTCGGAGCTCAGTTATATATTCTGTGGGAATTGTAGCTTCCATTTCAATTATACCCAAAATAATAACATTTGACTCTATTAGAGGGCTCCCTTGTTTTGGTCTTGAATGGCAAATTGACTAGAACTTTGAGAAAATTTAGAAACTCGGTGCGGGTTATTCAGTTGGTATTTGGTTTTCGTTTGTGTGAACCGTGTAACCGCGGGACCGCGGACGTTCTATTTATTTGTGCCAGCGAAACAAACTGCGCCGGGCATTGTGTTTATTCTGTAAGGCCCTTTAAAAGTAAACACTTCCATGGCACAGACGTCATCGGAAACGATCCAATGTGAAAACTAAATTAGGAAAATTCTAAAATCGGGGCTGATGTCATTTTGTAACAGATGGGGGACTAACGGATGACATACTGATGCTGATATTGTGCATTAAGAAATGAAACGAAGGAAGGGCATTAACCCTCTTATAATTTTGTATTTGTTTCACGTGTTACGAATATTCCACAGTTCTCGTCATTGTCATCATTACTGGATTGACTAGTCCGAACGATCCCGGGAAATGGCATTCAATGTCTAATTCGTCTGAAATAGTTAAAAACGGAACCCAAGAGGAACCTTTTATGCTGGGAGCTATAGGCCAGTACGGATCGAATCGCAACACAATCGGAGTGGACAAAACAGGTCACATCAAAACAAAATGGTACGTTTAACACACGAACAATTTGACATGTTTGAATTGTCACATTTACAAGAAACATATTATTAATTTCTGAATGATATTTATAAATATTCGTCTATCTGTTGCTCTATCTTATACAGGGGTGTTGGCTGATTTGTTGCGTGACGACAAGTGAATAGTTTCCTTATCACATCACATGGCACTTGAATGTAGATTTGTATATCCCGTCTGACAACGCGTACTCTCGATATTTAAAAAACTGACAATTCAATGCCCTATTTTTAACGATCTTTGATGCGTCTTTATCGACAAGTCTCTATTTATTTAAAATGATTTTCAATTTAACGTTTTCTGAACTTTGGAATAGTGCGTCTTATAATATGTATGAAAAAATAAAACAAGTTTTGTTCACTTTGCAATTACACTGCTTTTTAAAAATGACGTCCGCTAATGTCTTTTATAATGTTTTATCGATGTTGATCCATATTGGGGATCGCCTAATGATGGATTTCAGCGTAGACGGTGGTTTGGTCGTCGTCGACATGACGTGTTATCGCCGGAATTGAGTAGCCATCCATTGGACCAGTTTCAACTTCAGTGTAAATGGTGTCTAGATTGACTGCAATCGGAATGATATTGACGTATTGATAGTTTTCCTCTTCATTAGCAAAATTGCGATCCTGTTGGTTTTTCTCTCCCGGCATGGTTTGGAAAGTGGGTTGTGCTGTATTGGCAATATCTTTATATTGCTGGCCAATCCTAGTCCTGTCACAGTAAATAAATGACAATTTTTTGTCTCGTTAATCAAAATTCAATTTTCTATATAGCTAATAAGACCGCACCGCATGTATATACCTGTTTTTGAACAATACGCCGAAAAGAACCGCAATCAGGACAAATCCAAGAAAACTGCAAATTCCGATGATGAGGTTACGTGATAGACCGTTGTCGCCGCTGTCTGATGACCTGAAATTGATATGTTGCTTCTGGGCATCGTTGTTGGGATTCGGTACATGTTTGAAACGAAAGGTCGTTGATGGTTCTATGGTAATTTTGTCACCGTCGTCTACCGATATTTTTCTGGGCAAGTCTGCGGACATTTATTTACAGACAGATACTACGTGATGTGTCATTTCTAAAATTTATTATATTCAAGTTCTACCGCAAATTAAGTCCTTTCCATTCGAGGAAATCTGTGTCCAGTTGTAGCCAATAGTTTCTTCAGATATGCCTCCCCATTTCGCCTTGGCGAGTTTAGTACACCGAAAGACCCTTTTATTTTCCTTTGCATTCGGTTTGGAATCTTTGCATTTGTAAGTGGCTATTGTACCCTCTGAATAATATGCTGATGTATAATTATCAGCAATGGTGAAATTTCGGCCTTGGATGTCAACGAAAATATTTTGATTTTCAATAATGGCTGGCAGTGAACGACAATGTTTCCCTTTTTTCACTGTAGTAATACTTATAAGGTAAGTTGATTAATTGTTATGAACTTATTAACAATATTATACAATAACACTTTAGTAAGCTAAAAATTAAAAAAACCGACGACTTGCCACAATTTGGTGAATAAGAAGACTTTTGCAAATTATCACGCCTATCATGCCACCCGTTGCCAGTGCACTTTCTGAAAAGATCTTCTCGTTTTAAGTTGGGGCCGAATTGGTACAATTCTTTCTCCTTACAAACGTAAAGCAATTCGGTGTGGAAAGGGAAACAATTGGACGAATTGTTGACTTGACTAAATTTTTTTGTTATTTCAAAGGAAACTTGGTGTCCCATTAAAGGTCTTGTGCATCCATCTTATTCCAAAGAAAATAGGATTTTTAAAAATTGTAGTAATTGAGCATAAATTTGATATCCATTTACTCACGACTACAGTTCATTGAATGACCAGATTGACCCATCACGGACACTAATACCATTTCAATAACAATTGCAGTGAAGGCGTTATTCCGGTGTGATTGAAGTGACGATGCCATCGTCACCATAATTTAACTTTACACGAAGTCTGTTTGGCTATACACAGTAAGTAATTCGACTATTCAATAGGAAAATCCTTATAAAATAAATATTATGTAGTCGAATTGACTTGCGGAGCTGACTGTAGAGGAAAAACAATATCGCTGGTCTGGTTGGCATTCGGGCAGGAAGGTTGTGGTCCCTTAACCTAACATTGATAATCTGTGGTAAAGCTAAAATATTTTTAAAATGTTAAGAAATGCGCTCATAGTGGAAATTCCAATTGTTGCATCTTGTATATCGAATTGACGATAATACGAAGGCTATGTGAAATCTTTGTATTTCTCTCTTCTTTAACATGACGTTAATAAGTTTTATTGATATAGCGATGGTGATATAACAATAGTCTCTACCTGTATTCCTTTTAGCAACCCATTTTTGATAAAAGACACTTTCATTTTTGTTGAAATTGCGTATAAAACTGAAAGGATGAAAAACAAAACAAAATGAACAGCGAATATTTCTAATTAATGATAATTTTGTCGGATCTTCTTTATATTATTTCATTTTGCAATTTAAAAATCCGTGTTGCGACTAATCCTGACGGCTTCTTTGAGTTGATTGTTCAACGCTTGCTGCTTCATCTGCACTTCGGGCGATTCCTTGAGGTAAATCGAAGGGATATAAGACTTGCGTGTCGGTGGTGAAGTCGTGCTGTGATCCGTCGAATCCGATGATGTCCCGTCATTGTTGTCCTCCTTCTTTTTGCTGCTGTTTCGGCTGCCTGGTCTCATCGTCACTTGGGCGTATTGAGGCTCGACAATTGGCTTCGCTTTGCTATTAGAATCGCCCTGCGAATGAACAGCAGCCGGCGACTCCATTCGTCTCGTCGGTTCGTAACTCAATTCCACGTAAGCGACCGTTTCCTTCAGCGGTTGCGCTGTCGGAGTCTTCGGAGACTCGGGTGTCGGCAAAGGTTTCCGTTGCATCTGTTGATTGGTTTTTTCATTCTGATAAGCCAGTCTGGTATTGATGAAATCCTCTTCTTCTGCACGTCTTTCTTGATCGGCCACGGCCTTCCTATTGGCCTCTTGCATCGCCTTAGAAGCGGCAGCCGTAGACGAAGGTGTCGTCACTTTCTGGTAGTCACGTTGATCGTTGCCCAAAGGCTTCTTCTTTTTACTCAGCTTCTTGGAGAATTTGTTTCCGGCGGTTCCACAGCAAGACAATCTGAATAACGTGCAAAATGTAAAAAATTATTAGTAAGATTTTGATTATGAAAGTGATTAGGTCGCATGCGAAATTTGAATTGAATGATGAATTTAACCCTTTTCTGGATTCACAGCAAGTTCCACAGCAATTTAACCTGAGGAATTGTTGTATGAAAATAATCACCATCAGAATTTGTTATAAGACAATTCGAATTTCGCATTGGACTTTGAACGCGGAATTGTTTTAAAAATATCAAATTCTCAATTATTACCTTCCGTAGTATAAGAGGACGACTAGGGCCACAATCAAACCGATAGCCAAAGCCACGCAAACTACAATCAGTACAATTTGGAAAGGATCCAATCCTCCATTGGATCCTCCTTCACCACCGGGAAAAGTTTGTGTCGAATTGTAGTTCATCCTGCAAATTATAAAACACACACATACCAAATCAATCAACTTTATTCGAACTTATTAAATGAAGCGGGAACTTACTCGGTAGTCGATGACATTATTACCTCCACACCTGATCGATATAATAAAGAGTTATTATTATAAAAAGAAAAAGTCATTTTTGAAAAAAATAGTTACAGATTGGTTGTTCGCCGCCCCAGTCGCGTCCGTAGCAAGTGCGCACGTCACTGCCCCGTAACTCGTACCCATTTCGGCAATTGTATTTGGCCTCTTGGTACAATGAACTTGTTGTGATTGTCACCTCTCCAAAGGCGGGTATCTCTGGCTCACCACAATCGGCCAACGCTGTTCAAAATTTAATTAAAAAAAAAGAATGAACAATAACGTGCGCATATAACAGGTAGGATTATACACTTACTCGGATTGGAGTAGATGACCACTTCGCAAATGTCGATGACGAAACTGCTGCCGTGCTCGAAGCGGACAGTGTTACCTTCCCGGTTGGCCGTGCTGGCTTGCGACATGGCACGATTACATTGGTAACCAAAAGCCGAAGCGTTGCCCATCAACTGAGGACATTCGGTTGTTCCGAGGGTCACTTTTTTGTTCACCAAGTTGCTCATTCCTTCGCCTATCGAATGGGAATAAAGTCTAATTCATTATTAATGGGAAATAGGATGAAATATTTCAAATACCTTTTTTGCCGAAAATGCCAACGACGCGAACGGGATAATTTTCACCCAAATTGACGATCAAATAAGCGCCACCACCTTTGGCAAGCGCTGGACACTCGGCCGCATTCATGGGATCTTCGCTGTCGACCAGACCGTCCGTCATAAGAATGTCCGACATTTCTACAAGTCTAGAAGACATATCGAGAGCGGCATAGTTGACTGTTTTACCGTAGGCAACGTTCACATCTGATGAATATTGTTCCAACGATTACAAATCGTATATTCATATCTAAGATAATATGTGTGAAAACATACCACACCAGGGTCGAGTTCCACTCCATCTGCCGTCTCCTTGACAAGTTCGGTTAAAATTATTACCGGTGAGGACGTCAAGACGCGACGTTTGACACTTGTACGAAACGATTTGGCCTTCTTGGAACTGGTAATCGTAAGAAAGTACCCGATTTGTCGGCACGTAAGCTCGTCCGAACGATGGAACCTCTTCTAGAAGTGGCTGAGGAAGAACGGGACTCTGGACAGAGCCACTAACCGGTTTACCGGGCCAACCGCAACCTTGTTTCAATAATTGTTAGAATTTATTTATTTCAAAATCAAATCATCGTCAATCGATTTATAACAAACAAAAGAAATTTGAACGATTGTATAATGTCAAGCGTGTCGCAATCACGCCCTATCTATTCTGGCGTAGGTGGGTTGTACGTACCGGTACGTACACTGTATAGATTATCGGGACCAAAAAAATGAAATTCAATGCTGAACTTACTCAAGGCTGATGTTTGTTGAGTGAGTAACACTAGCAGCAGTGAGAATCCAATGCAAATAAATCGGCTGGTTGCCATTTTGTTTTCACTCCATCCACTTGGAGCCATCCAAATGTTGAGATTATTCCTTGTGTATTTCCTAAAATATATCCAAACGTTTTTCGCAGCCTTGTGTAAATCAATCGATTAAAAAATGCGCAGCACTGGCGGACGAGTTGAGATATACGCAGCACAGAACCACTCACCGGGTGTAACGGTCGCTGAATGTAATGAACAAACGGTCCAAGGTAGGAAAAAAAAGAAGAAACTTCCTGCCACGATCTATCTGAAATTTTCCTTTTTTTTTGACCGTTTGCTTGTTATCAGTTTTTGACTTGCACTCGACCGACTGATTACGAGAGCGAACACTAAATAAGCGTTTCGATGTGGAGTTTTTGTTATCGAACGGGCCGCACCTCAGCTGATAGCGCGGCAGCAAATGAGTTGTGTCAACATCATCACCGGGATAGTCTTAATATTGTAGTACTATAGCAGCCTTGAAAAACACGACAACTCGATGCATCGACGTCAAATATGTTTGTGTGTTCATACATTACGCGTCTTTCATTCCACGCGGAAATGGAGGTGGGAGGGAAGTTGGAAGACGTCGGGACAAGAAAGTGGGCAACAGGGTCGATTTCAAATCGTGGACACGATTGTGACACATATTGAAATGCGCTACTCAACAGAATAATGCCTGCATGAAACAATGTTTCGTGACTTGATTTTCCAGAGAGACATAAAGAAAGAAAACAAAGGCAGCTTGAACGGCAGGCGGAGACATGAAAACTTGTCGGGAAAATATAAAGGGAATAAGTATTATAACTCCTGACTGTGTCATTATTCGGTCGTTTCTCTTTCGAAATATAACACAAAAGAGCTCATTTAAAAACACATATCTCTAGCTGCTTACCTCCTCTCTCATAGCTTATGTATACGCAGCACATAAACCAGAATTGCAATTTTTGATTGTTTATGTCTTCGTTGAAAATGTGTGGTCATCGACATAACATTATGACGACCGGACTTGCGCTCGTCGACTGAGTATTACGTTCTGCGTAAAGTGACAACTTGTTACGCAATTCCTCATCATTTGAATATGCCTAATACCATATAGTAATAGAAAGTTGCGTCATTTCATGGCTTCGAATATAAATTAAACATAACAATCGTTATTTCTTATGCTGCTGGTTTCTGCTGTCGTTTGCGTGTTATACGGTCCACTTTTACTTATTAAACACGTTGAAAATTCTTCCGACCGTAACGCGACGTGGGGAAGCAGACATTCCGCTCGCATAATACACATCCGCTTTGAAATGAAATGTCCGCGCGGTAGTTAAATACACATCATATGTTATTATTTTGCGATTTGAAACAATTTTTGAACCACCGCGCGTCACTTTTATTTTTTGATGGACAATAAACCAACACGGTCCCCGTCCCCCGTTTTATTATAATATCAGCTACCGTATAGTATTTTTCAGTTAACACAGAATTCAGTTAACAAGGCAATCAAAGTAAAGAGAGAAGGGCGTCCATTTATTCGTGACAATATAAGAGGACGACTAGGGCCTAAATCAAACCGATAGCCAAAGCCACGCAAACTAAAATCAGTACAATTAAGGATCCAATCCTTTATTGGATCCTCTTCCACCACCGGGAAAAGTTTGAGTTTTAATTGTAGTTCATCCTGCAAATAATAAAACACACACATACCAAATCAATCAACATTATTCGAGCTTATGAAATGAAGCGGGAACTTACTCGGTAGTCGATGAAATAATTACCTCCACACCTGATCGATATAATAAAGAGTTAATATTAAAAAGAAAAAGTTATTTTTGAAAAAAATAGTTACAGATTGGTTGTTCGCCGCCCCAGTCGCGTCCGTAGCAAGTGCGCACGTCACTGCCCTGTAACTCGTACCCACTTCGGCAACTGTATTTGGCCTCTTGGTACAATGAACTTGTTGTGATTGTCACCTCTCCAAAGGCGGGTATCTCTGGCTCACCACAATCGGCCAACGCTGTTCAAAGTTTAATTTTAAAAAAGGATGAACAATAACGTGCGCATATAGGGAAGGATTATAAACGTACTCGGGTTAGAGTAGATGACCACTTCGCAAATGTCGATGACGAAACTGCTGCCGTGCTCGAAGCGGACAGTGCTACCTTCCTGGTTGGCCGTGCTGGCTTGTGACATGGCACGATTACATTGGTAACCTAAGGCCGAAGCGTTGCCCGCCAACTGAGGACAATCGGTTGTTCCGAGGGTCACTTTTTTGTTCACCAAGTTGCTCATTCCTTCGCCTATCGAATGGGAATAAAGTATAATTCATTATTAATGGGAAATAGGATGAAATATTCAAAATACCTTTTTTGCCGAAAATGCCAACGACGTGAACGGGATAATTTTCACCCAAATTGACGATCAAATAAGCGCCACCACCTTTGGCAAGCGCTGGACACTCGGCCGCATTCATGGGATCTTCGCTGTCGACCAGACCGTCCGTCATAAGAATGGTCGACATTTCTACAAGTCTAGAAGACATATCGAGAGTGGCATAGTTGACTGTTTTACCGTAGGCAACGTTCACATCTGATGAATATTGTTCCAACGATTACAAATCGTATATTCATATCTAAGATAATATGTGTGAAAACATACCACACCAGGGTCGAGTTCCACTCCATCTGCCGTCTCCTTGACAAGTTCGGTTAAAATTATTACCGGTGAGGACGTCAAGACGTGACGTTTGACACTTGTACGAAACGGTTTGGCCTTCTTGGAACTGGTAATCGTAAGAAAGAACCCGATTTGTCGGCACGTAAGCTCGTCCGAACGATGGAACCTCTTCTAGAAGCGGCTGAGGAAGAGCGGGACTCAGGACAGAGCCACTAACCGGTTTACCGGGCCAACCGCAACCTTTTTTCAATAATTTATTTCAAAATCAAATCATCGGTCAATCGATTTATAACAAACAAACGAAATTTGAACGATTATATAGTGTCAAGCGTGTCGCAATCACGCTCTATTCTGGGGTAGGTGGATTATATACACGGTATAGATTATCGGGACCTAAAAAATGAAATTCAATGCTGAAATTACTCAAGGCTGATGTTTGTTGAGTGAGTAACACTAGCAGCAGTGAGAATCCAATGCAAATAAATCGGCTGGTTGCCATTTTGTTTTCACTCCATCCACTTGGAGCCATCCAAATGTTGAGATTATTCCTTGTGTATTTCCTAAAATATATCCAAACGTTTTTCGCAGCCTTGTGTAAATCAATCGATTAAAAAATGCGCAGCACTGGCGGACGAGTTGAGATATACGCAGCACAGAACCACTCACCGGGTGTAACGGTCGCTGAATGTAATGAACAAACGGTTCAAGGTAGGAAAAAAAAAAAAAGAAACTTCCTGCCACGATCTATCTGAAATTTTCCTTGTTTTCCACCGTTTGCTTGTTATCAGTTTTTGACTTGCACTCGACCGACTGATTACGAGAGCGAACACTAAATAAGCGTTTCGATGTGGAGTTTTACATGTGGAATTGCGGTTGAACTCAAGAGACGGATTTTGTGCTGTTTTCTTCCGCGGTACATCCACGTGTGATAACTGTGATATGTAGTTCACCTTTAGAACTTTGATACCACATAAATGAGTCGAGGTGAGGCATCACGGCACCACACGATCATTGGACGATAAATTGGTTATTAATATGCGGGGGGGTTTGACGGTTTGTGCATGTTCCTCTTGTGGCCACACACAGTCAAAAGCGATTACACGTGCGCTGGATATCTACGCATGTTCTGCCTAGCTGTTTGTGTAATAATAATAGGGCAGTTAATTGAAAAGACGGTGCTGATGCGCTGCACAATAATAAAACGCGATAGAATCACCATCTCCGGGAAATCGTTTGAGATTCCCATTGACTATCACATTTTTTACGATATAGAAATAATAAAACTCGGTTGGATAGGTGAAAAACATGATGGCATCAGTATATTATATTTCTCTTTTGGTCGCATCATCCAGGTGCTTGGCATATCAAAAGTAAGCGCTTCACTAAGCATTATAACGCTCCTCTTTTTCTTCCTTTTTTTTATTAGCTTCCAGTAGATTTTAACGAGATGTTCGTGTCTTCGTGTTTCGCGGTCTTCTATATATTTTTTAAAAAAGGTGAAGGAACTCTGCGCGGTGCGCTCTTTTATTTGCCAAACGCGGAATACAAAAAGTCTTAGTCTCATATGAGACAAATGTCTTTCTTTTCATTTGATTCTTTTCAGTTATTAGCCAACAGTGCGGAAATAACTTGCAATATACCGGGACCAGGTATATAGTATAAGCCGCGACAGGTGGTAACACAGAGATCAACAAGTCCAAAACTCAACATGTCATGTCATGCAGACCGCGGTTTATCACCGTCGCTGTCTCGTCATTCACTTGATTTTCACTAGATCGTCATGTTTGTTTGTGTGTCCAAAATAATGAAAAGAGTTTCGAGATCTATTTGAATATCGTATACCCTGACGACGAGTACGTTATATTTCTCTATGGCATATGTATGTTATTTAAATGGAATTATTTCACGGCTGGTTATATTAATCTACTCGTGTTGTCTGTACTATTGAGGTGAATTGGAATAAGAAAGACGGTCGTAAAAGCGAACAATACGTATATAAGTGCGAGGCAGCATCAAATTCTCATGAGCACCCTAGAGGCCACGCACGTGTACACACAAATACAAAAGCTGTAATAGACTTTGTGTTACTATAAATAGACCATTCTTTTTGATTGCCGTACTTTTATTCGGGGAAACTATAAAATACAGTATATGTGTACACCCATGTACACCCACACATACATAGACTTAGACACATAAATAGACTCTAGACTTTGGAGTGAAAAGCTGCGGGTGGGAAGCTGCTTTCATGTAGACGATTCCGGCATCATTTAAGGATGCCATCGCCCTGATTGTCGATTATTTTCAATCCTCACACGGTTTGTCAAAAAGAACAAAAAAAACGGGATCTTGTGTACCGTATTGTATTTAAAAAGCAGATCGCCAATAACGACCTTTTTGATGGGCTCTTTATTTCTATAACTTCTTGCATTTAGCATTCCGACTATTCCAGCCGCTTATGCAACACACGACAAGTCGAGTTGGGTTTTTGTTGGATTGCAACTATTTTGACATGATGTTTCCGCACGAATCCGGAAGATGGGAGGAAAAGTGGAAAATGGGGAGACCGGTGATGTATAACGTCAACAAACAAAAAATTTGAGTTTTCTTTATTATTTTTCGCAAGGGAACAATCCCAGAACGTACAAAAACAGGATGAACCTGATTTTTCTTTGTTACCAATGTTCCAATTTCATTCCCTCAATTTTTTTCTTTTTTTTTCACCCATTAAAACAAACACGACGACGCAATTAACACGCACAGTTGTCCCTTTTGGGTTTTAATGCCGGCAGTTAACGTTGATATAAACATTTTTAATGTTGGTTATAATCGCGGTTTTTTTTTGTAATGAAGAATTTACACAAAAGTATAATTATTATTTATCAAAAGCTTCCGCGATCGATGTAAACGATCGCGTCGTTAAAATCATATTTATTCTTTAAATCTTTCCTTATTCCACCTTGATTACGACTTCATTTGTTCGACAACAGTCACTTTTTTTGCGGTGGAAAAAAGTAATGGAAATCTCATCTGCCACGAACCACACCCCTTTCTATTTAGTCATGCCAACAGCAAACACCTAACCACCGAGCTCAATCAGTCAAACAACCTGAAAAGAAAAGACAAACAACTAAAATAGTCAACAGCGTATAGCAGTAAACTTTTCCTTTTTTTTTCCCGAGTCGATCACGCAATCAAATCTATTACCGCCCATCCATTTGATATTTTTCCCAAGCTGTGTCCATTAGCTACGAGACTACGGGAAAACCACAAGTTCTGCTGCTGCTCTGTTTCAGATCCATTTTGTTTGGTTTTGTTGCAGCAGGTGATATTATGGCTGATTGTGTATAAACAGACTATAGACGACGCGTTTTGTTATATGATAACGGACAGAAAAGGATTGTATTACGCACACACAACGTTCCCAACATTAAACACCAGACACCTTGCGCCAATGAAAGTTAAATTGAATAATACAATATTCAGATATTATTTCTCTTTCGTTCACATCATTTTTTATTTATAGCATTAATTGAGTTATTACAAACAGCGGCCCCGCGCCTCCCAATGTGTTTTATTCCCCAAATAGTTGTACGTATTTTGAAAATGAAAGAGGCAAAAACAGACAAAAAATGGATGAAGAAATTATCAAAAGTTGTCAATGGTCGTCGCTGTTTCGCTTTGTTCTTCTTCTTGCCGTTGGAGCGGAGTTGATTTGAATTTGAATGATTTGCGGAAATAGTCGAAATCTTTATTGGCTCTTCCGGTTATGTTGACGACAATGACAGCGACGGCGTTGTTGTTATTATTATCGTTATTGATGTTGTTGTTGTTATTATTGTTGCTACTCGACTGTTGCTGCTGTTGTTGTTGAGCGACTGCCACAGTTGCGGCGCTAGCGGACGAGGCTCCTCCGATCAAACCGCTGATTCCGCCGAATCCTCCGAACAGGTTAGCGAACCCGCCAAGACCGTTGATGAAGTAATACGTTGAATTTGTCGCGTTGACATACGTCACCAAGTATCTGCCGTAAGTCGATAATCCCGTGACAAAAGCGGCGGCCACCGCCAGGGCGATACAAATGCCCAGAGGAATCAAAATGGCCAACAGGAAAAGTTTGAGCAATCCACTGAAATCTTTCTGCTTGTGATGGTGATTGGGAATGTAATACACCGGCGGTTGCTGATGATGGTAACTGGGGCCATGACCATAACCTCCGCCACCATGTCGATAGTCACGTTGTCGAGGAATTTCTTTTTTGAGTTTCTTCTTTTCAATTTGTTCTTTGATGGATTTTTTCGGTTCCCCTATTCGACGCTGGCTGATGGCCTTTTGAAACATTTGGGTAAAACTCGGTTTGTTTTTGCTCTCGGATTCCTTGAGGACCACATCCAAGTCGTTGAAATTCTGTTCTTGAATGGCTGCAGCAACTGCAGTGGCTGCAATAATGAAATCCTTACGTGTTAGTTTATTAATATCACCACATCAAACGGAAGTCGCATTTACCTGCACTGAGGTTATTAGCAAAGGGAGTGCGCTTTGTTGCGGACTCGACTCCATTGTGTTGGACCTCTCTCGATACTTTGTGATTCGATGACGTGATTGGCCTCTTGTAAGTTGCCATTGATTGCTGCGCTACTGTTTTGGACGGTTTCACTTCGAAGTAAGGCTGATTAACTGTTAGATACATTTAAAGGTATATCTTGATGATTGTAACATGTATTTATATTTTAATGTATTTACGTACTGAAATGGTTCGGCGGGAAAGGAGTTGGCCGTGGCATCAGCTGAGCATAGTTTTCATTTGACCAAAATTCTTCAAATTTATCTACAGTGATCAAATTGCAAAACTTAACATAGTGATGGAATATACGTATATATTGAAAACAGGATCTTACCGGGTGACGGAATACGAGAATGGAGAGAATTGTCACCGTCGTTAACTTTAGCGTGATGTTGTTCAGCCTGATGATGTCGATCTTCATCTTCTTCTGGGTAAAAATGATGTCTATCTTGATCGGGAGGGAGAACGTATTGAGGATAAAGTTGACTTCTCTTCCATCTACTCCGCTGGTTGTAACGTGACCCGTTGAAAAGATCAAAGAGATCTGCATCCGTCAAAAAAACGAATCCAGTCATCGCTGCCAGCACCAGCGACACGGACACGAACCACAAAAAGGACTTCATCTGATGCTCAAGTGATGATTTGAAATAACTAACGAGTTTTTAAAAAAATGAAATAAGAAATGTGTTAGACTATAACTTTCACTTGAAACAATTCGTCCGCGGTATGAGCATCACGCTCCCGACCGTTGCCGATCGTGGAATGAAACAAGACTAAGTCCTCCGATTTGTACGTTGGTCGGTATAAAAGAAAATAAACGCGAACGGACGACGAGAGAGCGAGAGAGTCAGTCGCGCCGACTTGTGGCCATTCCAACAGCAGCAAAGCGTCTGCATTAATGCTGTGAGCCCAGCTGAGCATCTGCTGTATTTTTTCTTTGGCTTTAAGAAATTTAAAAAACATTTGTTCAAAATTCCCGGCGTGGCGTAAAAGGCCACTACTATATGTACATGCGGTCGGCAGCCCTGGAAGTGACGGAGCTTTCGGTCAGTGCCGCATCAGCAGGAGGTCCTTAGTATATTCGCTTTTCTTT
This sequence comes from Daphnia galeata, assembly GCA_030770115.1. Classification (NCBI taxonomy): domain Eukaryota; kingdom Metazoa; phylum Arthropoda; class Branchiopoda; order Diplostraca; family Daphniidae; genus Daphnia; species Daphnia galeata. Next base: position 18,719,326 of record CM061121.1, read on the forward strand.
TCTTAGAGTTTTATACAAAAGAAATGAAAAGAGCTCATGTGTCCATCACAGTCTGACTGAAATACGAAGAAAAATATGATATAAAAACGATGTGTATATCACCAAAAGATGATGAACAGCAGACAAACGAATTAAAATCATCATTGTCTCGCGTTATACAAAATGAATTTTTCATTGATGTCGTCGTGTCCAATAACGGAATTAAAACAAGATATGATTTACGCATATTATGTGCTATATTTGTGTTGTTCGGCGAAATATTCACGTTGTGTCATTACCTGTGTGACCTGCCAATGTTATGTTAGCCAACGGGCGCTCATCAGAGTCTTTTCCTACATGTGGGGGAGTCCGCCTTTACAATGTAGTACGGGTCCTATGCCCACATCGTATTATGGCGCCATATTACGAAATCATATTTGAAACGGTGCATTTATGTGCGCGTAGAGTTTTTTTTTTTTTTTGTTTTCATTCTATAGACTCTTTTTTTTTGTGTGAGATCATATAATAATATAGTTGATGTTGCGTCATCTTCATGTTAACGAACACTATACAACCGATGCAAAAGTCGTGTTTGCTTGGGAGGTTCTAGATCATGAAATGGAACGACATATGCCCTCCCTTTTTATAAAAAAATAAAAAATAAACAACTTTGTTCAGTCCGAAAAACAAGTCGACATTTTAATGGCGTTCAGACAAATGGCGATCAAGCCGGAACTCACGCAAACGCAATTGCGGGACGGGGCATATTCGACTATTCGATAATATTTAAATAAATGTTTTTTTATTTTTAATTCAACCATCTTATATTAATTACATTTCCTATTTTCTTTTTTAAATGTTATACATTTCTCAACACTGTTGCAAACCAAAATGATTTATAGAAATAATAAAATAATATACACACACACGAAAATCAATTGATTCCAGTCGCTTATTAATACTAAGGCTCTTCTTTGACGTATTTGCGACTCCGGTGGAAGTGACTCATCAACGGTTTCACTTTCTGCGGCAGAGAAAATTGCAAATCGTCGCCCATGGATCGACGACGCCAATCGTGGTCGTGACTTTTGGTCACGTTGTAGGCGTAGATGATGGTCTTGTGAGCTTTTGCATGACCTTTGTGGTTGTTGATGAGGGCGGCGATGAGCGCGACCAGAATGGCGTTGTTGTTGTTGTTGCTGTTGTTGTTCGCGTTGTTGTTGTTGTTGGACGCCTCTTGCTGCTGTTGCTGCTGCTGGGCAGCGGCCGCCGCAGACGAACTGGACGACGATGCCGTTGCCAAAGCGAACGCCGCCGCTGCACCCAGAAACAAAGCGATCGGAACGATAGCCAAAAATATCGGACTGAAATCGATATGAACTGGACTTGGATGGTGATAGCCTCCGTCGTAATTTCGGCCGACGACAGCCGTAGTACCGACCGACTCTGTGATAAAGCTAACGGGATTCTCATCACCATCTTCTTCTTCAACGTCCTGGGAAATTGTGTCTGTCATCAGACCTGAAATATTAACGCATCATTTAACAAACGATATTGACATAGAAATTGTTGTTAATTTACCTGTGTCGTTAGTGGTTATCGTGGAATTGATTGTTGTGACTGTACTTGCGATTTGATTCTCCATCGAACTGAATTCAGTCTCAAAATCCGCACCCAGATGGAAATGATCCTCGGTCAATAAATTGTTGTTGCTCTTACTGTTGCTCGTCTCCTTGGCTGCGATGTAAGGATGGATGAGGAGAATGACTGGCATCAGGACGGCCAGAGTCAAATAAGATTGCGTCGATATCTTCATCTCGTTCGGAATGAATTGAAATTTGCTCACTGGTATTTTTTCGCGATTTCGACTCGAGTTCCGCTTCGAATCACATGACACGGACGGATGGACTACGGGGGAAATGTCGGAGACAGTGTGAGTCTGAAACCGACTGTTTTCGATCAAAATATCTGATGTTTTATACGGAATGATGCAGAGTAATATACACAGAAGGAACGTTCGAGACCTGCTGATTTGCCACCTAGACAGGCCAAGACTGGTCTTTTTCACATTTCATCCAGCAAGACGACAAGGGGAGTTGAGCAATACGTTGGAGGAGGTTCCACACTGTCTGTACTCTCCTCCCTTTGACGAACTGTACCTTTAGGAGCTGCTCTCTTGCGGTTATTTACTTGTATATGAAAAGAAAAGACTGGGACTCGCTTCATAGGATCCATGCAGGTATACTTTGCATTGGGTTATACCCATAACCGTAGCCTAGACGTGCTATATCGCAACAAAAGGTCAATCACCTTCTCATTTCATTTTTAAATATCTTTTAACTGTTAAATTACCTTTTGTCTTAATTATCACTAGCTCGTTATTATAGTTTTTATGTTCTGTCCTGTTTTAGACCACCAAACTTTGATTTGGAAAAAAAATAACGAGAAAAGCTCATCATCAGTCAGTTCGACTCGAGTCTAAGCTGTCGGTTTCAACCGAAAAGGAATTTCCGCTTACTGTTATTCGATTCATAAAAGGACCTGATTGATGGAGTCGTCATTCAAACTTGAAAAGAAGGAAATGAAAGAAAAATATTTCAAAATGACACTGGAAAGGCGAAGAAAAACAAAGCCCAGCAAACAGAAAAATTGGACCTAGAGGCTAAATAGCAACAAATTCCTTCCTTCTTCCTCTCTCTGCTGCCCCGTAAAAACTCTAATTAGACAATATGGCGACGACATGTTATTTATGTGACAGAGTGAATGGCATCCGACGACCGCGTGATCCTGTGCAACTGCGGTGAGAGAAAACAAATTATAGTTTCAAACTCGCTTCTATTATGTCGATCCTTGCGCAGACTTCCCAAATAGTTGACATACACCCTAGGAAAACTTGATGCATTTTATTATACATGCCTTCGTGTAGGAACCCATTAAGGTGCACCGCTATAGGCAGAAGAGAGTATTACATACAGTTGATGGTGTGCTTATTATTGTATCAACTTTGTCGATGTTGTTGTTGTTGTGCGGAAGGGTTCTTCTTCGAGACAGCTAGTTGGGTAATGTTTTAGGAAACATCACTCTCCATCCCCTGTATTTAATAGCAAGACAATCAAAAGACTGTAAAAATAGTAAAGCCCTTGGTTTTCTGTGTCCGTCCTGTTGCTGGGACGGCGTAATTCAATGCGTTTTGCGACTTGGAGAAGACACGCATCGCGTAGCAACGCATTAACACCAGTTCTCACAGGACTACACCAACGCTTCTATATAGTGGTGGTGATGTTACTTTTACCCGTACATTTATATCTCCGTCTGGTCATTTGCGTATTCATAATTGATAGTTTTTCTCACGCTGTCCTAATTTTTAAGTGGTTTCTCATTTCGCTTTTCGGCTCTACCTGGTCACGTCAATCCAATAAAGAATTTGAATCGTCAAAAAAACAAATAAGGGAACCCTATAGGATTACATACGCCTAGAGTAGGTACATATCCGGTATGTGAATCATGTAAAAATGTTGTAGTAGATGATGAACAAATGTAGACACAAGATTGTCTGCAATTGGTGAGACGTCATCTGGTTCCCCTCAAAAAAAAAATGTCTTGTGATGTTCTGACGATTCGGCTGCTTTCAAATCTTGCAATTCTACTGTAATTCGTTGTGTCGCTATCTTTTAAAAATTATCTAAAATCACGTCACAGTGCGGAACGATGACACATGAGAAAAAAACCCAACAGCAGAGTCAACTTGTTTCCCCAGCGTTTTGTCTAACATTTTTCAGAGCGTATTAGGAATTCTCTCGAGTCGACAACCCTGCCACTGATGTCAGTGGCGGAGAAATAGCAACAATTTCTCGAATATTTCACCGGCGTGAATACGTTCAACGGGATATACACCCACCAAGAATTACGATATTTTATTGCGTCAGCAATTTCTGTTGAGTATGATGCTACAGCGAATGATTTTTATACAACGGACGTATAGTTCACTGCTGACATTTGTCTTTCGAGAATTCCGTCACGGGAGATCAACGTAAATATCCGCGGTTTATTCCTTAAAACATGTTGACCCCTTCCATCGCAGCGGGACCACCGTTTAGTCGCATATCTATAACATTTCTATAATACAAGAATGTAATTTTAAATGGACGCACTGTATACGCATGCTATGGCAATTATCGTTGAAGTTTATTGGGGAGTTTTAACAGTTCAACGAACTCGGATAATACGACGGAGGACCTCACACGTTGTGATGGGCAAACGTTCGTGCTGCTAGGCCCAGAGCACTGGCAGAAACTGTGTGAATAAAAGACTCACTTCACACAACTCTACGCAGTCATGGCATTTAACAATATACTTAAGTATATACGGGCTAATGATATATTTACACGTGCATGTCGTTCTTGGTCAGCAGCATTGTTACTATTTGAATATCTCGAGATCTTTGGTACCGCCGTTACTCGCACGATTTCCGTTCGCACAATTGGACGGGTAGCTGCGAGGACATTGTGTAACATTTCAATTGCGCAGCAAAGAACCCTTTATAAATCAAATTCCCCTTTTTTGGAAAGGAAATGTATTTTTAGCGAAAAAAAGGAAAGTTCTGGGAATACAGAAGCGGCTGCTGAATCATCCTAACAACGCAGACTTCACGCTATTATAATTCTATCCTTTGATAAAGAGTCTATTTATATTCAATTATTCATTCACTCTTTTATCAAATGAATAATAGCCATGCACTGACAATGGCAAAAGTGGCCGTGATGAGAAAAAATTCACATCGTATTTATTTAATTCAATTCAATATTATTTTATACAAAAGACAATTTCAACAAACTGTTGTTATTATGTTCATACTGTCTCTCCTTCTATATAGGGAAACATGTTTTAGTCTATATTTATTTCAATGTGCGAATCGTGTGATGTGAAGCCATTTCCCCTCAAATTCCAAGTTGGCTTCGGTCATTAACAAACAGAGTGACCTGCACCTTATGTATAAGAAGAAAACCAATAGAAGACCAGTCTAACGACTACGTCCAGCACAACACACACACATACATAGGGGTTGACTGTTTAGATGCGCCAGCTGTTTTATTGTTGAGACTCGATGATGTTGTGCAAGCACCGGATAATAACGAGGTTGCCCCGCGTATGTAACACGTATATAACAGACATTAACCACTCCAAGAATGTTGCTTATGGGCTTATACTTGGATGTTGTTTCCGTACATATTCATCATCTTCCCATCCAGCAACTATCGCGACCCTTTCTTTCCACTTTCGATCCTCTAAAGACAAATGGTGGAAAAAAATGATGGAAACCACATGACGCGGTCCAATCACCCGCGTACACTCTCACTGCTGCTAGTCCAGCGCAACAGCAGACTGAATATGAGTGATGCAAGATACGCCAGTGAACGGCATAATGATTTCAGGTAGATACATGGATGTATATATATATCTCAACCCAGGAGATATTTATCCAGCTTACAAACGCAGAACTACATATGTGTATCCTGGTTGTCATCTCTGCTGATGGATCGATGTGGTTTTATCTAAAACCCAACATTTTTCGAAGCTAAATTAACGTCATTTCGATTCAATAAAGAACGTTCAACATTTGCCGACAAGTGAAATACACGCATACTTATTCGTTATAGAATATTATTCTTCCATGATGGTTTATTTGAATCGCCGATCAAATGTTTTTAAGCTATAGGACTTTGAGTTTTAATAGCAAATTAAGAATTGTATGAGCACATTTCGGTCCAATGAAGCACGAAAGTTGTTTTGCCAACAGATAAAGACAATCGTCGTCGCCTAAAATTCTGTTCAAATGCAACTTAAACATTCAGATATGAGTGTATACCATCAGGATAGCTGATGTTCAATGGTGTGGAGCCAAACGATTTTCGTATCCGCTTATTCTCGCCAAATGTTTTTTTTCCCCCCGACAACGGTTTGTCATGTGTTTGCAATATCCGACACAAAAGGATCTTTACTGTTAATGGCACAGCAAAGCCCGTTCCTTGATATTAAATACATAACAATCGAATTGTTTGTATTAAATATTTGTTGCTCTACTATAACAGCCTAATACAGTCCCGTTTGTACCCATGACAACAGTATTTCGCACTTGTTTTCGACGCTAAAAATAGCAACGCGTATATGCTCAGAAGTACATAAGAGAACACATGCCACCTAATCAGACACTACCAGCACTACCGGTTTCATTATTTCACTGAGAAATTGGTTGGAAAATCTCTTTTTTGGGCCGTTTGGTCGTTATGTAACAATAGTTGATGTATACTTGGGATGGAGGACAGCATGCGTACCCCTCACGATCGGAGTAATAGGTATCTATTGTAAGCTACAGAAGAGAAACCCGCTTTTTATTAATAATGTGAAACAGTTACATTAATGTAACAGCTATGATAAATGTTTGAATTGTTCTGATATTCGCCAGAACAGAATGTGCTCACAATTGCGGCAGATTTAAAGTAGGCTGTTAGTTCGTGAGCACGTGCATGAACCTTGGAAATCACGCGGGACACGGGGTAACGTATAATATGTAGAAGTTTGATTGTAATGTGGGATGTCCTTTTGATTGGACGCCGCTGTGATAAGCGTCGAGACTAACAACGAATTTCGTTCGATTTCTTTTCTAATTGCTGCTGTAATAGATTCGTGTAGTCGTCGTGATTGTGGGAAGAACACGCTGTTGAAATGATAAGAAAAGGAAAGAGATGAAGAGACGGAATAAGGTTCACCTGTATACCGTTAAATGGCTTTTGTTATTACATCAAAAAGGGATATATAAGACTATATGGCGCAAAACCATTCAAGCTTGATGATGTTATAGTCCGTAATGTGTCTCACCTTTAAAAACGTGTACAGAAGGCCAACATGTGAGTCAAAGGGATATATCCAGCAGATACAAAACGAGACACGTAACAGTTCGTATAGAATGTTGTAGTCTATTAAGTCGGATGGTTCGCCGAACTCTTGTGAAAGTCGTTTTCTCCCCTTTCATTTTAAGCTTCACTTTTTTTTTCCACTGGGATGCGTGACGTAATGTATTGGACAGCGGGTAATAGTCCACCACATCACTACCAGCCCAAAAAAAAAGAACCTCAAACAATTCCTTTATCTCTTTTTTCTTGGTTGTCAGTAGTTTAAAATGCAACTCTGCGACGCCCATCGGTCTGGCCTGGCGGGCAGAGAACGAATTCCCTATCTGCTGAAGGAGCAGTTGTGTTGACTGTACAGCGATACCGGTTGATGCCGCGCAGTATAGTTGGCTTGTCTTATTTCAAGCGAAAAGCATTTGGCGCTGGCTGTATGGCTTATACGTGAGCTGATAAGTCAGTTGCTTGTCATCGAGCCTAAAGAACCAAAGCAACCGACGGAGCAGCAACGTTACATATTCATGAAGATGAAGCTCTTTGGCAATTGGTTGGGATTTATCGCCATGGCGACTGGTGCCGCTCATTTCATCTTCGCCATCGATTCCAATTCCATCGCCACCGACAAATCACCACCTGACAAGGATACTTCCGGAAAAGGTAGAGCTTCCTATATCTGGGAGAAGAGAATCAGTCCACCTTATCCTTATCAGCCGCAGTATCATGCCTACAAGACAGTGGTAACGCCAGCAGTACGAACTTCACACACGTTTACAGGTACAATAGTTTAGTCTAGTCGGCTGTGCAGCTCGACATTTGGTTGTTTTCCTTTTTTCGTTTTTTTGTTTTGTCGATAATTAAAATTAGAGCGCATCCAATCGCAACATCGTATAGGTCCAGAACATTTGAAATCCATCGATTACCGGCCTACCGTTACATCTCGACTGCCCACCGTAGCCATAACCGACGATCAAAAACTGGAGAGAGAAGGAATTAGCCCTAAAAAGTCTTACGGCTACAGTGGAGGTGGTAACAATCACCATAATGACCATCATGAAGGTGGTGGCCATTACTACGCGGCTCAACCTTTGCCGTACTACCCGGCGACTAAAGAGCACAGTTTTGGGATTGGCAGTTTTGGATTTTTCAAACCGCTTTTCCTCCTATTGATTTTGCCATTCTTCTTGCTCTTTTTCTTCGTCGCCGTCGTCTACGTCGTGCGGATAATCGCGGCTTCTTCGTCCACAGCCGCCGTCGCCCTTGCTCAACAGCAACAACAACAGCAAGATAGCAACAACAATAACAACAATAATAACGCCAACAACGACAACAACAACAACGCCATTGTTTTGTCTTCATCTACGGGAACATTTGTCATCACCATCAACGCTACAGGGCGATCCAATAGCGACAATTTCTTGGATTTGCTTAAAAGTCCCACTCCGCTATTCAATTGGCACAATTCCTATCATCGCACGTCGGTACCGACGCCGGTGATGAACGAGACGTGGCTATTGGCGTAGTTCTATTTAAATGGCAATTAATCAGAATAAGTGACGAAAGTCATTGTGTGTACATTGTATTTTAGAGGCGCTGGTTTTCAATGGTATTTATTTTTGCGGGTACGTATGTGTGGACGTGGGGTATATCCATCATCTGTTAAATAAATCTGCACAATACAATTTTGTTATTCCGTTATTTTATTCTTATTTACACTTCAGCAACTATTTTACATAGAAAACGGAATTGCGTGGTGGCTTTTCATAATTTGAGTGATTGAAATTCAAATTTTCCATCGCCAGTTGGATGTTGATGATGTTATAAAACAGATGCCTGTATATAGTTATACCCATTTTACTCGTTAAAACAATGACGGCAATTATCCGTTTCACATCTGTGATGAGACCGGATGAGCTAGACATGTTTTCAGTTCAGGTTTAGCCTTGCAGATTATTGCGAAAGCGATGTATGTAAATTATAACTGATGGCGACCGTGAAAAAATCGATTTCATGCAGAAGAATCTGTATACCTATAATAACCAGCTGTTGCGCAAGGTCTAGACTCTCGATTTTACATAGCCTACACGCCGTCTATAGATGATGCAAGAAATTGACTTTCAACTAAGTACCGGTATGTATGCTGCTCTGTTGTTTATTTTTTCAAATGGCCCTTGTTTTGTTTCGTGTCTTTGGACCATTCAGCGCATCAAAATTTCAAAAGTGTAGCAGAAAATGACAGGCGTTTATATATTTTTTGGTACACTTCACCTTTTCAATGATGCTAATCTTACATGATGTAACCGAAGGCTTTCAAACTCCTTCCTCTGCATGTATTACACAAAGGCGTCAACAAGATAAAACTAAGAAAAAGTTGAAAGAAAAATTTGTAAAAGCCGAACAACAGATGTTCAAATAGCGCAATTATTATATACCCAGCGCTGCCCAGTGTACTGCTGCTGTATACATACAAGTGTTTCTTATTGTCAAGGTCGACTTAACTGGACGGACCGCTAGACGCTCCTCTGACAACCACAAGAGAGAAAAAACAATCGTAAATCTCAATAGTTTACGAGCCGTGTGTGATGTGCGTATAGCGAAAGCAGCAGGATGCCCAACAGTGGAAAACAGTCCAAGTTTTTACGCCCAGCGGTACGTCTTCGTCTATATAAGAACACTATACTAGTGCAGGTATAATAAAGACAATGAAAATTGAAAAAGAAAACTACCTATACAGTTATGTATGCATACTATCTATAACAACAGTACAGCGCGTATATGGGGGGAAATTAAATAAACCATCAGCGAAAAAACGCGTGTATACATAATTTGAGTTATTACTATCGCAAAGATGAAATTATTACAGTATATTATGTGAGATAGAGGTCCATCATAAGTCCATCATGCGTCATATGTCAATATTTCTGGTTCATCCTCTTCCAAGATGGGAGGCTCTATAACAGTTCCTCCGCCGGGTTGATCGAATCCATTCGCTAATTCGTCCTCTTCCGAAATCGGTCTGTCTGGTGGAATTGACACCGACTGATTAGCAAATCTTTCGACAGGTGAAATAGCATCTTTTGCAGCAACCATAGTTGCTGCAGTCGTGGTGATAAGAATAATTTTGTGTTTATCATCATGGTCGTCATGTTTGTTTTGTATAACCTCCAATAAAGCCGCCAGAATGGCGTTGTTGTTATTATTAGCGTTGTTGTTATTAGCTGCGTTGTTGTTGCTGCTCTCCTCTTGTTGTTGTTGCTGCTGGGCGACAGCCGCTGCCGCCGAGCTGGACGATGTTGCCGTCGCTAAAGCGAACGCTGCCGCTGCACCCAAGAACAATGCGATGGGAACAATGGCCAAAAAGATGGGACTGAAATCCACTTGAGTGAATCCAGACGGAGGATGATAGTAGCTGTTGTGTGCAGGGGCTGGATGGTGGTAAACAACGTGATGATCTGGTGAAGATGCTGGATAGTACGGAGCAGGATACGATGCCAACGCTGAAGCTATAAGAAAATATTTGACAAAATTAAATTTGAGCTTAATATTTCACCTTTTGGACTTACAGTCAATCTCTTTAAGGATGACGGCGGGAACTGGTGTTTCTAATATACCGGAATAATGCGGATCCTTGTTTACAATTCCTGCTTCCAGATGTTTTTGGTGAAAATAAGATTGCGGAGATATTGGATTACTGAAAAATGTGGTCGGCTCCGTAACTGGGACTCGATGCCAAAAACTTTGGTCAAACGGGTCATTTTCCTGTTGATAAGGTGGACCGGACTGCATATGGATAGGATGTTCCCTGAAATGGTCCGGTGTTGTCGACTTTTCGTTTGGATGATTTTGTTTATTATTATCACCAATTTTTGGATCTGATTAGTAATAGAATACGCTCATGAATATTATCAAGTATATTAAACCCGAATAATTATCTCAATTTCTTGTAAAATAGAGGGGGGCAAAATGTTTTTTCTTTATTACCTAACGTGGAATGATCCCGAGTATTGGGCTGATGGTAGACTGAACTTTCTTCTATCGTCTTGAAGGGAACTATCCTCGTCGTAGGTCTAGCGTAATATGTTGGTTTTGCTGTCGACGGAGTCACAATGGGAGGACCCCAGAAAGGTTTCGGGGGCTTTTCTTTAGATCGAGCGTTACCATCTGCTGACGAATTGCGCTTATTCAATTTTTAACGTCCAACAGTTTTATTGATACCGGTAAAAATGTCCTATGAAACTTACCTAATTTTATATCTGGCTGTTGGTCGATGGAGAATACAATGTCCTGGTAGTGTTGGGAATTTCCAAGAATGTCGGTCAAGTCTGCCACGTCGTCAATCTGTACGTGAATTTCGTTGACAGCTTCCGGAGCCTTAAATGTAGTTTTTTTCGTCGCTGCTGGAAGTTTTGGTCTTGCTGTGGTGAGTTTAAGGGGAGGATCGACGTACTTGATAGGTTTGTGTCTGCTAAATGTTGAACTACGATCTTCCCAACGCAATTGGGTTGTGATTGGATGCCCAACATGTTTTAAATCGTCGGGATGAAACGCTACCATTAATTCAAAGTCTTTTTTCGGTTTGGCATCTGATTTGCGAAATTTAGAACGGCCACTAACCAACCTGTCAAATGGATTCGACCATAACTTGCTGTCATCTCGACGGCCACACACTGAAATTGTTTCGTGATTCAGAATGAGCGAACAGAGCACCAACATCGATAGTAACATCAGTGGATACGATTCCATGTCTTCCGTCTCATCATTATTTTCTCACAGTGAATAATGAGAGAGAACCGCTGTTGCTGGACCGACTGTCTCAGTAGTGACTGAGTGACTGACTGACTTGTAGCTTACGCATAGCCCACAGTGTTTGTGTTAGTGAGACAGGCTCCTCCCTCTATCGCATCCACTCGTCCATTAATATTTTCTGCCACATCAAAGTCCCGCTTTAAAAGTGTCGTTTAAAAATGAAACTCTGGTGTCATTGGCACTCAACAAATAACCTAACCAAAGTTACGGAACTATTCCTATAATGTCACATCACTCTTTTGATACAGCGATATTTATTTATTTTTTCAAAGAGTCATTCCTCGTCAATGAAAAGTTTTAGAATACAGTAAGAATTGGTTATTATTTTAAGGCTGAGCGTTTGTTTAGGATAACGGAATGTAAACAATCAATAACAATCAGTTATATAATAAAAAACTATTTTTTGTAAGCGCAATTATTATTATCCGCGTTGTTGTTGCTGCTCTCTTCGTCTTGCTGTTATCGCTGTTGTTTAATGTTTGCAGTGATCATATTATTTCAGTATATTGTGATGCGGAGGTCATAAGTCATATGATAATATTTCTGGTTCTTCCTCTTCCAAGATGAGAGGCTCTATAACAGTTCCTCCGCCAGGTAGATCAAATCCATCCGTTAATTCGTCCTCTTCAAAAATAGGTTTATCTGGTGGAATTGACACTGACTGATTTTCAAACCTTTCGAAGGGTGGAACTTTTTTGGCAGTAGGCCTAATCATAGGAGAAAGAGTGGGAGGAGTAGGAGGAGTAGGACGAGTAATAGGAGTAGGAGGAGGAATAATTGTTATTGGACCCGGACCCGGAATTGTAGTAGTAGGAGTAGTAGTAGCCGCTGTCGTAGTGGTTATAAGAATAATCTTGTGCTTATTACTATGACTGTCGTGTTTGTTTTGTATAACCTCCAATAAAGCAGCTAGGATGGCATTGTTGTTATTATTGGCGTTGTTGTTGTTAGCTGCGTTGTTGTTACTGCTCTCCTCTTGTTGTTGTTGTTGCTGGGCGACAGCCACTGCCGCTGAGCTGGACGATGTGGCCGTTGCTAAAGTGAACGCTGCCGCTGCACCCAAGAACAATGCGATGGGAACGACGGCCAAAAAGATGGGACTGAAATCCACCTGAGTGAATCCAGACGGAGGATGGTAGTAGTTGTTGTGTGCAGGGGCTTGATGGTGGTAAACAACGTGATGATCTGGTGAAGATGCTGGATAATACGGAGCGGGATAGGATGCCAACGCTGAAGCTATTAGAAAATATTTTAGAAAATTAAATTTGAGCTGAATATTTCACATTTGGGACTTACAGTCGATTTCTTTAAGGGTGACGACGGGAACTGGCGTTTGTAATATACCGGAATATTCCGGATCCTTGCTTACAATTCCTGCTCCCAGATGATCTTGATGATAATAAGATTGCGAGAAACTTTGATCGATTGGGTCTTGTTCCTGCCGATAAGGTGGACCGGACTGCATATGGATTGGGTATTCCAGGATATGTTCCGGTGATGTCGACTTTTCTTTTGGATCTTTTCGTTTATTATGATCACCAATCTTTGAATCTGATTAGTGATTGAATACGCTCATGGATATTAGCAAGTAAGAAACCCGAATAACTATCTGAAAATATACAAAAGAGAGACTAAATGTTTTGCCTTTATTACCGAACGTAGAATGTTCCCAAATGTTGGATTGATGATAGACTGATTTTTCCTCTTTCGTCATGAAGGGAACCGTTCTCGTCGTAGGTCTAGCGTAATATGTTGGTTTTGCTGTAGACGGAATTTCTATGGGAGGACCCCAGAAAGGTTTCGCAGTTTTCTCTTTAGAAGGAGCTTTACCATCTGCTGACGAATTGCGCTTTTTCAGTTTAACGTCCAATACTTTTATTGATACCGGTAAGAATGTGATATGAGACTTACCTAATTTAATATCTGGCCGTTGGTTGATGGAGAATACAATGTCCTGATAGCGTTGGGAATATCCTAGAATGTCGGTCAAGTTTGGTTTTGGTCTTGCTGTGGTGAATTTGACGGGGGGATCGACGTACTTGATAGGTTTGTGTTTACTAAATGTTGAACTACGATCTTCCCAATTCATTTGGGTTGTGATTGGATGTCCAACATGTTTTAAACCATCGGGATGAAACGTTACCATTAATTCAAAGTCTTTTTTCGGTTTGGCATCTGATTTGCGAAATTTAGAACGGCCACTAACCAACTTTTCAAATGGGTTCGACCATACTTTGCTGTCATCTCGACGGCCACACACTGAAATCGTTTCTTGATTCAGAATGAGCGAACAGATCACCAACATCGATAGTAACATTAGTGGATACGATTCCATTTTTTCCGTCTCACCATTATTTCCTCACAGTCGATAATGGGAGACCAACTGTTGTTGGTGGACCGAGTGTCTCAGTAGTGACTGAGTGACTTGCAGCTTACGCATAGCCCACAGTGTTTATGCTAGCGAGACAAGCTCCCCCCTCTATCGCATCGATTCATCTATTAATATTTGCTGCCACATCAAAGTCCCGCTTTAAAAGTGTCGTTTAGAAAGGAAACCCCTCTATTCCGGTACTCTATAGAAAGCCCAACCAATGTAGGTACGGAACCATACCTACATCTCAGGTACGGAACCATACCTACATCGCCACATCATCCTTTTATAGTACAGAAATATTTGTTTTTGTTTTCAAAAAGTCATTCCTCTTTGAGAGAGTACAGTAAGTATTACTATTTTTAGGTTGGGCGCTTGTTTATAATAACGGAACGTAAAAAATCAATTACCATCAAATATAATAGAAATTTATTGCTTTATATTACTTTGCGTGCACACGTGTAAGAAACGAGTTCAGTGGATGCGTTTTCCGAAGAACGGAATTTCAATCCAGCGTGATTAACAAGGTATACAGCGAAATTCATATACAAAGGGCTAAACAATAATGAAATCGAAAACACATGTCTGCCGTTACTTCAGCTTCTGCACGGTACAGTTATTTTGCACACTTTAACCCCAAAAATGTACTGCAAATCAAAAGATTGCTCGTTTGATTACTTCATTTATAACACGCAAATGAACTTCAGCCGTTGCAGGGTTAGAAATGGTAAGCGTAATAATAAATTAGTTTGTAAGCCTTTAGATAATTAGGGTTACATCGGTTACAGATCAAACGGGAAGTCATTAATAATTGAATGCACACGTTTCGAATAGAAATTCCGTTGGTTATTCAGTCAGTGGCCCCTCTCATGTAACTCCATTCATATGGTGGTAATACATAATCTTTTTGCGGTCGTAGTCTTCTGGTGGCTGCGAAGTCGGTGTTGTTGATTTAGGCGCTATTGTTGTCGTTGAAGAAGATACTTTTATGAAGAACGGTCCTGTTGAGGGCGACGGAGATGGCGGTGGGTCTATCGTTACAACATCAGAAGCTTCCGTGGCGGCAACTTTATCAAGATCAGGTTCATCGGAGACGATTATAATTTTGTGATTGTCATCGTGATGTTTCTTGACTTCATTAAATGCCGCCAGTAGAGTTAAAATAGTGTTGATATTATTATTGTTGCTGTTGTTGTCATTATTATTGTTGCTGTTGCTATCCTCTTGTTGCTGCTGCTGCTGTTGAGCCGTCGCCACTGCAGTGTTGGATGTTACTGCGGATGCTAAAGCGAACGCTGCCGCTGCACCCAAAAAAAGAGCGATCGGAACTATGGCCAAGAATATCGGACTGAAATCGATGTGTGTCAACCCAGACGGAGGATGGTAGTAATTGTTGTGGGTAGCAGGCGGTTGGTGATAGATAATGTGAGTTTCTGGTTTGGCGGAATGCGGATAAGTCTTCGGATAGGTGGCCAAAGCTGCAGCTTGATTCAAGTAATGATGAACATTTGAGAAAATTAAATTTGATAATAACATATTTCTTTGATGGCAAGTTAACTTACAGTCACTTTCCTTGGATTTAAGTAAACTAACGTCCAGAATCGGGGTGATGCCTGGATAGACAGGATAATGCTGTTCTTGATTGTTTACGATTCCTTGCTCCAGCAGCTGTTGTTGTGGGTAGTCCGATTCGGGGGATATCGGGATAAACGTCGGTTCCGTAACTGTTTTCATGGGCGCATGCCAGACGTTTTGGTCCAACAAATTATGTTCCTGTTGTTGTTGTTGCTTACTCGCTTCGTGATACGGTGGACCGGGCTTTAAATGGACCGGCTCTCGGAAATGTTCCGGTATTGTACGCTCATTATTGTTTGACGGGTCGTAAGATTGTTTATGTTCCACATCGTTTGGACCTGAAAAATACGCCCATGCATATTGAAATAAAGGCGTCAAAACCAGGTAAATAACGAGAAATTACTGAATGTGGTGTTGTTTTCAGAGATATCGTTGTTGACAGCGATATTGGACAAATGGAAGGGAAAATCTTCTTCCGTCTCGACGGTGAAAACCGCACTCGACTCCGTTTTCGTGTTAGGTGGTGGCCATGTAGATGAGGTTGAAAAAGGAGGACCCCAGAAAGGATGAGAAGGATTTATTTTTATCACGGGAGCTTCTGTTGAATTTTATTGAAACGAAGAAGACGAGAAAAAAATCAATATTACACTGCAAATAATCGAGGTTTTATGACTTACCTGAGTTTTTAGTAGTGGGTAAATTGGCCATAGCTAAAAAGTCGTAACCTAAAATGTCGAAACAATCCATTGTTATGTACGTCCAGTGTTATTTTTTGTGAATCTTTGATCGATATTAATGTTTGTCTCTTCATTACCTGAAGTCGTGTGTTCACTGTGTTCTATTGAGTCTTCGATGTCAACATTTTGACTGGGTTTAAAAGGATTCGTCCTCGTATTAGCTGGTCTTGTGTAAAACCTCGGTCGAGGAGACGTGGTGCTGGCGACGGGAAGACCCCAGAAGGGTTTTGAAGGCTTTCTTTTATTCTTGGATGTGTTACGATCTTTTAAAAAAAAAAATCAATTTGAATTCAAAAAATGAAAAATCAATTTGGACTTGCCTGATTTTCTAATCGGTATATTAATTTTCCCCTTTGTTGGTGTTGATGAATTAGTGGATTTTCTCGATGGTGGCCGTGAAGTAGTGAACTTGAAACCAGGGAATAGTTCCTCGACGAGTTTTGTGATTGGATAAGGCTGCTGATCATTGCTGGCGAGCTGTTGCTGAGGAATTATCTTTTGACTCTTGACACTGTTCAGCAGTTTCAGATCGTCGGGATGATAAAATTCCAAGTCTTGTTTCTCCTGGGATTCGGGTTTGTTTCGAAACTTATTAGTGGCGTTGAAGAGCCTGTCAAAAGGATTTGGCCAAAGACGACTCGACTCTGTGATTATTTCTTTGCTCGCAGAAAAATTCGAGCAATAGACTAACATCAACAGGAATATCAATGAATTGAGTTCCATGTCTTACGTCTCATCATTATGTTCGTATTAAAGATAGGAGGCACTAATACCAACTTGAGTGCCGTGGAGAGACTGAGCTCTTGACGTATCTAAAATGTTCATTTTTATAATGGCCAAGCAAGCTCCTCCTCTCTCGGCAATTATCCAATTGTCCCTAAATATTATTGCTGCCGTTATACAGGCCCCGTTGCTTGTATCTTAATTTCAAAAAGATTTTGCGCTATTTGGTCGTTAACAATAGTTTGCGCCAGAAGTAGAGGACGCGTACCGCATGACCGGATTAGTAGATCCATTGTGTTTTTTTAATAACAGAGGCACAATCTCTCAGATTTGGTGCTACATAACTTCGAAACACATATGATGGATTTTTGAAGGATAATTGGAGTTACTTTGTTCTGGAAACTTATTTTTGGATGTGAGAATTGCGGAAAAAAGTATATCTATAGAATATACACACAAAAGTAGGTTAGTTCCTGAACGCGTGTTTGTATCGGGATCACGGGACCATATCACAGCAAGAAAGAGATTGAACGGTTTATTTCTATAAAATCAATCATTGGGGTTAACGCTTCATTGAACGACGTTACTAATGGATAGCGAGTGCTGTTCTTTCTCCCTTAATCCACAACAAAATAAGTAGTGTGAAATTTCGATGCGATTATATTTTATACTTTTACATTGATTTTAATCTATTTTGCGTCTAATAAGCTATTACATCAATGGTATAATGGTTAGCGCATCTTGCTAGCATGTCGTAGGATGAGAGTTCAAATCGACATAACGGGATTTTCTCAATGGAATGGAATAACCTTCTAATCGGTTTGACTTGACCTGTTTGAGATAGATAATATGTCCTACTCCACCCTGGATACACGGTATGTGAATCGCAGGACTAAAATATGGACAACAATATTCATTTTTGGTTGTTGCGCTTGTTGTGTTGGTATTGAAATTCCGCGCATCGTTCAGAATTGCGCGGAGTGGGAAACATTGTCTACATCTCTTACAAAAAACTTCAAAGTCTTATTCAGCAGATGCATGATGGAATCCGTTAATGATCAGTATGATATTGTAAGTACTTCGGAATAGTATAATAAATTAGCTAATTGATGATCACATGTTCATTCTTCATGCTAAAATTTAGGCAATTATTTTACCAGTCTACAACGCCAGCAGCTGGCTTCCGGATTGTTTACGTTCAATCGCATGTCAAGTAAAAAAAAAATTAAAAGTCGAAATCAGTGTTTTTGATGACGGATCTACAGACGACAGCTTAGATGTAATTAAAAAGTGGAAGCCAGTCCTAGAAGCTGAAGGTTTCAAAGTGCTGATTGGTGGCCACAATGAACCAGCACCTAAAGGAGGTTCGACTTTTATTTTATCAAGCAGCAACCATAATAGGCTTGAACTATTCTCAATTTAAACTATTTCAATCTTTCTAGTTGGTTTTGCTAAAAATCAGAGTATCAAACAGAGCTCAGGAGAATATCTTTGCTTCCAAGATAGTGTAAGAGTTCATTACATTTTATAATTTAATTTTAATTTTTTTAAAATTAAAGTCCACTTATTGTTTACAGGATGATGAAATGAAGCCTGATAGATTGAGTCTTCAATACAATGCAAATGTGGAGCACCCAGATTCTGTGAGTAAAATAACTCCTGGAATTAACTTGAATTAAAGTTTCATTATCTCAGATCATAGGTAGTAAATTTGATCGAGATCCACCAGAATCAACCATAAGATACACCCTCTGGGCCAACAATCTCACACCAGAGCAACTCAATCATCAAGTTCTTACTTCTCATGGACCTACAATTATCATGCCTACATGGTTCTGTTCACGAGAAATCTTCAACAGGTATGCAATCTCTGAGATATAGTCTAGAAGTGGAATCAAACAACTTATTATCGTACTTGTGCTGCTAACAGGATTGGGGGATTTAGTGAGAAAGGAAAGGGAACACCAGAAGATTTAATATTCTTTTATCGGCATTTGGACTTGAAAGGACGGATATACCGAGTTGATGAAGTACTCTTAGTCTACCGCTACCATCCGTTACAGACAACGTTCTCTATCGATGAGTCAGTTTTATAACTTACACGAAATCGCACTTCAGAATTTAATATACCAAGGCGGGTTCTACAGGAAAGTTATCTGGGATTTGCGCTTAGCGCGTCTAGAACATCATTACTTGGAAAAGTGGAGTGATGGCTTCACAATTTGGAACGCCGGGAAACAAGGGCGTCGTTTATACCGATCCTTACAAGAGCAATACCGATCTCGAGTCGTGAGCTTCTGCGATGTTGATGTGAAAAAGATTCGACAAGGAAATTACATCTATGAAAATTCTGAATTACGGCCGAAACCCAAAGTACCCATCGTACATTTCACCACTGCAAAACCGCCTTTCGTTATTTGTGTGAAAATGGTAAATCAATTTTTTTTTTAATATTCCTTGTTCATAATTTAGTGAGACATTTTTTAATTCACAAATTGTGTTGCATTCAGGATTTGACAAAAGGAGAGTTTGAAAAAAACTTACATTCACTCAATTTGCTTGAAAATGTCGACTATGTTATGTTCAGTTAAGGAAAAATTAAACGAGGCTCAATCATCTGACTCCTATAATTAATGAGAAAACATTTCATTAGTAATCAAGCGTCCGGAAACTGTAACAATGAATTTTACCAATGGTAGGTCACTGTAGTTTCGAACTCCACCTCGGGTTCTTCATCATATTCTTCCTCGTCTTCCTCAACTATCTCGAATTTGCCTCTGCTGTGTAGTTTGGGTTTAGGATCTGCAAATTCATTGAACAAATATCGTAACACTCGAATGAAGTTTAAACAGAAAAGAATGAATTATTCGTACTCAGCAGCTCAACGGTGATGTCGGAACCAGGAGACATACAAGTTATCCGTCCCTGCATGTAGTCTGATATTTCAGGAGTATAATTTTCAGATATTTCCAGCACCTGAAAAAATAAACATTTTAATAAATTCGCTTCCCAAAATAAATAAAAAAATAAATTTACTTTGAAGGCAATAAGATCGTTGACTCTAGGGAGTCCTTTAATTATTGGAAATGTTGTGGGATCAAGTTTAATCGGTTCCTGTTTGAAAGGCAACGAAGCTGGTACTTTAGGAGACGAGAGAACTTTACTGGAGGTAAGAGCTTGTGGAGGTGGAACGTTGTTGTAACTAGGCTGTATACTGGCTTGGTCATTAGAACTTCTGGAAAATACAGCCGAGCGGAGCGAAAGCAAAGCATTCAATTGAGGGACAGGAGTGCTTGCAGCGGACGGACTCTGATAGACCGCAGGTTTCGAATTGTTCTTGGAACCTTTTGTTTTCGCATTTTCAAGGTTTGCGTGGTTAGTCTTATAAGTCCCGTTGGATTCCGGTTGATTCCGAATACCAAAGCTATTAGTTCCGGCATCCGCATGGCCAACTATCGGCTCAGTATCGTTTCCAGAGTCTGCGTTAAAACGAACATGTATGGCGCTCTTGGGTGCAGGGGGGACATAGTCTGGTAGAATTTCAAAAGGCTGAGGGAGACTGCCATCCGCAGCTTCAAACGGAGACTTGTATTGACTTTTCCTCCGTCGTCTTCGGCGTTTGCGTTTGGCACTTTCCTCTTCTGATGGTTCCTTATTTGTTGAGTCCAATTCTGTTGTAGCTTCATCAACTGTTGGCTCAGTTTCTATTTCAGGGGAAAGTTCTTTCACAGCTCGCTTCATCTCCTCCTGTTTCTCCACAACTTTTGCTGATTCAGGAGTAGGTTCACTATCAACTTGTTTCTTCTTTTTATGTTTCTTTTCTACCACTGGGGTTTCAGTCAAAGGTTCAACAAACATCAAACTAGAAGGATTTTCACATTCAAGACCCCTATGATCCTCTTTGGATTTCTTCTTCTTCTTTGGCTTCGAAGGGGGGGATGAATTTATAGCTTCTTCCATTGCTGATACAACACTGGGACTCTGCTGGTCTTGAGTGTCTATCTTCCTTTTCTTTGGTTCTCTCATACTCACCCTTAAAAAAACATCTGTAATAATTAAACCATGCATATACATGAAGATGCTTCATGTTGGATTATTACCTGATCAAATCCCTGTCTTGGAGTATACGCACAGTTTCTTTGCAATATAACTGGGCGTCGTCGAGCCACAGTTTATGACAGCTGACCGAGTATTTGTTATTAATATAAACCATTACATCTTGTATAGTCTTGACGTGAGATAAATCAATAAAAAGCCAAAATTTCTCATTATCAGGAAATTCAAGGCGAACACGCAAGCTCGCCATTATATCTGCAGCTAATAAATGAAAAAAAAAACTAGTAAATGAATGAAATTATGAGTACAGAAGCTGAAACCAGAGTTAAACGTGGAAGAGCTGTCAGAACTCAGACACACGATACTTCCGTCAATTTAAAAAAAAGGCATGAAAATCGTCTGCTAGAGTTTTTATTTTTCGAAAGCCTCTTCTTACTGCAACTACTTGGCGTTCGTGTTGCGGACTTGCGGCCTTTGCGGGCTTGCGGGTACGGGCTGCGGTTTTCGGTTTCTTTGACAATCGAGAAAGGGTTCTATGGCTCTGGGTTTAGTATATTTGTCCGGGATATCAATATGATAGCTTACCTATGTCCGCGTCACTCTTCATCTTAT
The DNA here is from genome assembly GCA_030770115.1 of Daphnia galeata. NCBI lineage: Eukaryota > Metazoa > Arthropoda > Branchiopoda > Diplostraca > Daphniidae > Daphnia > Daphnia galeata. The sequence goes on from CM061121.1 coordinate 18,741,087, forward strand.
ACTTTATGCTGAGAAAGGGGACAGACGAGGGAACGGAGTAGAATTCTGATATATGCCGATCATATTCGTACTGCAGTACCTTTCGATTTGTCTTTGATGCACACATAATCCTTTTGGACGAACATAATATAACTGGCGATCGATGTTGATTGACGGTTACCGAGACTTCGATATTACTTGACAGAAGAACTGATGACAGATCTGTCAAGTTGTTTCGGTGAATACAGAAAGCTCTGCAGTAAGCTAGCGTGCATTATATCCCTTTCTTCTTGATGCTCGTTGATCGCGCAACTACTGAATTATATATCCTTTGACAAAAATCAATGCGTACCCCTTGATTTTGGATTCAAAACTTAAGATGAGCTCGACTTTTCCATGCAAGAAAAACGCATTGAAAATCTCTATTTTCAGTGATTTAAGATTTGAAAAAGCTGTGGGATTTCAACGACGAACCAGGATAGTCATGGTAACAGAGGACGGTAAATGCTGTAGTGCTGTATACCAAGAACTGTGTCAATGACAGAAGAATCCAAGCCAATATATAAGCTAGTAACAGTATACACTACTGGAATCACTCTTATTCGAGACTTTTGCTGGCTAAGAAGTTCGTCTTGAGACAAAGTTCATCTCAGCCTTTCACTAACCAACCTCTAGCTACTAATTTCTTGTTATTTCTTATTGTGTCAAACTATTCTAATTGTTCTGTAATATGGGGTTTAAGACTTGGGTACTGCAGATAATTTGCGTTTGTTTTCTTAATCAATCCTCGTTAGCGGTGGAAGATTCCGGCCCACCAATAGTGATAATGAGATCGGATCCGCACAACAAAATCCATCTCGTGGTTGCCGTATCAGAGGTATAGAAATCTATTTACGTGCGCAGCAAACAACTAAATCGCACTCATCCGATATTAATTAATATATTTAATGTTATGTCAAAAGTTTCCTACATCACTGAAAATTAAGAGGAACGCGACTGGAGACTTGATCGGTTTGGAAGGTGTTTCACCATTGATACTTGACTGGTTGTCTCTTCGATATAAATTCAAGTAATGCGCGGTTTTCACTGTAATAAATAGCCTAAATCGAAAGTTGTAATGCGTCTTAATTCTTAAAAACCTTGCTGTAGAACTATACAGGAAGAGCTTCACCACCGATACAGAAATAAACTCTTTTAACCCATTCCTACCTACAATAATTTGTTTTTGTTGCGTAACAGTTATTCAATTCTAGACATCAATGCACCTCCACGTCTGATTCAAACTCTCGAGGCTTCAGGACCAAATAGTCCAGGGCTCATTAGCTACGTGGTTAGTGGGGTATGTACATGTTAAATTCTCCATCGAATTTCCCATTTTTTTATCAAAATCCATATAACTTGCGTACATTAATGTGATATATATGTCTAATGCTCTATTGACTATTGTCGTTTTGCGGATGTATTTTTATAGAAGAGTGACGTTATTGTGGCTGCCATCAACGCGACACCGGACCGTTCACGTCGTCTGGATCTCGTCCACCCTTGGTTCTACACACCAATTGGTTTTCTTATTCCAATTCCTGAAGTTTCACAAAATAATGTCGATGCCGTCATTAAACCATTTCAGCCCTGGGTTAGTTAATACCATTTAAAATATTGCATTTTCTTAAGGCACTATTGAATTTTACTTTGTTTCTTTAACTTCAAAGGTCTGGATGATGTTAATTGTGGCTATCGCATCCGTTATCTTCTCATTGCTGTATTTTAATCGGCTTCTGAAAAAGAAGATTCAATTAACCACTCGTGACGAAAAGATCACAGAAATGTATCCCATCCGCATCTCGGAGATCATTTACATGTATGTAGTGGGCACTCTATTGAATCAAGGTAAACATTTTTCTTAATATGACCAATTTTTATTTCAAACAAAATTGATGTAATTCAGCAAGCTGTTATAATAACAAACTCACTTTGATGCTTATAGGAGGGTACATTTCCAGCAAACTAACACCGATCCGACTAGTGGTCGGAGCATGGTGCCTTCTAACACTTGTTCTCCTCAACGTCTACAATGGCATTTTGATATCTTACGTCACGGCTACACGACAAGCTCGTCCGCTCATCAACTCTGTTGATGATGTCATAGCTGACCCTAACATTCTCTTAGTATTAAACAGAGGTTTGGGTGCAGATGTTGTGTTTTCGGTATGTATGGATCATCTAAATATTTGACGTTATAATCTGAATTATTATTCTTACCCACCTTTGAATTCGATTTCAACAGTCGGCAGAGAAAGGAATGTACAAGGCACTTGGCGACAAACTGCGATCATATCCCAACTCGAGATGTAACTCCACACAGCAGTGCGTCGATATGGTTAAATCTACACCCCACCGGCATGTATACTTACACGTATGTCCCACTTTTCTTCATAGGGGAAAACATTTAAAATTCGTAAAATTGAATTCAAAATGTTTTTTTTTTTTTTTTTTTTTTTAAATTTAGGGTGAGGTGATTTTAAAATCGGCCATTCAAATGGACTACAAAAAAACGGGACAGTGTAAGATGACTATAGCGGCGAAAATTTCGGACGGTTTAGGTATCGGTTGGGGACTAGCCAAAAACAGTCCTTACTTTCATAAATTTAATCAAGGGTAATATAGTTTAATTAATATATACGACAGAATAATGACGTATATTAAATTACATTTTTACAGGACATTACGACTTCTTGAAGCTGGACTTGTATCTTTATGGGTGAATTGGTTTGAGCCGAACTCTAGGCCATGTTGGAATAACAACAACGACAATCGAAACGCCAAGAGCAACAAAAAGCCGCTGGTACGCTTATCGTTGTCGAACCTGACGGGAGCATTTGTTGTTCTTGCTGTTGGATTCCTAGTTTCAACGTTGGTATTTCTGATAGAAAGGATTGTTTATTACTGGAAGATAAATCGGATAATCGATGGATAAACCTTGAAAAATGTTGACTTGGTGTAGATTATAAGTCGTTCAATTCGATTGCCAATTTTAGCCCATTGATTTGTGCGAATTAATCGCATTGTCAAATTCGACTCCTCTGTTTAAATACAATAAATAGTCTAGCTCAATGGTCTAAACATTGTTTTGTTACTTAAATTCAGTAGTTATTTCTTATTTTCGGTTGTTATTTCTCGTTAGATGTAATTGCGAATAAACCGTGCTTACACCCACTTTTCAATTTGTATCCGCCATGGCTGTACTTTTTAATCCCTCGGAGTATACTATAACGAAACAATAGAAAAAAAAGTAACCTCTCCTCTAAATACAAAAGTACTAACCACACCCATTTATTTCTTACTCTATGTTTTGTTCCCTTTTTTACATCGTCATTCCTCTTCTCTTTTTCGAAGCTGATTTTGGCAGAGTTGAACATAAGATTTCTGAAAAGGTCCAAGCACTCAAACAAGTATACCAGCCTGCATCTCGTCTTCAGGTGGATAAAATTAAATGATAAATAGTTAAATACTTCTATTCAAGAAGTACGGTTGTGCGAGAGTGTCGTTGTGGAAGTGAGTTTACCAGTTTGGGTCCGTCGTCGATTGAGAATCCATATACCCACTACCCAGTAAAGTTACTTCAGGATTAATGGAACGGGGGATTCATTATTATTCGTGCCTTTAATCAATAGTAATTTCAACTGGATGTAATTAAATTTGCACGAGCAATTGAAAATCTCCGTGAATTATAGCTGAATAAATTACAGCGATGTATCGCAAGACCAAGCGAAGACCGCCAACAAAAAAAGTTATTGTAGAACACATCATCATCATTTTAAAATAAAGCGCTGAAGATGTGTGCTGGGAGTCTTCAGCGCTGCTGAACAGTGAACATCCCAGCGCATCGGATAAATAGGAATAGCTCTATGCATATTCCTTCGGCCCTTTTGAAATCTTGTATATAAAACTTTGTTCCAGAAGAAGAGCAAACTAGTAGCGTTCAAAACTGGCTTCAGAATAAAACCAAGCTTGGTTTTATTTACCAAGCTAGAGCTGATTCGTATTTATATTATTATACGTATTACAATCAAACATTTATTACAGGTTATTGAATAATCGAAAGCAATGTCGTTGCGATTGTTGAAGATCTTGGCTTTGGCAATAATCATCTATCGTTTCCCTTTGGCGGTGTATTCTTCGTCTTATATGGAAAATGGAGACCTGAAAGGTGCTCAATTGACAATTGCAGTTGGACATGTAAGTTAAAAGTTCGTCTTGATGAAATTTCATGCTGGCCTTATATTGCGCTTAAAATTGATTGATGGCAGTCTAACGTTTACACCAGTTCTTGCCTTATTTTCAAAGTTTGAACAAATTTGTGCGTATGTCAGCCGAATCCAGATGTGTACATGAACTAACAATTGTATTTCCTATTTTTGAATTTCATAATATGGTCAAAAGTTTCCGCCTTTTCATATTCTTACTTTGATGCCTGACGGGAACTATACCAACACCGGAGCCGTTACAGAGTATTTTGCCTGGTTTGAAAGAAAACTCAACTTCAAGTATGTTATTCAGCAATCTGCATTTGTCCGTCTTACTAGAAAAATTTACACTGGACAGAACTCTAGTAGTCATTATTTTTAATCGTAGGGTGTCTTATTATTACATTCCCAACGATAGGACGAAGGCAAAATATGGAACAAAGGACCACGTGACTATCATAACCAATCTTTTCGCAGATAACGTACGTAAGCATTTAAATGATGACAAAGAAACAGATTTGTTTGCCGGGTGCAGTTACCACAAAAATCAATCGATAAATCCACCTTATGAGGTTACAGGAAATCGATGGAGCTTCTATTGGTATAAAGCTAACTGCTGAAAGGAAAAAGGAAATGGATCTGGCTTACTACATTTGGACGGAACCCTATACGTTGATTGTGCCTCGACCAGGAGAAAAATCTCGACTTTTGGCATTCGTTTATCCTTTCGATCTAACGGTCATTATTATTACTTTATATTAAAATGTTTTTTGAAACGTCTTTGAACTGTATACTAATATACTGTATGCTGTATACTGTATACTATATACTACGTCTTTAACTGTACTATACAACGCTAGTAGTACTCAGGAATTATTTTGTAATTTGACGATTGATTTATCTTGTAAAAGGTGTGGGGACTTCTTTTGATCACAATGCCTGTAATGGTGGCTTTAATGACTCTTTTTGCAAGAGTTTATTCAAAATTCTCAATGAATGGCCGTGACGTCTCTGCTATGAATGGAGGAAGAACAATTTTTGATCGTGTCACTTATAACGCGATGTACATTATCAACATTATAACAAACCAAGGTAAAATCTCTAAATCTTTCAAATTCAAACAGTTATTCACATAACACTGTATTTTCATTATTATTTCAGGAAATAGGATTCCTGGTAATCGTCTTTCGTTCCGGATCCTTGTCGGAGTTTGGATGTTGGTCGCTACGGTCCTCGTGTACAGTTATTCAAGTACAGTCGTTTCGCATTTGACAATTGCCATTGCGGAACCCCACATTAATTCATTTGAAGATCTGGCTAAAAACAATGACGTTGGAATCATTTTACTGTCCGCAGCTCTATCACAAGAAATACTTGTAAGGACTGTCTCCTTTATTTTCTTATCCTGTCTTATTATCGCAACGCTTTTAGGATGCAAAATTCGGAGCAATGAAAAATCTGGGCGATCAGATTCGGCAAAATCCTGGCCGGCTATTAAATAACATGCAGGACGTTTATCCCCTTCTGGAAACCGGGAAATATGCTATGCCACTAGTATTCGTACTATTTATTAAAACAGCGAATAAATGAATGAAAAAACGTATTTTTTTTCATTTTAGCCCGCAACAATGTGTGAAACCTATGCCGCCAGTCAATTCAAGAAGGAACGTAAATGTCGTTTTCTAATCTCTGATCCTGTAACGAGTTCCATATTTTGGTCTCTTCCTTTTCAGAAGAATAGCAAGTACACATGGGCATTTCACTATGCGTAAGCGTATTTCAGATTACTGTCGACGAAATACTTTTAAATTTAATAATACCTGTGTTACAGTTTGATGGACCTCTGGGAAACTGGTCTCCCACGTCATTGGGTTATAAATTTTGTGCCACAAGCTCCAAATAAGTGTTTAGCCAAAAAAAATCTTAAAAAAAATTCAGTTCGACGTGGAGCTATTCGATTAGATGACTTGATGGGCGCATTCCTTATATTGGGCGTCGGAGTCGGCCTTGCGACGTTAGTCTTTGTCTTGGAAAAGATTATCTACTTTAGAAGCCAACGGAAAACTGGATCAGATTCAAATAATTAACTATAGCGCACAGCACAGGTTGGAACAACAAAATTGCAATTTAATGTTATAGAAATACTTATTGCTACAATATAGATACTCTTCGCAGCTGGTACTTGGCTTTTTAGATCAACCGCATTGAATTATTTGTTTGCATTATCGTTGGTAGCAGAAAATGTTTGATCGGATACCTTATAGAATTCTATTTCATAGAATCTGAAACAAGTGAAGGAGTCATATGTAGTTCAATGCTCCCCTCCCTTTTTTGAGAAAATGAAGTTTCTCTTGATGTGCTTTTGATCTTGATATATAGCTTAGTATATAAATCAATTTATAATCGTTAGAAATATTTATATTTGAAATGTTTGTTCCTGTTATGGGAGGACCGTCGCGTTTGCTTTGACAAAATCTCTATCGTCAAATAATAAAATAATCAGAAAGATGACCTTCTTGAACTGAATCAGAAGTGGAAAATGATAAGATTTCTAATGTTCCCCCTGAAAATGTTCGACCTTCTGATAGCCTACATCATTTTCAATTATTGAGATCTCAGCAATCAATGTATGTAATTCGATTTAGTTGGAAGAGAAATACACAAAAAGATAAAAGTTCACACGAACAGGTACAGGTAACGCTGTAAGAGTCGCATCAAAGTTCCTTATAAAAGCCGGTCACCACCAGGGTACGATGAACAATCCTAAATCTGTACTACTCGGGATCAGGGTTTTGCACGGAGTCTTTTAAATTAATTTTTTACATAAACAAAATAATAGTTTTGAAAGTGAAAAGCGAGGTGAAAAGATAATACAGAATTCATTTTCAGAATAACAAGGATGGCACTTCTTGGAATGTTTATCTTGTTGATGGTTACCATCAATTCTTCCCGGATGACTGTCATGTCTTCGTCGACTTTTCGCAACAAGAACGTCGGCCTATTGAACCGTGTTCATTTGAAATTCGCAGTTAGTCACGTGAGTTCATTGTCTTTCTGTAATGATTTGAAATTTTCTCATTTCTTCAAAAATTATTTTTATGCTTGCTATAACTCGCATGTAGTTGCCACCTTTTGACATTCTTACCTTAAGACCCGACGGAAATTACACCAATAGCGGCATCAGTCCAATCCTTTTCAAATGGTTGTCAGAAAAACTCAATTGCACGTACGTTTGAATTCAATTGAGAAATGAATTCCATTGAGCCAATGAAAATCATGTTGCTTGTTTTCTTATATGTAATCAGGATTTCTTACATTTATATTCCCAACGAAATGACCAAAGCTAAATATGGGATCAAGAGTGACGTGGCTATTATTCTCAATCTCTTCACTGATAATGTGAGACCATTTTTTGATCGTTTATATTATTAAGTGACTACAATCATTGTGAATGGCATATTCAATTCATTCTTTGCGATATCGATGAATGAAACAGGAAGTTGATGGGTCAACTATGGGTTTAATTGGAACACCAGAGAGGAAAATAGTAGCTGATTTTGCCTATTTCATGTGGACGGAGCCTTTCACTATGGTGGTACCTGTACCAGGAGAGGAACCTCGTCTCTTCGCCTTCATAAAACCATTTCAATCTTCGGTCATTAAATCATTTCATGCTGGGAATTGATAACAATGCATATACTAATGTTCATTTTCATTCTCGAAGGTTTGGCTTCTCATTTTAATAGCAATGATCGTCGTGGTCGTCTTGTTGAGTCTCTTTTCGGGTGCTTACTTGAAATACTTTGAAAACAGTGGTAGCGACGATCCCATCACTAACGCAGATGAGATGACGATGTCTGGACGTGTCAGTGCTTACTCAATGTACGTCGTCAACATTCTGACTAATCAAGGTAAAAACAAAATTGAACAATAAGCGCATCAAATCAATTTCGTCTATTTGATAAATTAACAAACATCATTTACTTGACGAAAGGAAATATGATTCCTGGTGGACGTGTCTCGTTTCGGATCCTTGTCGGGGTGTGGCTTTTAATCGCCACCGTTTTAGTCAACAGCTATTCGAGCACCGTCATTTCCTATCTGACCGTCCCCAACATGAAACCGCCCATCAACACTTTCGATGATCTCGCCATTAGCGAGGAAGTTGAACTTGTTTTACTAGCGGACAACGTCATTACAATGCAAATTATGGTCAGATGATTATTCAAATGAAACATTTACAAATTAAAAAAAAAATCGCCGTCTTTTATAGGATGCACATTCGGGTTCATTGAAGATTTTGGGCGATAAGATTCGGCGCAATCCAAATAATATTTTAAGGAACATACAAACAATCAGTGAAAGTTTGACAACTGGTCATTATGCTTTCCCATTTGTAAGTCCTTTTTCCCGTCAGAAATTGAAACGATTTACATTGGTTATTTAAAAAATTGTAAACATAATTTTATAGTTAAAAACATTTGGCAACAACTTTGTCGCCGGCATTTACAAGAAAGAAAAAAAGTGTCTGTTTAAAACCACCGACCCTCTACCGTTTTTGCCCGGATTTTGGTCTCTACCTTTGCCAAAGAACAGCAAGTACACGCCATTGTTTCATTATGCGTAAGTTTGATCGCTACGTTCAGGCAGGATCAGTAATTTTACTTTAAAAACAAATTTTTTTAAGTCTCATGGAACTCTGGGAAACTGGACTGCCTCCATTCTGGGTGAAAAATGGCTTGCCACGAGCTCCGAAATGTTTCGCTAAAAGAAAATCTCGAGAGAATTCAGCTCACCAAGTTGCCATTCGATTGGATGATCTAACTGGCGCTTTCTTGATTTTGGGCATCGGTGTTGGCTTGGCGACTTTTGTATTTCTCCTGGAGAAAATAATTGCGGTTTCCAGCAGCGAGTGACGTTCGACGACTGTCATTAACATTCATGGAAACGCATCTGTTTAGTGTGTGTTGTCATTTTGTCCGTTCAATTAAAAAAAAAAAAAATGATTGTCTGTAACCAAACTCTAATTTGATGTCATTGCAAATAAACCGCCGTGCCCACACCCACTTTTCCCACAGCGCTATGACGAAACAACAGAAAAAAAGGTAACCTTTCCTCCAAATATATAAAGATAGATAAACATAAATACCAACCACACCCATCTATGTGTCATTCAACGTTTCGTTTCTTTTCTTTTCTATTTTCACCGTCATTCCTCTTCTCTTTGCTGCCTTTTTCGGAGTTTTGGCAGCGCGTCAAATGATAATATGTGAAAAGTGTCCAAGCAGGTGTCTCCGCTGTCGCCTTTTTCAAATTTTGACATTACATTTATATCGTGTCATCGTGACGTTTCGCATTCTATTCGGATATACTGTCAAACGCGTTACTATTTTCAGAAATTTCCCTCCGCTTTTTTTGTGTGAAAAGAAATGATTTAATCCGTCACTTATTCGGCTGCAGTTCTATAAGTTAACATTACACCCACGGTCATAAAGACAAAATGCAGATTTTTTCGTCTTTAGCAGCAACTTCTTATTAAGATTTAAAAAGAATGTTATGCGCATCGTCTTCACCAAGGTCTCTTTCTGATATTGGAGCTTTTTCAAATGTCTATACCAAGGCCAACAAGCTCATTGACAAGTGTTTAAGGGCACGGTCTAGTTGCGACACTGATTGACGGTTTGGACTTTTGGACTTGACGGTTCGTCTTTCTTCTCTGTTGAGACTCTTTGAAAATATTTCAAGGTAAGTGACGGCAGCATATACATGACTCAATATTCAAGCGAAAGAGCATTCTTCGTCCACTTATCAGTTGACGTTTTGGCGTCACTAGAGAATTCGAATTTCTCCTCATCGAGGACGAATTCTGAAATGCTTGAACGATTCACTAATAGCGAGCAAGTGGGGGATGTTGTTACACATCAATTCCAATTTCTTTTGATTTTATTTTTACGTAGACCTTATTTAATTATATTTAATTTTTTTAATTTAAAATTTTAATCAATGGACGTCGTATTAGTAATGATTAAATATCTTTCGATTTGGTTTGTTCTTAATCGTATTTTATGGTCCAAACTAACTATTAGAACAGCCGGAACATTATTTTTATAGTTACTGCTGGTCGTATCCGATGGAGTGCATTTAAAAAATAGATGAGTATTAGAGTTAGATTAGGTCTGGAGACACGTGTCACCCGATATCTATGCTGGTCATGCAATAGCTGAGAATGTCTAATACTCGTATACCAGAGACAAGTTATTGTAAGCCTCTGGGACGTTGTTTGATTCACATTTTAAATATTCAACATTAATCCGAGGGTTGTACCTACTCGACAGGAGCTAACAATTTAGAATAGACGAGTCAGGGCATATTGTAGTAGTCTATACAATTTAAAATGCAATCAGATTCTCATATACAAACAAATGACTTTGAAGTGCGCACGTAGAAATAGATCAGTCGGCGGCTACAAGCGAACCAGTAATAAATATCTAGCTCACTTAGGAACATAGTCTAAACATACTTGGATCTATATTTTTTTTTAATTTAAAATTTAAATTCATTAAATTCAGTTTATGCCAAATGTCGTCTCTTTTTTCGCTGATCATCGCGTTGCTGTTGGTGGGAAAAACGGAATTGCGTCACAACAACAAACTGAGCGGTGCGCACTTCACTTTTGTCGTCTACCACGTAAGTCGATAGATTTCACTTTAATTATTTGTCAAGAAACCGTGCAAGCATTCAGTGGAATGATTGGTGTATATATATAATCTTTATACTTATTGTGTCGGCGGCTTTTTATATTCTTTTTTGTGACGTAAGAATCCTCCTTATGATGTGTTGACTTTTGGATCCCTTGGTAACTATTCCCACACCGGCACAGGACCTCAATGGCAAGATTGGCTGGCGCGGAAGCTTAACGTCACGTATTATATTTCACCTTTAAATTATTTTCAGTCGATTTCATAAAAAGCGTTTGCCACGGACCCGTATATAATCCAATGTAGAGGATATATATGTATTGTGTGTCTCTCTCTATACATACAGCGTTTTCCTATATGGCACTCAATCAAACAACTATAGATGAAAATGGAGGATCAAACGTCGAACTTGGTCTTCGTCTTGTAGCGAACAAAGTGAGGACATTTTTATAATAAAAAAAAAAAAATAATTTGAAAAATTATTTCAATGAAAATCATTCCATAATTTTATTATTTTCGAATAGAATGCCGATGCTCTTGTCAACGGAATGATTGCCACACCTGAAAGGAAGAAAATGGTCGACTTTTCTTATTTCGTTTGGACAGAGCCGTACACCATGGTGGTACCTCGTCCTGGAGAAGTGCCTCGACTGTTTGCATTAATTTGGCCATTTCAACCAATTGTGAGTTCGCACATTGTTGTCCATTGCCATTATATTGGCGTTTCAATAATATTTAAGCCGAAACTGTTATTTAAATTGTGTGCTGTCATACCTATAATAATAGGTTTGGCTACTCATTTTCATAACCACGATGGCAGTGGTTTTCGCTATGAGTCTCTTTACAAAAATTTATTCTAAAAAGCCAGTGGTCAGCAATAACAGCGATACCCGAAACCGTTTGAGAATGGGCCAGGTGCCAACAAGGCCGTTGGTCGATTACGCAAGCGGTTATTTCATGTATGTTTTAAATATCATGACAAGTCAAGGTAAAAAATGAGATCAGTTATTTAATAAGCCCAACTTAATATTAACCGTGTGGTTTACTCTGCTAGGAGGAGCAGTTCTCCTTTGCCAAAGTTCATTTCAGATTCTAGTCGGAGTGTGGCTGCTGCTCACCACTGTTTTGGTCAACAGTTATTCAGGTACCGTCATTTCCTACCTGACAGTACCCAAAATGAAACCGCCCATCGAAACGTTTGACGATTTAACCGTTTGCGAAAATGTCGGTCTCATTCTCCGTCAAGATTACGTCATTGGAAAGCAGATTTTGGTGACATTCTCTCCTCACTCGTATACCTACAGTGTTTGGCTATGTCGTTTCTTTTTCATTTGTCAGGAAGCGAAAACAGGAACCCTTAAAATCTTGGGCGACCAGCTGCGACAATATCCGGAACGATTGTTTACCGATCAGTCGCAAATCAACGTCCGTTTACTAACTGGGCGTTTCGCTTATCCGCACGTATATAATATACATAAATAACAAAAAGAACAAACAACTTTATTGGCTTATTTGCAAATGAATTAGATCCTTTTTTTTTTGTTCCTCCTCCGTAGCTACAAACATTCTGCAAATTCTTCGTTATGGATCAATTCAAAAAGGATGGCGCCTGTCGTTTTCACATCACCAATCCTCTGCCGTTTCAAAACGGATTCTGGTCGATTGCTTTGCAGAAAGACAGCCAGTTCACATCGACTATTGACAAAGCGTATGTTCATTTCCTATTTTTATCATCAGCTGACTTTTTTCTGATTATATTGAGTGCTGTACAACTTGCAGTATGATGACGCTGTGGGAAAGTGGGCTGCCAAAATTCTGGATGAACGGTGTCATTCCACGAAACGAATGTTCGGCAAAAACTAAACCTCGACGGAAAAATCAAACGACCCGTCGTCTAATAGGACCAATCAAATTAAATGACCTGAACGGAGTATTTTTGATTTTGGGCATCGGGACCGGACTGGCGACTTTTGTCTTTCTCATCGAGAAAATTATTCACTTTAGACGACGACAATTTACGTAAATATTTGTGCAAAATTCATTTGCGTCATGTTGGTTTTTGTGTCATTTTTTTCAGCGTCTCTGGGGTCATTTGTCGGCACTTTTTTGTTTATATTTGATTATTAATAACGACAGATTTTCGATAAATGGAGGAAATTCTGGTATTTCAATTTGTATGTAACCTGTGTTCTATATTTTTTGCATTGTCACGAAATCGGAAGCTGAAATATGTCCAGGTTATCTATCGTATTGTAACTTGTCTTTTGTTCGAGTCACGAAGTCACGAATGTCGGCCACATAGTTGCTGGTCACTATACGGCAAATTGAGCGACGTCGTTTCTTTTTTACCCACGACGAACGCGGAATTTCTAATAAATGATTCACTTATCGACCCACTGCCATTTGTTTCCCCCATCGATGAAATGATGATGAACCTTGCCTTAATATCAACATTTCACATCAAAATATTTCGACGTTCGATTGCTGTTGCAGAATGAATGAGCCGCCGCTTTTTCTATACAGCATCGACTTATTTGGGTGACGTAAGATGACGATTCACTTTTAAGAGATTAAGCCCAACGGAATGGCGTCAAAACAAACTGGACAATAGAAACTCAGAAAACAATGAAACGTCCTTGTTATTATATTGTCCATTGTTACATATGTACTCGTGCAGGCTCTTAGTATTTAGTTTATAGCTTTGGTAGTATATGGCCTTTGCGGTGTCTTGAGAGTATAGGTATCTACCTACTTGAAAATCAAGTGTATTATAGACCTGTGTAATCCTCCCCCTTGTTGTATATATACCTGCCATTTGAATGAACCTAAGTGTAAATACTTGAGCATCTCGGATAAGTACGCGGTACTTTCAAACTGATTAACTTGTCCATTGAATCATCTCAATTCAGTTAAAAAAGGGAAGTGATTCAGATTTCCGTAGAAGAAGTTGGGAAACATTTGAATGACCCGTAATAATATTGTTTAATTTGCTTATTTCAGGAAATTGAATCGATACACCTTTTTTTTAAACAAAATCAGACAGATGGCATGTCGAATATTTAAAAACTTTGCAATTTAAACAATAACGGATGTATGGTCGAGTACACTTATAATATCTGCAATCAATTCGTCGTAACTTTACACTTCACAGTTTGTTGAGCACGAACGTGTCGCCGCTATACACTTCCCTAATAGTAATATGGGCAATAACTCTTTCATCCTCTCATCATGGATATATATATATACCGAGAAATCCCGAGCGCTCCACTTAATTGGTCTGCCGCAAAAAGCGACTCACTTCCCTTCTTTGTTTTATCTCTAAGAAACCGCTTGCGCATCACACAAATCGAAATGAATAGCTCAGCATGTGCTCCGCTCTTTGCGTCACATGGCGCAACTTGGTTAAAATTACGTTTTTTTTCTCTTTTTCTCGGAAAAAGGCGTCCGCCCGATGTCGTCCGCCTTTTGTTTCCTATTCTTCAATCACACGATATGGAACCAGCAAGCGCCCCAAGAGATAATAAGTTTACCAAGAAAAAATGGAAAGGTAAGTAACTTAAAAAAAATGGGCAGGTGCGATATTTATACTGTTTGGTACATATAGGGGAAAGAAAGAAACAAAATACAAACACCACGGCGTGTCTCTCTTTCTATCTCTTCGCATATTCAACACAAGGAAAAGAGAAGAAGAAGAAAAAAATAAAAAAAGAGACAACGCCGCTATATTTTCTTGTGTGTGTAGACGCGCGTGTGGCAGATGGTCTAAGAGTCTTTCATGTTTTTTTCTTCTTCTTTTTTTTGGAAGATTGGAGGGGGGAATACACAGCTCATTGTGCACTGGGTAAAAAAAAGGAAGGAGAAAAGATGATGAAGGGCGGAGAGAGTCCGCAACCTACGCACAAACAGCACCTGCCCTTTAACTATGCACAACAACAAAACAAAAATCTAGAAATGTTTTTTTTTCTCTCTCTCTTATAACCAGCCATCACCTTTCTCTACTGCTTCTGCTGCTCTTGAAGCTGGGTGCGTGTATTATAGCTACAAACAAACAAATCATATCGTATGAAATGCGGATCGATGACCTAAACTATAAATGTGAAACAACAAAACAACAATGGATCGTTTTCTCCTTCTTTCCTATAAGAAAAGATATTTTTTTATTTATTTCTGGGGGTTGGTGATGGATTGAGCGACACCAGGTGATGGAAAAAGTGTCAACTATCTTTTTTTTTTTTGAATGAAAGAATCGCCCCCCCACAAAAAAATAAAAATAAGTTGATCCAGTCCCGCGACCGTCTCAACACACAATGATAATAATCCAACACGTTGGGAAATTGAACGTGTCAAATGAACGTTTGGTGTCGCACCCCCCGGTCCTCACATTCCTTCCCCAATCGTATTGAAGAAATAAATAAAAATAATAAAAATAAACGTCTATAAATTGAATATAGGGTATTATTATTATAAGGCGTCGTTGCTCTAGTATTAAAATGCGCATCTGTGGGGACGTCTCTACAATATAAGGCGCCACCGGTGTATTACCGCACGCGTACAATAGGAAGAACTCAAAAAAAAAAAAATAAAATAAATAAAGGGAAGCAGCTGGCGAAAAGATCATTCCCGCTGCGTTCATTCAAACAATCTAACACAGTTAGGCTAACAGCCCAGCGGACCCCACAGATGGGCGCGCATATTTAGATTCTTTTGGCTATTACTGGTCCATATTCTTCTATACCGCGGTGGTGATGGAATAAAATCGTGGGAAAAACGAAACGGAAATACACCACACAGAATTCGGTTCGTGTGTATAGCCAAAAAAAATATCATCGCCAGTTTTATCAAAAATAAAAAAAGGAAAGAAAATTCTCTCGAGACACATTTTGATTTTGAGTATTGCTGCATTCCTTTATATATTCGAAATAATTTATTATACCCAACACAACAAGCAACGTTCGGTGTGTATCGTAACTTTCTCGTCCTGAACCCTCCAGAACTGGTCTATAGACATATTTCAGCGTGTCGTGAAATAAATCAAAGAAAGTGGCGTCGTTGACACGCTCTTGACTTTATCGTTTAGCTGAATGTGAAGTTCTCCCCAAAAAAAATTCTTTTCTTTCCATTTTTCCCAATGTGATATCCTGCGAGTGTTTGTGTTATTCCCCGTATAAACACGCAGGTACACACACACACGCACATGATGATATAAATCGTCTTCTTCTTCTGGGGTTTTTGTAAGGGGCCAGCACGGGGTGCCAGGTGCTTCTGAATCGCTGGTCGGCGGCGCATTCATTGCGAGATGATTTCTTATACATATTTTATATACCGACTATTAAACGAAGAGAGAGAAAGAGATGGGGGGAGAGGGGTTGAAGTCAAAGTCATAATAGGGGAAAGAAGAAATAACAGGATGAATCAGCTGTCCAGCGCGGAGTCTATTTTTTTTAAAAAAAAGAGAGAGACTAACTATTTTAGCGCAACAAGTCACGTGGTTCAACAGCAGCAGGACAGAAGTCAAATAATAAAAGAAAAAGAAGATACCAAAAAGGAGGACTATGTTCTTGCAGCAGGTCATAGCAGCAGCAGTAGCTTATTATTAGCTAGTAAATAACTATAAGGTAAGAGAGAGAGAGAGAGAGAGGAGCCAAGGTGCTGCTGGAACGCCAGGTGTGTCGCGTGGCATCGCCTCAAGGGTTATCATAGGTTAAATGGGCAGCAGCCAGCCAGACAGAGAAGAAGAAGAGGAAGCGGTCAAGAGAAGAAGAAGTGAAAAGAAGGCAGCTGGATAACGTTGGCTGCTAAAAGTGTATGCCTCCTCCTTTTCCTTCCGCATCCAATAGAAAAATGTACATTGACGACGTACGCGCGGCTTATCAACTTTTTCCAAATGGTCATAAGAGGATGCCGACCGAAATTGATGGGGGGTTGGTCGAATGGGGGGGTAAATAGACTCTGGGTGAAACACAGAGAAAGAGAGGAGAGATGTTAAAGTCAGGTCGTTCAGTCTTCAATTCACTCAGTTCTTCTCTTGGTGTTACACCGTTCAGGTGTCTCTCTCTCTAACTCTTCATTCTACGAGTTCATTTTTTTTTGAAAAAATTTCATATTTTACTGTGACTGAATCGTTCCGCTTGCGAGAGTCTTCCAACATTTCAGTGCGTCACCATTACCGAGAAAACAATAACAAACAAGCAACAACCGAAAAACAAAAAAGAAAACAAGGAAATCATGTCGTTGCTCCGAGATCTTCATCATCACGACTGTTCCATCCCTCTTTACGCCAACGTCAAAGAGTAAGTTTCTTTTTTCCCGCTTTTCCTTTTTGAACAAATTCAATTGTTTTTATGTTTTGTAGCTCCAACGGTTTGCTCTGATTTGTTGCGTTCCGACTGCCGTGTTTCTTTTATTTTTATTTTTGTTGTTGGGGGGAAGGAGGGAGGGACTCCGGTCCAAACTGCCACGGGATTTGAGTGTCACAGAAAGCGGAAAACCCAACGAGTCGTGTCGTCGTGCCGTCTGTCCTGCTGTGTGTACAGACAGTGAATAGAGCGCCGGGTAACACGAGAAATGTCTCTCCCAGCCCCACATCGTTATTACAATTTCAAAAGTCAAAGTAGATGGAAATCACTTTTTTTTTTTTAAAACAAAAACAAAATTAATTCAGGGCTTCTTAAAGACATAAAAAAGGGGAAAAAAAAAGATTTGTGTCGTGTTACACACGCAATGCGAGGTCGACTTTCGTTTGTTTGATTCACTTTTTCTCGTCCCTTAAAAAAAATTCAGGAGTAGAAAGTAGTTAGGATCATCATTTTCTCTGATTGCGTGGCGTCTATTATGTCTATAAAGCCATACACATTTCCATCCATTCACCAAGTATCATTAGAGTTGTATAGCTCTGTGTGGGCGTGTGATATCCGCTTTCGAGGTCTCTGTGTTTATATTATGACGTCGTCATTTCTATTTAGCTACTGTTGACTGAGCATCGACAGACGAGACTCTGTGTGTGTCAAAGCCAAACCAGTGAAACCTTGAAAATGTCTTTTTCATCATCTAGTAAGTTTTTTTCTCAATGTAACACCAACCCCCCCAAAAAGAACACAATTCCCTACAACGTATATTATATTCGTATAATATAGATCGCCTTGGCCTCGTCGACGTCTTATATTGTGAAACACTTTTTTTCTTATCCTTTTCATATAGATTCTTTGGGTTGTAGCTTGAAGGGAATTTTTGGCTTTGTGTCGTCGTCGTCGAGTCTATAAGAGAGCGGAAGTGGGGTGGAAGTGGATGCGCATCCGCCACACTCCGCCCTCTATTGTGTCATAGGAACTCTCGATGTCGAGTTGTAAGCGGGTCCATATATTCTTACATAGACTCACACTCCATATATTACAAGACGCAAGCAACAATCGGATATTGTTGTCAGGTGTAACGTGTCAATGTGCCTATAATTTGTGGGACGCATATTGAAATAAACACAAGGACAACAAATGAGAATTTTTCCTTTTTTGTTAGATAATATACAAGAAAACAACGCAATTATAGAAGAGACTCGACCGTTTAGTGGCTGTATGCATAAATTACAACCGCAGCACCGTCACCCATAAAAAACGTGTAAATATGCAAACGAGAGTCTGTATATAACTGACCATCAGAGTATATATAGGCAGAGATGACCTACATAACAAATTCCCTGGCAGCTGCTGGCTATTATAGCTATTACACCATTTGATTATGCAATGAAGCGAAGAATAGGATATAGTAGCTACATCTTTAAATATATTCTTCTTCTTCTGAAATGTTTCTTTCAATATGGAACTTTGTATTCAGACTCTCCATATAGTATTCCCGGCCGGCATATAGTAGATGTGGAGTATAAATATACAATAACTCCGGATTCCCTCCGCAGGGGATTCTTTTTATTTTTCCCCCTAGCCAATGGGCGTGAGCTACGGGTGGTCGCGTGCATATATGCACGTCTCTGTATTATATTGTAATAGTCGAGAGCGTCGCGTTCGTTTCCTACTGCGGTGTGTTGTTTCCTTTCTCTCTTTTTTCTCGTATATTATGTTCTGCTTCAACCCTCCTTCGTCCCCTTCAATGCTGTGTACATAGTTTCGGTAGTATTCAGTTCACTTATATTTACTTTGGGGGGGGAGGGTTCTTCCTTCTTTTTTTTTCCCATTGCTGCGTTTTTTCCCGAATCAACGAAAGAGCCACAGCAGAGAAGAGAGCGGACCCTTTTACTCAGATTGTATTCCTCTTCGGCCCGTAGCGGACGTTCTTCTTCTTCTCTCTCTCTCTCTCTCTCTCGTCTAGTTCTATTATTCACAGCAGTTTGTGTTTTTTTTATTTAAATAATTTAAACGAGGATGAGTGTCTTGTCGCAATTTTGTTTGGCTCGTTGGAAATCCGTCGATTCCATGACACCGACAGCTCTGGTTTACAATCTCTCTAGGTTAGACGACGACACAATCGCTGTTAATATTATTATAACGCGCATTTTGTGCTGTTCAAGTGTTGAGTGAAATGTTTTCATTTTCTTTGTTTTTGTTTTTTTTTTAATTCGATACAGTGACAGCATTTTGACGTGTTCGGATGACGACGAGACCAGCAATTCCATGGAGTTTAGTAAGGTAAGAAAAAATAAGCGCTCGACTTTTTACGCCATTTCGAAATGATTTAAACAAACCAGATGTGTGACATGTGAGAAAACCAAGGATCTTTTTTTTAAAAAAAAAAAAAACTTCAAATCGAAAGTTTAAAAGTCCCCTTAGAAGATAGAGAGACAGCTGTTTCCCTTTTTTTAAAAAACACGGAAACAGTTTCCGGCCGGCTTTCTCTCTATCTAACACATGTGGTAGAGCCATTAGCAAGAGGGGTATAGAGGGTTGTAGCCTGACGTGACCCCTACTAGACAGTTCTTTTCAATTTTTGTGTTAAACAACACCGTCCTTGCATATAGGGTCAACAACAAAAAAACAAACCATATGGTCGACGACGTTATTTAAACCAGCAGCTACCACCTTACACCCACTCCCTGAAGACAAAAAGGACCTTTAAACAAAATAAAAAATGGTGGAACCTTCCGACACCTTTTTTCTATTTATTTCGACCCTGGTTATAGTTCAATAGACCCGTCGATGCATGTGAAGACATCACCAGCACATTTTGATTAGATTATAGTATACAAGACTGTGAAATTCTATACATCTCGCTCTTATCTTGACCAGCTACAATCTCTACATCCTTATTGATATCCTGGGTAGGCAAGTAACAAGACCATCTGAACCCTTTTTTTTAAAAAAAGGTTCATTTTTAATCTTCCCTCTTTTCTTTATCGCTATTTTTCGTATATATATATATATCTCTGTTGATATGGAGAGTCCGACTAGATTTCTATACATATTCGACCATTGGGTGCGCAGCGGATACAATAGGACCCGACCGATCCAAAATAATCAAGGGGACCCACAAGAGTTGCTGTCCTCCTATTTTCTCAATAGGTATATACACACACACACACACACAGATATCGAGCAACAAAAGAAACTCGATGGACATGCTTTTAGAGAGAGAGTTAAAAAAGAGAGAAGTTCATTGCAGCAGCAGGGAACCATGTGTACATATGCTGGTAGTTGGTAGTCAGTCTCTCAATTGTACGTACACACATCTGCAGTGAGAGTAGCGACAGCCGCACAGAACATCAAAACATCATTCCCCCTTCTTTTACCATTGAGAGGTGTGTCTATGTGTGATATCCCCCCCATATGATGTGAATATATACATACACACACACACAGTTAAGGGAAAGAGAGAAGGAAACTCTCGTCTATGGTGGTATGGACTCTTCTCTCTTTGCGGGGGGGTTGAAAGAATAAGAGGACCCCAGTTGCACATCTGAAAGAGGGTTTGGAGGGGTGTGCCCATCATTCAGTCG
Organism: Daphnia galeata; assembly: GCA_030770115.1. Classification (NCBI taxonomy): domain Eukaryota; kingdom Metazoa; phylum Arthropoda; class Branchiopoda; order Diplostraca; family Daphniidae; genus Daphnia; species Daphnia galeata. Next base: position 18,761,945 of record CM061121.1, read on the forward strand.
ACTATAGCAGATGATGGAAATAGAATGAGGATGAAAAAAAAAGGTCCAACAAACAAGATCAACAGCAGCAGTTCAGCATCATCAGTCGCTGGCTGAATTTCGTCCGAGTTTGACACGTCGTCGTCGCCTGTGCTGTTACGTCTCCGTTTTTATTGGTTGCGCAAAAGGATTTTGTTCGTTTTGCCGTGTGTGCACACATCAGCGCCAGTGTGTGTGTGTTTGGTACTTGGGAATTTTTGTTTCTTCTTCCCATTTTGACTTGGGTTAAACGTGAAATTAACGAAAAGAACAAGAAGAAGAAGAAGAAGAAAAAAAAGACAATTTTTATAATCAGACAAAATGGTGAGAAAATGCGGTTGGCGGTCAGAGTTGTCTTCGCCGCCGCCTTCCGTTCTTCCGCCCACTCCACCCGCTAGACACACGATGACTTTTTCAAATTCTTCTTCTTCTTCGTCGTCGTCGTCGTCTTCTTATCAACGGAAATCCTCACGGTGGACGTTCTACGACGCCACCCAACTCAATTCTGTACTATATTGCATAGACCACGTTAAATATAATATGACATCGTTAATTCTATATATATAAAAGGAGGAGTAGCTCGACCAGCAGTTGTTGTTTTGATTATTATACAGATCATCATTGCGTAACAAATGTCGACTAATTAAACTTCCTCATATATTCTTCTGTTGTTGTTGTTTTCCTTTTTTACTTTTGATTTCACCTTGGAAAGTTGTTTTTATTAGCCGATGACTTTGATGAAACGGTCGTTATTTAAAATTCAAATTTTTTTCATTTTTAATATTTGTCTGACTCATTTCCTTTTTTTTTTTTTTGGCCCGTGCAGGTGTACCCGGAATCTTCTTCGCAGAAGACCATCTTCAGCTCGGTCGTCTATTGCATTCACCGCAAAGAAGGATGCGATTGGAATGGAGAATTGCGCAAGTTGAAGGTATTTATGGAAATGATGAGCATACCTAGCTATGCGCTATGCTATTATCATGTTTGGATAAGCTCCCGGTTATACGTTTACACAAACGCCCACTCTCATTCGTTTTCGTAGAAACAAGAAATAAAATTCGATACTTTCCGCACGGCTGCCAGGCCCCATCAGAAACAAATTCTCTAAGCCAACAACAACAACAAATGTAAACATTTGTCATATTACAAAGGGGAAAAACTTTAATCATTTCGAATAAAGAGATATTGTATATCTGCCGACATTCAATACCCATTACGCACAGACATCGCTGTGACATTTTTTTACCCCGTATACAGTTCCTTTTTAAGTCCTAAAGTATTTCCTTTCAACTTAACTTAAAAAAAAAACAAAAAACAAAAGTGATGATGCATCAGAATTTGTCGGAAATCACTTGGTGGTCGAAAGAGGAGGGATGTGGCCACTTTACAACACCGTGAAATGTTTGTTCAGATCAGATAGACAGCAGATAATTCGATCTAGTACATACGGGAGAGAGTACATTATAGATAATAGTTTCGTTTTGCATTCATTAAAATTTGATTTTGAACGAAAGACAAAACAACGGAACCCGTATATTATTATTATTTTACGATGAAATCATGCGGGTCCGTGCGTGCGCCCAATAAGTATTACATACTTTTGCCAATTAGGAGTAAATGGAACTTAAAGTCATTTGTAATTTTTAGTTGTAAAATTGAATTGAGTTTTTGAGGTAGATTTTTAAACTATTGCGGGAGAGAAAAGGAGATGGATGGGCATGTTGACAGCTAATTGCGTGACGGTTACAAAAACCGTTGAGTGGGCAACGGGCGACCCCACCGGGTTTTTTTTTTTTTCCGCCGTTGGCTCTTTTTCAACTGTCATTTTCGTTCGTTATTTCGTTCATCGTTTGGTTGGTTTTGTTTTTCAAACCGCTAGAAGAGAAATCGATACAAGGTAGTGTGTGTATACAATAGAAATCGATAGTTAATCTCCGTCCTCTCTTTCCACGGTTCGTTACTTCCAAAAAAGCGGAACGGATGCGATAGACACGACACAATGCCATCCGATAGTTGAAAAGAGGATAGGAGAGAAAGTTGAAATGTTTTATTTTTTTTAAATGTTATGTTGTTGGGAAAGTTTTGGCGATTTATTTTGTGTTCCTCTTTTTGATGATGGTCCTATATTTCCGCCCCTTTTAGGCTCATTTACTGTCATGCACGTTGGATGCCATTCCGTGTCGGATGCAATGCGGCCAGCAAGTCTCACGTCTTGCCCACGACGATCACGGACGAAATTTCTGTCCAAACCGGCGCCAGATTTGCGATTACTGCCAAGTCGAATTCAACGGTCTCCAATATGATGTGAGTTTCAGTTTTATGTTCTTCTTCTTCTTTTTCTTCTACTTTAAAAAAAGGCGACGCTTAAAGGAGACAAAAGAAACACATCCCTACATATACCGAGAGTCTTATATTTTTATTCAAAACTATTATTATGATTCCTTGGCATTTCTCGTCTTATTACCGTATCGAATATCGTATCAAAGCAAGTCCAACGGAAACTCGGCAGATATAAAAACGGGGGGGAAAGAAAACGAATAACAAAAGAAAACACAAAAATAACCGAAGGAAAAATCCTTCAAATTCCCAAATTTCTACGAAATATGTGGCAACTAAAACAAAAAAAAAAAAAATAAATAATAATTGTGGAGTTGTTGCGTAAACAGCCAAAGGGCTTTTAGATTTTGTTCTCGTTTCTTTTTTTTTTTTTTCAAATTTAATAATGTCTGTATCTATACTACGTTCAAATAACTTTTCATGTTATTTAAAATGATTGGCTAATGGGATCGACACAGCAAGGACGGCCACGGTGACACAAAACCGGAAAAAAAGGAGACCGCACGAAGTCACAAAAATTTGAGTCCCTTGGAAGTTCCAAGTGGAGAACGCGGTTGTGATTCAAATTTATGAAGAGGAAAAACAGATTTTTCAAAAAAAAAAATGTGAATTTGAGCGACATAGCAGGGTCGTAGTGCGGCCAACCCCTTGAGGCTGTATTACTATGTAATTAAGGTATATAGAGAGAGACGTATACGTACGTACGTAGTAGTCATATGTTCACAGTGTGACCGAGTCTCTCCGGCGAGGTCCTATCCTGCCTATAGGGGCCCTCATCGTCTCGCGATAGATGGAGCTATAATCACCGGAAGAATGAAAGTGGAAACATAAGAACCACACACACACATAAGCGATAAGATAAGACAAAATGGTAAAGTAGAGAGAGAGAGAGAGTCTCTTATATTTTTTATTTCAAAGGTGTCGGTTGGAAAAGTCGTGGGAACTGGACGGTTTGCGTTCGTTTTTTTTTCTTCCATTTGGCCGCATATTCGGTCGGTCGGGCAGAGTATCAAGGACTATCTCACGTAGGCTATTGGCGGGTTTGGAGGGGATTTGAGGTGAGCCCACCTTCCAACTCAGCCCAACCGCCAACCGACGACGCTATCGAATCTATTTGTCAGTATTTTACGATTTATTCAACTGGTGTGTAATTCTATCTCGCGTGCACCGAATCCATCGGCTACATTTCTGTATACAATCGTATCATATCCCCACAAAAATATTGAAAAAATTTAAAAAACCAAAAAAAAAAAGAAAATGATTATTTTAACAACGAAATGTTGCTGCTGCTGCTGCTGCTAGAGAGAGAAAAAGGTTTGAATGGAAGAAAGGAAGTTTGAACCGGATTGACCTTTTTTTTTTTATCTCTGGCAAAAGAGGAAACACAGTCGTCGTCGTCTTTTTCTCTTTGACGTTCGTTCAAGAGCGTGAGACTCTTTTCATTTTCAGACGAGAGTATAGAAAAAATGGAGAAAGAAAAGTGTTGATGATGATGATGATACCGAGCGGCGCCCTATCCGCCGTACCAGAAGAAAAAAGAAACAAGTCACGCGTTCACACACATACGAAAAGGAGGAGGATAAACCCAAAAAACGCGTCAGTTTAGGGTCAAAAGGTTTTTTCTTTCCACCAACCCTCACCATCTACTTTCGTGTGGATGGTACACACACACACACACGTCGGGGGCCGGATGAGTATCTCCTCGCAACCCACCCACCCTCAACGATACAACAACAAAACAAGAAAAAGATAAGAAAAAGAAGAAGAAAAAAAAACCCAATAAGAGAAAACCGTTCCTCCTTCCCTCCGCCTTATGTACTACCTACTGCTGGTTGTTGGGTGGGTGGAATGAAGTTTGAGTGCGTGAGAGAGTTACCAACAACTACACACAGCACAGCAGAGCAGAGCAGTGTGCTAACCCAAGCGGAAAGTGACTAAGCCCCTTTAGTCTCCAGCGAACCGCTCACCGGAGCGGTTGTGTGTTGCCTTTTTTCCTATTATTATTATTTTATAGATTATTTTGATTTATTACGTAGTCCCCTCCCTCTCTCTCCATTTTCGATAGATATCGTGTTACACTCCCCCCCCACCAAATACCCAAAAGTAAAAATCATGGCTCCGATAGTCACTTCGTGGTCGTCTCTGGATTACGAAAATGGCCAGCAGCAAAGATTCAACAAATTGAAACAACAACAACAATCGTCTTCTCAACAGCAACAACAACATCAATCGTCGCTTTCAGTTTACCAACCGTTCAGATTGCGTCAGAATAGCGTCAGTGTCACTCCGCCATCGATCAACAGCAGTTTGAAAAGTTACGGCAGTGTCAGCTCATTTGAATCGTCTGCTGATCCGTTTGCGAGTCTTTTGGCGTCGACCATCGCCGCAAATAATTCAACTGGTGCTGGTGGTGGCAGTGGCAATAATCCAGGACCAACCAAACCACCTAGAGCAATGTATCCACCATCAGCAACAACTTGTTCTTCTTCTTCGACATCTTCAGCGTCGTCGTCGGGTCGTGTGGTCGGTTGTGGCCCCGCTAATCGCCACCAACATCCGCCTCATCCGCTCTCGATCGGTCCCGGCAATTCAAAATTTCATCATCATCCGCAGGGTCAAATCCTGTGCGCCAATCGTAGCAAATCTCATTCAGATCTGGTAATTCAAAAAAAAGGGCCGATTTTGTTTATAATGCATAATCAAATAGTTGCACTGCTGCTGTGAATATTAACAACTGATATACTATCAGGCCGCACCCTCCAGCGGTTATTTTTTTTTGTTGTTGTTTGTTAGCGAAAAAAAAAAAAGAACCGAATCGAGCAAACCTGTTGGAAGCAGTTGATGGATAATATGCATATGGGTTGAAACAACTTTTATGCAAATCACGACGCAGGTCTCTATGAGAAAAACAACAAATTCTACTGCAGCTAAACCTTATTATAACAAAGCGGATGTGAAGCGGGTGGGGCGCCGACAAGAGCGTTAGAAACGAATGTATACAGGGTCATTGTATAAATATTTTCTGCCGGATGGTGAGGGGAGGAAAAGAAAGAAAAAAACAAAAAGGTTTTTTTTTTTTTTAGAAAATAATTATAATATAGTAAAGGTGGAAGGAGGGGGGGGGGACGACGGAAGATTTTATCGTGCAGATCCTGAGCGCCACCGGAAATTTGTAGAATCTTTTAACATTATTATAGCTCGCCAAATCGTATAATAATATAGTCATTTATTGTTTTTATATTATTATTATTATTATCCCATTATCTTCTTCTGTTGGCAAAAGTATGAAATGATTCATTTCCTGATTTGATTTGTAATTTTTTTTGGTTGAATTTTGACATTGATCAGAGTCACGTTGGCACCTGCACGATGGAACCGGTTTACTGTGACAACAAGTGCGGCCAGAAAATCAGCCGCAAGCAGATGATGCAACACAAGGCCATCGAGTGCTCAAAACGTCTGGTGGCGTGCCGCTATTGCGCAAAAAGATTTCGGTTTCGACACGCTACAAGCTCATCACGCCAAATGCGGACGATTCCCCATCGTCTGTCCAAATCAGTGCGACTCGCCAAAAGTCGTCCGCGAAGAACTCGAGTCACATTTGAAAGACAATTGCCCGGCTCTGATGGTCTCGTGTCCTTTCAAAGAGGCCGGATGTCGATTTAAGGTAAACGGACATTTTTTTTTTGTTCATAATCAAATTAACATTTTCCCTTCGTCTACTGTGGCGATTGACCTGAAAAAAACAAAACAAAAACAACACACACAAAATTAGAGTGAAAGCGTCGATAAAATTGAGAGAGAGAGAGCAGAGAGTTGAATGAAGAGTCAATGAACTTTAAAAAGAGAGAGAATGTGTGTACATATCTCTAATTGAAACGATTGAATATAATAAAAATAAATAATAAAAAAGAAACTTTTAAATTGATTTGATTTGATTCGTGTGCAGGGTCCTCGATTCTCTTTGGACAAACACCAAGAGGAAGGTATGAAACAGCACCTGCTCCTCATGTGCGGATTGGCCAGCCGTCAGCAGCAACAACTTTCCACGTTGCGCTCCACCGTGTCGCGTGTGTCGCTCAACTATTCGGGGCACTTTCCTTTGGCGCATCAACGACGTCCAGACGAAAAATCGCTGAAGCTCGAATCAAGGAAGGTTTCGAGCTCATCTCGGCTCCATTCTACACCAGCCAATACGGATACAAATTGCAGGTATGTCTCCCTCCAGTTCATTGAACCTTTTATTTTTTAAAAAAAAAAAAGAAAAAAATTCATTAGATCGTTTTTCTAACATTCCTTCATGGAAACATTCTTGTGATTAATAACTGTACTTTCTGTTTTTTAGGCGTCATTGTTTCTTAATGGTAACGGGTCGGGAGAAGGAGCTTACGTCTCCATTTACATCAAAATCTTACCGGGAGAGTACGACGCCCTCCTCAAATGGCCTTTCTCTCACACAGTTTCCTTCACGCTCTACGACCAAGCCGCCAATCCCGACAAGGTAAAACCATTTTTACCTGTTTTTAGGAAATTTTCCTCTTTTTATTTTTCACATCCGTTAGAAACTTTTAACCATAATATTTAAAAAAAGAGAAAAAAAAAAAAAGATTGTTCATTGTATTCGTGATAGATTACACCTGTTAAAGTAAAACTGAAAAAAAAAAATCATTAAAAAAAAAATAAAACCATGTTCTTATTTCATTTTTCATTTTTTATTATTTGTAAATATTTATAGGCGTGTAATATCGTCGAGAGTTTCATTCCCGATCCGACGTGGGAGAACTTTCAGCGTCCGTCGCGCGAGCCCGACGCTCTCGGATTCGGATTCCCGCGCTTCGTCTCGCATGAAATGCTCAAGAAACGTCATTTTGTCAAGGACGACGTTCTCTTTCTCAAAGTCCGCGTCGATCCGGCCAAAAACATGGCCGTCTAAACACAATTTTTTTTTTTTTTGAAATTTTCTTTTTTTAAAATTAAAAAAACCAAATTGATTTTTTTTTTTTTTTTAAATTGACAATTGAAATTCATAAAAAATTCCTCCCTATTTTATAATCCCGGCAAATTTGTTCCTTTGTCCTAATTTCTTAAATGTTTTTTGTACATTTTTATACATAATGAAATAAATACACAACCCCGCCTACCAAAAAAAAAAAAAATTTTCTTCACAATTTTGTCTCAATTCAATTTATTCATTTCTAAATTTGTAGCGGTATTTTTATTTTGTTGCATTATGCTATCATCGGAAATCACATATATTAGACAATAACCAAAAAACAATGAAAACAAAAAAAAAAAAGTTTTGAAATTGAATTAAAATTTGTTTATACACACACACACACACACCAAACCACAGACACGTACACAAAGAAATTGGTTGTTGTTTTTCAATGACGAAGGGACGAACACAATTGAACCCAAAGACAATTCACGAACAGCGAATAGAAAAGAATTGAATAGAAAACAAAAGGGACATTTTTTTTCAATTCATGTGTGTGTGTGTGTGTTTCATCATGAGCTCCAACAGACGATTTTTATTTTTCGTTCCAATTCGATTTGATTTTTTTTCCCCCATTTGACTTATTATTAAAGATTTGTTTTGAAAATGTTGCGTATAGTTTCTTGTGCGTTTCGGCGGTGAATCAAGCGTTAGGAGCGGGATATTGTTTGTTCCCCTTCTCCCTACCCATTTTGGGGCATATCCAATGACAGAACAAAACAAAAACTAGAGGAAACGATTTTGAAAGATGAGACGAGACTCTCGGAGCTGGAAAGAAAAAAAAAAAACAAAAAAAAAAAACATTTGTGTTTTCGTGGGATGTCGCGCGAAAATTCTTCCCCCGACTTCCACTATACAACATGTATAGTAATACAGATAATGTTGTTTTTTTTTAGTATTATAAGTAGTAGTTATTATTATAGAGAACCATCTGTGTGCGTGTCATTTTCATTCACGACGGGGCGTGGTGGACTGGCGGCAGATTAAATTGAAACATTTTCAATGTGCATTGGAAGAAGAAGGGGAGGATTATCTTTCATTTTGTTATTGTGTACATTTTTACTGAAAACGTGCGAATGCGTCGTCGTGTCTCTCTGGTACTTCCTCCCCTCTTCCATCCCAAATTCCAAATCATTTTATCGTTTGTCGTCTTCTTCTTCCACATTTATTTGGCGAACCTGAGAAGACGACGACGATGTTCATCCGAAAAGGCGCTCGAAACATCCGTGACAGTAAGGCTTGTCTCCTTGCTCTTTGAACGTGCCCTTTTTCAACTGTTTCAGGCAATAAGAGCAGACAAAGTGTTCCGGGTGAAATTTCTTGAACATGGCAGTGATGCAACGACCTGATTTCGTTTTTTTGCGAAAAAACAAAACAAAACAAACAAACAAAAGAACAATAAACAAACAACAAATTCATCCACATCGTATGTCTAGTTATTATTATAGTATTATAATAGAGAAAAGGCAAGTTTATATAGAGAAGAAAAATGAGGTTAAACGCTTGTTCTTGTTGTTGTTGTTGTTTTCCTGCTCTGGTGTTGGGTGTGTAACTTATTTCTTTTTTAAAAAGAAAAAGAGAAAAGAAAAAATAACGTTACCGGTAATCGGCTTGTGGCATCCGGCGCACAGCGAACCTCTCTTGGCGTGATAATGGATCTCGCAGTAGGGCATACCCTCGTGAACGAAGAACGATCCACCCTGGAATAGCATGTTGCAATCCTGTGCGTAACGAAAAAAAGAAAAGAAAAGGAATAGTTGAATTAATATCCTAAAATTTGTATTGTTTTATGACTGTAAAGTGGAATAAACGTTGTTTTTTTAATGAGATGCGCAAAAATAATATCAAACGCCTCCAGTCATCCGTTCACGCTTGTTGTTGTTCGTTCGTTCTTTCATCAAGTCTCATTTTAAAAAATAATAAAAAAAACCCCCCCAAATTTAAAAAAGGTACGAAACGAAAGAATAAAAAAGGAACACCTTAAAGAGCTTGGAGACTAAGTGATTGTTGTGACAGGGAACGCTGATCTATACTAGTCGTTTTGTTAGTAGCCTCTGAAAATCCTTTCAAAAATAGGCGAAAATAAAATTTTTTTTTTTTAAATACGCGGAGATGTTTGTGAGCGCGCCATTTGGCGACGGAAATTTCTCTTTCGTAAAAACAAGAAAATTGTCGCTTCTTTTTCAAACTGAGAATAGAATAGAGAAAGAAACGTCTTCGTATTTTTACGCTCGCCAGCCTATAGATAGTATCTGCCCCTTCTTGCAACTCTACTCGAGCGGCACCGGAAAAAACTCTTATGACATCGATGCGTCATTCGGTCGTTTACAGTCCGTTCCCTTTTTTAAAAATAAAAAGGAAAATTTGTTTTTGTTTTTCTATTTAGTTTAAAATCGGACCACGACCGAAAGGGAGGGCGCAGCTGTGAAGCGCTTTATTCCAATCTATGGTCTTTGCAAAGCTTAAAAACAGCGCGATGACAACAAACAAATGGCGTTCGAACGCAAAAAAAGAAGAAGAAGAAGATAAATACAAAAATAACGAACATTCTAATTTTGAAAAAGCTCTACTATATACTCTACAGCCACTTTATTTCCAGGTTTCTCAACGTCTCCGCCCTCACGACTGACTTGACTGATTTATTCGCTACCGGCTCTCAAGCTCCCGCCATTCCACGAAGAGCGTAGAGAGAGAGAGAGAGACAAAAGTTCACGAGAAATGACAAACTTCATTTCAAGTTAACCTAAAACTCATTTGGCGTAACGATGCGAACTCATCCGCATCGTAAAATAAAACCCCCCCAACTGACTACTAGAGCTAAAATCTATAAGTCTAGAAGAAGAAAAGAAACTTTGCCCCCAACAAGTCCATCCATCTATGAGCTCAAAAGTCGTTTATCTTTTGTTTTTCCGTTTTATTTTTGTTCTTGCCATGTACCAACTGTTTTAAAAAGTAGTAGCAGCAGTATAATTTCTCGTTGGTGTGGAACTCTTTTTTTTTGTTTTTTGTTTCTTGTTTTCTTTCATTGTCATTTTGTGCGAAAAAGATTCATCATCGCCAACATACACAAACAAGACACAACACACAAAAATGGAGAGAGAAAACCGAAAGAATGAGAGCGAAGAAATAAAAAGGGCAACTTGGGCAATGTCTCGACCACTGGGGTTGTTATTTTTTCAGGACTAGAACATCATTTTTGAAAGTTTTTTCTTCTTTTTTGTTTTTTGGGTTCAAAACTTTGAACTGTTTTGTGTGTGCGTGGGAGTGGCCAAACTACTTTTTAAAGAGTAGCGAAAACAGGAGACAGGGAGAGGAGATAAAAATGCGAAAGAGAAGAGGAGAAGCGCCGTGTTTGTTTTTGCGCGTTTTTTCTTATATCATTTTGTTGTGTTTAAATGGTCAAAAAGTGGTTTCATTGGCTGTCTTCATCTTCTTCGGCGTCGGAACTGACGCCCATACACTTGCCGCAAACGGGGCGCGAGTCGACCGTGTAAAAAGATCCGCCGTTGAGCGAAATTCGACAATCCTTCCACCAAAATCCCGTCAACAGATAAGAGAACGTCAACAACAACAACAACGAGAAAAAACGGACAAAACTAAATCAAGGAGAACGTTCTATTTTACGATGACTTACCTTCATCATTTGATAAATCAATTCAATCCGGGGGATGGAAAAACTTACCCGACAGACGAAACAATTGGGATGCCATTGACCGTTGAGAGCCGAGATGTAGCCTTCGGTGATGGCCGTGGAACATCCTTTACATTTCAGAGCGAACATGGCCAGATAGTCCTCCTTGCAGTAAGGCTTGCCGTCCTTCTCCTGGAATCCATCCTCGCCAAATTGGCAGCCGCATTGGGTGCAGAAAAAAGTGATCCGGATGCCACGTCTGATCCAAAGCCGTCACGCATTTCTGTTCAACGTCCAGTTTGCAATCGACGATGGGCAAAATATTAAAAAAAACACAAATCCGAAAATTTTTTTAAAAAGTCAAACTAAAAACAAGCCAATGCAAACAAGACGACTAGCTGTCTGACCCAACCCGTCGTCCATCCATTCATCCGTTTCATCAGTCAGCGTACGTGATCGCTCGCTCGCTCAGTTGGTTGGTTGGGGGCACTTAAAAATCTATTTATATCATTTGAGAGAGAGAGAGAGAGAGTCTCTTTCTTCTCCGTCCAGGACTCTTTTCTCCGTCTCAATTGGGATTGATAGAATTGAGGAATCGACACACACAAACGTACATCTAAAATGGGTCCGTTACAATAAGCGCAACGGGGCGAGAATAGGTGATGATAATCGGGTTCGCAGTATGGCTGGCCGTCGCGTTCGAAAAAATTTTGAGTGCCCAATTCCTGGCGGCAATGGGAGCAGACAAAGTGCTCCGGATGCCACGTCCTTCCCAGTGCCGTAACCACCTTGAAAAAAAAAAAAAATGATAACAAAAAATTATTTTAAAATTTCAATTAGAAAACTAATTCTAAATTGAAATGAAATTGAAATGAAATCGAACCTGCCCGACGATGGGCTTCTCGCAGGCAGTACAACATCCTTTGGTGGTGGCGGAGATACCTTGTTTGTTCATGTCAGCCTTGTTTGATAATCAAATGCAAATAAAGAATAAAGATGAATGTATAAGAATCGATTTGAAATTTTTCAAATGAAAATCGAAACAATTTAGAGAGAGAGAGATAGAGAGAAAATGAGAGCTGGAAAAAGAGTCACCTGTAGGTTGCCGAGCATCGAATCCAACTGATCCTTAGTGTTGGCTCGCTGGACTTTGTTGGGTTTGGCGTAGGTGGCGTCGCCGATCTTTGAAAACGACGCCGTCTCGATTGGCTCCGGAGATCCGGCCGCTCCGCCCTTCTATACACGCGCGCAAAATGTGTTAATCATCAACATTTTGCTTTTCATTTCTTTCTTGTTTCTTCAACCTTTCAAGAGGAGACGGGACAGGGGAAAAAAAAATGTTCCTCCAAATGTTTTGGCTCCCGATTTATTATCCCAAAGGAGAGAAAAAAGAAAATCCTTATCGTCAATAAACAAAACATTTTACTCTTCCATCCCCGTTAGAACTCTCTCTGTGTGAGAGGTGCCCGAGGAAAACTGAGAGGAATCATGTGGCCATCATCACCGCACCTTCGCTCCAGGGGAGACGATTCGACGATGATTCACCCAAAGTCGATAGACGACGAGTTCATTTCGAGTTTCGAACGGTTGGACGTCCTTTTGGACATCTGTCTTCATATCTCTACGTGTGTGTGTTCAAATTCGATATTGGCAAAATAAGGAGGGACCGTTCGAGAACTGCTTTTTTTTTCGCGCAAATATAAACACCGTCCGATGATATGAAAACCGATAAATTTGACTCGACACCTACTCGTCTTATAACCACTCTCCTCTCCCCGCACCCGGTTGCTAGTCGAAATGAGTTCCGTGCCCTTCGACTTTTTGTCGGACCTTTCTCAACAACCGTCTCAAATTCACGTCCACTGGGAAGACAAAATTGAAAAATTAAAAAAAAAATGAAAGACAGAAAAGCGGGAAAAAAAGTGAGTTTTGAAAATGTCTATTTTTAAAATGTAGCCCCCCGAAAAAGGGAAAATGTACTACGTAAAGATTCGTTCCCTCTTTCTCTCCGTCAGTTATAAAATGCGCAGTTGTTTGAACATCGTGTTTTGCCTTGTAGCAAACAACATCCAGTTCAGAGCTCACTAAAAGATTTTGTTTCCTTTTATTTTAGAGTTTGCCCGTCTTGTGTCGGTTTATCATAAAATACGGGCAACCGGGGAAGGTTCGGTCTGGCAAGTCGAGTACAGTTAGTACACTTCAAAAGAATCCAGAGCTGAACGCAGAACGTGAGAGACAGAGAGAGAGAAAGACGGTTGAAGAGGAGTCCAGAAAAACCCCAGATGCACAACAAGACACGGTCGGATTGGTCCGCTTCGGGACGGCTGTTTCGAGACACTAAATCCATCACATTTGAAAAAATCGACTCACAACGGAAAACCTTATTACCACCAGTACTAATACTACTACTGCAACTATTAACGCAACACTCTTAAAATAAACAAGGGCCCGCCAAGAAGAAGGCAGACGTGCGCACAAATGCACAAATCTCGCGCAATCTCGCTCAACTTCTAAAAATGGCCTTTTTTGTTTGCGTCTCTCCTTTTCGAAAAAAATAAACAACAAGCATTTGTTGTTGTTGTTGTTATTGCGCTTCTGTAAACACCAAGTGTAGAATACGAGCGCTAGATGGCGTCAAGCAGCTAGAGCCCCACCAAATTTGAAAAAAAAAACAAACAAAACAAACAGAAAGGATTGTCGGTTTTTCTCCTACCCTAAAAGTGGAAAGGGAGGCCATCAGGACGTCAAGTTCCTCGGTGGCTGAAGAAGCGGCTCCGGTACTTCCTTTGTTCGATCCATCACTGCAAAAAAAACAATCAATCAATCAAAACAATTTTGTAAAGAAAGTGAAGAAAGAAAATTGGTTTTAAATGAAAAATATAATTATTCTAAACTCTAAATGACGATACAACTATTAAAGTAATACCATAAAAATGTATATCGCGAATTAAAAATAAGCTTTAAAACGGCAACTTTACCTTTTGATATAATTGGCCGAACTGAAAAACAAAACAAAAAACAAAAAAAAAAAAAGCGGCGCGATTTTTGTAGTGAATGGTGAAAAAAAAAAATAAACGAGAGAAAAAAAAACAAGGACGCCATTACTTCAATGAAAATGAAATAGGAAAAAAAAAGCAGCATAAAGAACATGGAAAAAGGGCCGATAAATATGTCAACAATGGGACATAAACATAAACCCTTTTTATGAACGTTACCCAACGCAGTACTCCAAATGGAAAAGAAAAGAGAAAAAATGTCTACGCGATAATATAATGGCCAACACAGGACGGACATGAAAAAAGCCGAGGCAACCAATTGAAAACATTTTGAACAATACAGACTTTTAAGGTAAATATGTAATTTTGAGATAAAAGTAAACATAAAAAACAGAATAAGAAAATAAAAGATGAACGATAGAGAGAGAGAGAGAGAGAGAGAGAGATAGAATAAATATATAAAGACTCTTATAATGAGGTACTTGTGAACGGCGTTGGAGAGCTCGTTGAGAAGGGCATCAACAGATGGACGACCCTCGTTGCTGGTGCTGCTATTGTGGCCGACCGACCCGGTAGAAACGCCGGCCGACAAGCGCGAACGGTTCAAATCGTCCAACAACGAGTCCAACTCGCGCATGTTGCGCTGCGGCGCCGCCGACGCGTTTTGATTGTTGCTGGCCATCACCTCGGCGTGATTGGCATACGTCACCTGTTGGCACGAAGAAAAAAGTCCAATGAGGTTCAAGGCTACCAAAATGGCATTTTATTAAATATTGAAAAACTGTCGATTGATTTCACCGAATGAAAAAAAGAAAATTTATTTTAGTGGACGGACGTCGAAAAAGGCACCGCTATTTGCATAGATGCCCATGGCCGTTTGTCCGTGTAAGGCGACTACTACACAAGAAAGAAACTTGGAGCGAGATTCATATTTAGGCCGATAAAAGTGTCTAGCCTCGAAGGAAGAACAACAGAAAACAAGAGCGATCGATTTGATTTCTCAAACTGTGTGTTTACAGACGGACGGACGAACTATTTACAATGGCCCTAAACAACTGGGCATATTTTATCTCTGTCTCTTTTTGGAGTCTAAAAGAGGTTATCACCAACTTCTGCCTGGAATGAAACTCTATCAGACGACAAGCTCAGGAATTCACGTCTTATTGAGGTCAAACAACGGGTTTTGGAATCATGCCAAGCATAGAGAAACAGATGATGATTTCAAAATTTAAAAACTACAAAATAAATCAAATGAGAAACTCGGGTCTTTTTTTCTTTCAAAAAAAAAAACATCTGAAATGCAATTTACAAGAACCCAGAACCTTTTTTTCCTAGGAATTGGCTTCAGCCAAGAAACCAGACGTGTGTTCTAAATCGATACAAGTTTTATGTATTGCACATAATTTTATTTTTCAAAAAACTGTCTGGTGGTGCGCGTGTGTGTACATCGTTTTCAAAGAGCGAGAGAGAAATATGTGTCGTGAAAGGGATAATAAAAAGAAAGGAAACTCGTTTTTTTCTCTTTCATTTCTACGACACCAATTCTCTTCAAGTCCGGCAGCGCTGAACGGCGCGGGATCCGTTCAATTCCGCCATTATCTTTTTTTTAAAAAACGAGACGGACAGACTCAACTCAAGACGACAGTGTAAACTAACGAGGTTTTTCTAGTTTCCATCAGGACCCATCACATCAACGACAGCTGCCAACTAAGGACCAGCCTTATAAGCACGTTGGAAAGAGACTGAGACTCTCTCTCTCTCGTATCTTTTAGGCATAATAATAGGCAACCACTAACGTGGCTATAGGCTACTACTAAAAAACCGAAAATGTCGTCGTCTCATGTCCCTCTCTCTCTTTTAAAAGCTTTTCCCATCTTCCTAGCAGCGCAAACACCTGTAAATGCAGGCAAGGTCGTTTATGGACACAAAACAGAGACTACAAGAAGAAGAAGAACCACCACTAACTGCGGTGGGAATAATTTGATTTGTACATAATGGGCGGGTATAGCAACAGCACAGGGACAGCAACAAAGAGACACGATCACGCTCGTTGAGTCATCTCCAAGAATAGGCGGGTCGATGCCTTTTTGCGCAGGAGTCGGCCAGGCATTTGCCAAAAAAGAATTTTTATAGTCCACCATTTTAACGAATTAAATACCCCCGCATTGAAAAAGAGAAACAAAAAGATGGTAGATATAACATCATGTGGAAGATGAAGGGAAACAAAAAAGTGGAAGTTAAAACTGATCCATCATATCGATGACGGATGGATAAACAACCTGAAGCTTCTATTTACATAATTTATTTCTTTTTTCATTGCCTTATTCGATACTCCTCGCAGCTCTTTTTATTTTGTTTTGGGTGGGATTGTTGAAACTTTGTAAAAAAATAAAAAAAACAAAGAAAAAACTTGGCAAGAGACTCGAAAAAAAAGAAGGAAAACCTTCCGCCCGCCATCATCAATCCTATTATTAGCTTAATATATTGACGTATTCTTTCTTCCTCTGTGTATCTTTCATCTCTTCTTCTCTCGGTTCAACTCCTCGACAAATCTCAACTTTTGAGATTGTCCTTCTTCACATGAATTCACCGTTTTGCGGTCTGGCACGTTTCCCTTCAGGACGATCGGGATTTTACAGCCATTAGACACACACACACACACACACACAGAGCGGTGGTAAGCAGCAGCTCTCCAAGTTTGTTGTGGCTTCAAAAAACCGAATCTCTTTTCTGTGTGTGTGTGTGTGTGTGTAGGGGAGCAGGAATGAGAGAGAGTGAGATGATGGATGAGGAATCGGGTCGAGGCTACGCAACACGGATTCTACCCATTTATAATCATCGGAGAAGATGCCATAGAGACACACACATTCACACGCTCAAGTCAATGGACGGCCAGGGGGATGATAACTAACAAGAAGCCGACCCAAATATGGACAAAATTCGATGCCAGTCTCCAGTCCCTCCTCAATGGCTTCATCTTGTCTTAGAAAACAACTTGACAAAAGTTTCTTTTCGTTACCTGGTGATCGACGTCGCCGTGCTGGTACTGGTAACTCTGCGACGTCACATGCTGTTGACTCTCGTTGGCCCACGTTTCCTCACCGTCGTTCAAATTGGCGCCGTTGGCATGCAGCGTCGTCTGCAAATCAGCCAACAAGGCATCTGCAACAACAACAACAAAAGGAGGAGACATATATATTATTATCACACGCCCTGATGCAACAACAATAACAACAAGGAAAGAAGAGCAGGGTCAAATAAGAGTCTATCATTACAAATATCTAATAAGGTGATGATGATGGATCAAACAAGGGCGTGCCCGACCGCCTAAGAGAACGAAATGAAAACGTAGAGGGGGGGAGAGCAAAAAATACGATCCTCAGTTGGGACACGCCCATACTTTCTGCCATCATTCAAAATTAGGAAATGTTTCGGCTGCAACGTAGCTTTTAGTCCAATGACGCCATCACTCCTTTTGATGTGTATCGTCGTATAATATAAGAGAGAGGAAGAAAAAAAACGGGCGCCGGCCATCAATCCACAACAATAACAACTCTAAAAGAATTCTTCTCTTTCTCCGCCAAAGAAAAACCGAAAAAAATCACGTTCCCCATATCCATCTTCACGGATTCCACGTTCCTCTTTCATCCGCTCGATTTAAATTTGTTTCTTTTTTTAAATAAACAAAAAATAAGAGAGCCATCAAAAGAGGAAACGAGGGCCATTTCGAACGGTCCCCCCACATCCATCGGCTCCTCAATTCCGACCCGTTCCACTATGATCCATTAAAAAACAAGAAGATATGGCAAAGGGGCAAATGAATGTTTTCAAGCTTTGATTTACACAGTGATCGTTCCCAGTCGAGAGTGTAACATTGAGCTGAAGCTGCGTCTTTCAACGGTGGATTCTCGGCCGTTCCAGGTCGTATATCGCTCGCTCGACGGGCCATCAGGGTCATCGTTAATCACACACAACGATGGCCAGGGGGAAATCCGTGAAGGACTTTGAACGTCCCGAGTTTTTCTTCCTTCTCCTGAAAAGGGAAAACGAGACACCGCACCGCACAACCACACGGAACACGAAAAGTATTCGGGAGAAAGAAGAATCCAGTGGGACAAAAGAACACGTCAAAGAAACAACAGTTGGCGTGTTGTAGTTGAAGAGTTTTGAGACGGTAGAGACGTGGCGCACTGAGCGTCAGACGAACACGAACGCAGACTCTTATATACAAAAGCCTAAAGTGCGATCGAATCGCAGGAGAACCGAGCCAAAAAGGGGTGCCTTTTGGAAGTCTGAGAGAAGAGATGGGTTCTTATGTGTGGTTGTTATTGGTGGAGTCCAGGTTAGAAATAACTGGGCCCACATGTAAAAGACAAAACAACACACACACAAAAAATAGAGAGAGACGAGACGAGAGTGTGTGCGCTCCACCCAAAAATGGGCGTTCATCCAAATATTCTTTTTTTTGGTTTTGTTTTGTTATTTTCTTTCCTCGTTTCAACCCTCTTTTTCATTTTTTTTATAAACTGTGAACTTGTTGTTGCATTGGCTAACAAAACACGACACCATAGTCTCTCTATACGTTACACTATGCAGCTGAATATAAGAAGAAGAAGAAAGGAAAAACACAGACACATGAGATAGACGTGCGGCTGCACAAGCGATCAGTTGTCTTTCACGTCACCGGATCAGGATGTGTGTGGCCATGGCTGTTGACTCATTTCCAAATAAAGTTTCGCCAACACGAAGAGAAGAATTTCACCAAAAAGAGACGACATCCGGGCCCAATCCATAAAGATTCTCTTACGATGTACGTACGTAAGTAACGACGACGACCAAATGAGGACAGAACTCGTGTGTCAAAAAACAGGCAGATAGAAAGAAGATGCCTTTACCCACATGAATTCAGATGGTGAAAAGAAAAAAGAAGAAGATCTGAAAACCTGTTGTGTTTGCGTGCAATTGGATGAGTGTTTCCATGCCGACAGATGAGCGACTTTGATTTCCTTTAGTGCAGCTGCACCAACCGTTCAACACATTCGACATTCGAATGAAAACTGAGATATACAACGGGCAAAAGAACAAGACAAACTTTCTACATTTAAAAAATTCAATATAAAGGCAAAGAACAACAACAAAAAAGGGAACTAGTCAAACGGACGGTTACCACATCGCCACCGTCTCGACGTCCTTGCATCTTTCTCTCTCTCTCTCTCTCTCTCCTCTCTTTCTCTCTATACAGGCACGCACACCCCTATAAGAGTGGAGCACACACACACAGCCCACCCACTTTCCCCAGCGTGATTTTTTTGGTTGCCTCCTCAAGTCCCGCCAGTCGGAACAGCGAACCTTACCTTAAAAGGCATGGCCCGATCCGACACCCAATACGGTCAACCAACTCACTGACGTCACCAAACCAAATTTTTTTTCTTCTTCTTCTTTTTCATTTGGGGAGGAAAGAAACGCCAAATTTCTTTTTGTGTCTTCATTCAAAATTGTCTGTTGAATGAATGCAAGAGCCGCACCTTGCGACTACCGACGATTCCGCACGCGGAACGGAACAATATAGGCGCAACAACAACACCACCGTGCCGTTAACTGTGACGTCATTCAATCACGTGTTTGTCTATGAGTGCGCTTTAAAGATGGATCATTGGCAAGTCTTTCATGGATGGATGCGTCATCAAGTGAATGAGAGGAGGAAACAAGACACGTGCCGACCCAGGTGTGGGCCCAGAAAATTGGCAAAAGAGCCAAAAAAGAATCTCCAGCTGTCCTCCTCTTCATCGTGGAATATGTAACAAGAAGGACGCAACTTACATCCAGGAGCTGGAGTGTCCTTCTTGGTCAAGCGGAAGGGGTTGTAATTGACACCGTAAGGCGATGTGTCGCCCTCGCCGTAGACACTTCGATCCATCCGATCGTAGTGGAAAAGATGGTTGTGTGGGTGAGGTCCAGGTAAACCGCCAATCCAATAATCACCAGTGAAGAGGAAAAAAACAAAACAAAGCCAAAAAAAACCACTTTCTGCTCTTGTTCCTTTGTGGCACCTTCAAGAATCAAGAGTGAGCGTTCAAGCCCATCTGTCAGCTGAGCTGTTTCAGCTCTCACTGCCATCCTACAAGAAGTTTCATCTCTCTCTCTCTCTCTCTAGTTCATTCTCTCTCTGCTTCTTTTTCCCTCCCACTCAACTCCCTCCAGAAAGAAAAAAACTCCTTTCTTACTCCCAACTGTGCAACTCTCTCTCTGGTTCTCTAGTCCCCCACTCCTGATCTACCCTCAGGCTGCTCGGGACAAACAATAACAAAAGCAGTGCCTGCGTAAAAGAATTTGTTTAAAACCTCTTGGTTCTGTTTTTGAAAATCACAATCTATATCGTCTGCCTTACCCAAGTCATCCATAGCCGGGACTTCCATTGGAATAGATCCAGGTCTCTTCCTCCTTTGATTATTTTTCCTCTTCTTCTTCTTCTTCTTTCTTGAGCGTTGACGTTTCCTCGAAGTATAAACAGATTAAAGAGAGGGTAAAAAAAACTAAAAAAAAAAGGGTTCACTTCTATTTATAAACACCGGGTTGACTGTTCGTCGAGACCCAACGACACACACACACCAAGTCGTGATCGACACACTCGTAACGCCAACACGTTTTCCTGCCACTCCTTTATAATCAACGAGATAAAAAGTTTAATACGCTTGATTCACTTTTGACTAAACAAACACAAGCACCTGATAAAATCGTATTTATAATACAATTTCTTAATCTTCAGAATCTTTTTGACGTTTCACGACGTCTGCAGTCTGCTGTTGTGCTGTAAAGAAGTAGACTACTAATGGGGACATTTGACAACGCACATTCTTTTTACTTTGTTTTCAATCGAACAATTTCATTTCAATTTTCAGAATTAAATCAAATAAATTTCTTAAATATTATATTCAGTCTAAATTAATATGAGACATTTTTTGTGAAAAACTATTTCTTCAACAAACAAAATAAATCACAAGAGATTAAGAATCAGCTCAACAGATGGAAGAAAATATGGTTGAAAAGTCGTCCGCTAGAGAGGGATTTGTTGACAACAACTTTTTTTTTAACCGCCTCGAATTTTGTTTTTGTAATTTTTGTTTATTTTGGCCACAAGAAATGGATTCAGATTGGAAAGTAGATTGTTCCGATGATGAAAATTACGGGCTTACTTATTCATCTATGGTAAGTGATAGAAATATCTCTCAACAATTTGATGTTACCAATCCATAAATCTGCATTTCCTCTAGTGCCAGCAATGGATCCCATCTCCGACTGTCGTTGTACAGCTTTTCGAGAGTTATAGTAGTGAAAAAGACTGCAGCCTTATGAATTTTGACTGGGTGTGTCCTGGCAGAAAGGAGGTCTCATCTGGCGAAATTGAAGGGGATGCAGAAAACGAAGAGCTCAAGTACAAATCATAATTTTCTATAGCCTATATGTTTGTTCCATTTGAATGGGAATTTTAAAAAAATTGTTTCTGCAGAACCGAGGAAAAGTCTGATTTTGACTTTTTGGATGAACCCAGTGCAGCAACCAAGCCTGGGCCAACCAGAGTCGGTCCCGGAATGGGTGTCAACAAGCAGCCAAGAGGCAGTGCCAAAAAGAAAACGACAAGCCTTGATGGTGTTCTGTCCTCAATGAGGAGGCACAGAAAATTGGATCAACTGGAAAAACCTTCACCTGTACAGAAACCAAGTTAAATTTTTTCATGTGTTAACTTTTTGTTTGTTTTTTTTTAACTATTGTTTTTAATAAGTGACGGTTAGTCACTGATTAATGATTATTTTTTTAACCGACGTGATTTATTTTTTTAATACACTCGATTTTGTCTTGGCGAGAAGGAAACCCAGAGACAGCAATGATACATTTGGCTTCGTTTATTGGTTCTGGTAGTAGGTTTCAAGATACTGTGATACCGGTTTTAGCCGCTAGGGCAAGAGGATATGTCGAATTAAAAATTTTTTATTTAATTAATAATTATTAGTCCCTTTATAGATATTTTTTGTAATATGTTGAACAATATGCGAAAACATCTAACCGATGCCGTTTTCTAAAATTCATCTACGCAACATCTGGAAATCAAATTCAAAATGGAGGTCAAAAGGATACTTGCGGAGCCTGATCAATGAGACGCAAGGTTATATAAGTCCAAACATATCTAAGCTTAGATTCGCTTTCAGGAGGCTATATCTTCCAACCCTCAACAGATTTGAATTTATTAGCAAAGTGGATGATGCGAAATGTTTCAAGGAACTTTCGATGAAGAGAATCCGCCAATCAATGACCAGCAGACCGCCAATCAAAAAAAATTACATCATTTTTTCATAGAGGTTCAGAAAAGATGGAGTAAGCTTGTTCAGTGGATAGACACACCTCCAAAATGTGATCATCCTCCGCTTCCACCTGATTTCTGGGGCAGACTTCGTTCTCCACCGGAAGAACGCCCTAGGACCAATCAAGCCGATGAGGATGAGCAAACCGGAAGAAATCTCAAATGGGTTTTATGGAGACCACTGGATGATCATAGCTTTCTTGTCATTGTTCTTCGTTCTTGCAGGTATTTGGTTACTTACTGTAATGGCATTGTTCCTAGCTGGCAAATAAACATCCACATTAAATCAACTCCGTTTTAATTTGTTTTGTTTTTTTAAGTTTTCCAGATCATTCGAAACTGGAAATTATTTCACTAAAAGGAATCAAATTTTGGACGTTAAGTAAAGACACAGGGTAAAGTCTAAAGTCACATAAACGGTTTTAGTGATTAGAGGATGTCGTTAAATAGATAAAGATGCAAGTCATTCTAACCAGTACAAGCGATACGTGTATCCAACACAATATAAACTTCGTTAGAGTCCAGTCAGCTCTCGTTACTGAACAGTTGTTCCGCTTTCGTTAGACAACATTGGAAAATGGTTCACTATAAATTGACGTACTTTAACTTGCGCGGACGTGCTGAGCTTGCTCGATTGATCCTTCACCATCAGGAAGTCGTTTTTGAGGATTTCCGTTTCGAGCGTGAAGAATGGCCCAAATACAAAGCCGGTAATTAAATGAATTTTAATAATTTAAGAAAAAAAGAATTTGGTTTTCTTCTATAAGTCAAAGATAACATTTCTATTCCAGGCGCACCCTTCGGACAGGTTCCCGTTTTGGAAGTGGACGGTAAACCATTGGCTCAGTCGAACGCTATTGCCAGATACCTTGCCCGGCAACACGGACTGGCTGGCCAAAATGAATGGGAACAAAGTCAAGCAGATATGTATGTCGATTGCATCTATGACTTGATTGGAGGTAAACAAGTTAATTTTGATTTAATTCCAGTTTAAAACACTATAGCTAACAATGATATATTTATACTTTTATAGGAACCCGACCCATCATTCATGAAGCGGACAAAGAGAAACAAAAGGAAATGTTGCAAAAGGTTTTATAACTTGTCATTTCAGTATTAAATTTCCTATTCTAACATTATAATGTTTCCGATTAGTTTCTCAAAGAGACGGTCAATCCGCACTTGGAAAAATTGGAACAGCAACTGATAAAGAATGGCAGCGGTTTCTTGGTTGGCAAATCGGTTAGTAAATTTCAGACTTAACTTTGGCATTCTCAGCAGTAGCTTATTGTATATTCATGAATAATGACGTATATGGTGTGATTCATCGCTATATCCCCCACAGGTTACCTGGGCAGATTTGGCTTATTACTCTTTCTTCTCTCCGATGGCTGAGCGTTTCGGCGATTCCGTCATCGACAGTTCTCCCCATCTGAAGAAATTGGTCGAACACGTTGGCAACATTCCACAGATCAAGAAATATGTCGAGACTCGTCCCAAGACTCATATTTGAAATTGACGATTAATAATAAATTAAAACATGTGAAAAATTGAATTGCTCAACACCTAATACAATTTACGTCACTGATGTTGAATAATGAAAATAATAATCAACAATTGCAGACGTTATAACAACTTGCACAATACACAACACAAATAGACATTACAATTTACAGGCTAAAACAACAAACTACGAAATATCCTTTCATGACTGCTTATTGTAAATGGTTCAGTAATTCCACTTGTACAACGAAAAAGGTAACCACTCCTACTGGACGGGGGAGTTTTTAATGTATACCTTACCCTGTTTCATTTTGTTACCCGTCTTTATTTTAAAAAAATCCGCGCAATTATTAGCTTTTACTGATGGTGTTTTGAAGTAACACTTATATTTTTTTTTGTTTCTTTTTCAACAAGTGCCATAGTTTCCTTTCCTCACGCCCATTTATTTTTTTTTTAGAGGAAACTTGTAAATTGATTGTGGGTCCGTTATAATCTGCTTTATGGTTTCAATAGGCTACATTGTACGTAAAACTTTTTTGTTTCTGTAAGTAAAGTTAAAACTTTGCTATCAGTGATCGCGCGTGGACTGACGTAAACTGAAATGCACCAATGATAAGGACGGCTGTTCAGCAGTTGAATTAAATACGCAGACACCCACAATGAATCGCAACTTCTAGTCGCACAATAAACTGATCGCGGCAACAAAGGAGAAATAATGGCACTCGTCTCTGGGGTAAGAGCACTGTATTTTATTTTTAAATCATTTTTTTATTACTGCATAGTATAATTAGTAAATTTAATCTATGATACGTAACATAGTTGTATATTTCCGAATGATAGCAATTGAATTTGCCGGTGTTGGAGACTTGCATCAACTTCCAACAAGACAAGTTTCAACGTATGTCGATTGCCTTACCGAATAAGGTAATATCCGATATTATTAAAATTCAGAGCAGCAATACGAACGACAACTGTAAAAAGCAACAACTCATCGAAACGAAATTGAGCCAAACACAGTGCGATGGATACTTTTTCAATCATGATAACGAAGCGGTGCCTAATTTCAGGTATAGGTCCATTATCTCAAACTTGTTGAATGTAAAGTGACTGAAATTTGTTTTAAATAAATAGGCATTTGTATTTGGAGGCGTGTAGCGATAGCTTGGATAATTTTATTCGGAATCATACAAAAAGAAATGGTTTTCAATGGACAACCCTACAAGAGATGTGCTACCAGTTAGTCGATTTGGTGGCGTGGCTGCATCAAAGTAACATTTATAACGATGGTCGGCTAAATCCTCGCAATATTTTCGTTAAGATATCAGAAGACGCCAAATGGAATGTGAAGCTCAAAATTCCCGAAAAACTGAACCCTTTCAATAATATGAACGAGTTATATTCACAATTGTGGAGCAGCAGTATTAAAGAATCCGACTCGGAAACGACAACAATGGAACAAAGAAAGAGTCAAGAAATCCAAAGAGATTTGATTTCGATTGCTATTCTTTTGTTCTTTATTCAGACGTGTGGAGCCCATCCTTTTCAGCTCGACAGAAATCAAGAAATTGCTGTGGGAGACTATGCAGCTATAAAGAATCAAATAGAAGTTGGAATATTTGAAGTAGGTGCCTTGGATAAATTGTGTTTTTGCAATGTGAAAACATGCCAAGAAAAGATGGAGTGCAAATACCGATTATGGATCAACTCGTTGGCAAAAGATAATACAAGGAAAATGCTAACCGAACTCTTTCATGATAATAAACAATACACTAATCAGTCGGTAGAAAAACTTAAGGAGCATCCGTTTTTCTGGAAGACTGCGGACTTTCTAACCTATATGGAAAGCTCCTCCAGTTATCTGCACGAGGGAGGAAATCAAACGCTACAAAGTAAATTCGGTGTTAGAAATTCCGGAGGGGGAAATCAAGCGCTACAAAGCCAACCCGGTGTTAGAAATTCCAGAATATTGAATGCTTCAACATTTCAATCGGCAAACCGATCTCGACCTCATCAGCCATGGATATTGGACAAGAGTATTTTTTTAGAACTCCAGAACGATGGAGAAAATGGAACTGGCTACAAACACATTTTTGAATATTTACATGAAGCCAGAAATGCTACGACCAAAGAGTTTTATTTGAAGAATAATATCACAGACTTTGGCACGCTTATTAAACAAATACGCAACAAGGTTTAAACTGTTAAAAAAGATTGCGCAAAACATATTGTTTGCTTATTACTCCTAACATGTGTTATTTGTTTGCAGAGTTGTCATTGGAACGAAGAGACTGAGGTTGGGAATAAAGCCAAAGAGGTTTTGAAGAAAATCCGTTTTCTAACATTCAAGAAAACCGAGGATGGGAAGACTAACTTCTGTTTGTTCTGGCTTATACATTTCCCAACTCTTCTCCTATACACCTGGGAGCAGCTCAAAGAAAACAAAGATGAATTTGCTGCGTTATAATAATAATCATTGAAAATAATTTGCTCTACGATCTATAGCTGACGAGAGTCTGGTAGTAAAATAATTTTAGATTCCCCATTTGCCCAACATCGCATGTTTCCAACAAAACTTGTACCAGTTTTCTTATTTATCAGTGACCGTGTAATGCACTATACAGGCAGTATCACATAGAGCAACAAGGCATGAACATAAAGGTTGAATTCGTAAACATGTTATCGCTATCAGGGCACTGGACATTGCGCGCTGTTAAATTGTGTTATTGAAAGATAAATGGACAAGCTGCGTGGCCCGACCGATAAACCAAAATGGTGAAGATAGGACTTTGGATTTTTACGCTTATCCGAACCGCCTAATTGCATCGGGTTGCATTATGAAATTGTTAAAGTGGGGTGTATAGTTTTTTTCGGTTGGCATTTTACTCAGTAAGCAATTTGTGTAACTCTTAGACAGTGACAACTATCTTCCTCAGGAATATTAATTCGTATCATTATATATAGTAATATATATAATCATACGAGTTATATTCCTAATTTAAATAGTTTTAACTGTCAAGAAATACACAAGTCATTCAATTTTGTTGACACACTGCTGTTCAATTGGGTGATGAGCAGATCTGTGTCTGCGGAAAGTCCGTAATTGAATTTGTTAGTGTTTATTCCATTATTTCAAGCTACTGTACAATCATTCACAAAAGGTAAGTTTATTTAATGTTTTACCTTTTTTTTGTCTATAACCTACACAATAAAAATATCTGGGCTTTTAGCTTTTTCATGGGCTTGGTATTATTTAGCGTGGTCCTGTTATACTACATCTATAGTTATGCTTTTTGCCACGGAGCGACGTTTGTTAAGATTTAAGAACGAATATTTAATTGGGATTGAAAGAATTTTACAATCTCAATCTCTTAGAGAAGTATATCATTACGTCATATTTCATTTAAGCGCTTTAAAATGAACGAATTGCATTTATTTCTACGTGGCACCCGTCGCAACCTGAATCGCTGCGCAAACAAAATTTATCAAAATGAATCCCGTGCTCCTGATAGCAGGATTGCTACATGCAACATAGCCAATGAGAAATCGCCATATGGATATGTACTCACTATCAGCACCAGCTCAGACTTATGTGAACATTTCCATTACTAATATGAAACTATCACGTTCACCTTGATTGGTTCGATATCATTTTAGCTTATGCCATATGTAGTATCACACATTTATTACTCTATCAGGCTATCCTTTATTCAAAAATTTGTTCGTTGTAACGCGGGAAATGAGTTTTTCATCAGTTGCGTTGTAAGCCAAACATTTTAAATTTTGGAGTGGAATAAGGGATATTTCTGTGAACATTTTTTTTGCAGCCATTATAAAATAATCATCTTTTCAACTGAAATACTTTTTATTTATTCAAATAATTAGAGTTACCATGATACCTAATACGCTGGAAAACTATTGGATTGACGAAGACATCAACGGGAAAATTCTGGAACAAACAGAAATTCTACGACAAATCACACAAGTCTTGGAATCCTTTCATTCTGAAGGAAATGTTTACGGAGAATTGACTCCTTCTGATGTCACTCTCGATGCTGAAAAGCGGAAATTGTTGCCCAATAAGAGGACTAATATTTTAGCCAACAAATCTTTGGCCGAATGGCGACCTGCTGAAGAAAGAATAAATTCAAACTCCGATTGGAAACCAACTATACAAGGAGATATTTTCAATTTGGGCTGCTTCTTTTATTACATCATCACTGGTGGACAGCATCCATTTGGAAGTTCTGGACAACGGATTTCGTTCATCGCCAACAATCTTTATGACCTGTCAGGTTGTCGAGACGAACTACTTCAAAAGCTCATCAAGAAAATGATATCTTACGATTCCGCAGAACGGCCAAGCTGTTCAGAACTGTTCCGACATCCATACCTTTGGGAAAGAAAAAAAATTGAAGAGTATATGTACGAGAAAGCTGAACATATCGATGAGGCCAACAATCATTATCTCAAATTAAAAGATCTTTTTCTCTTGTCAACAAGTCAACCGTCGACTGTAAAGAGTGTTTCGGACATTTTGGTTGACATCAAGGTAAATATAAGTGTAATTCCTATAATTAAATGCAACTTTCTTTTGTAAAAGGTTCTCAAATTATTCATTTAGAACCGACAAGAAAACCCATTGAATGCTTGCAACATGTTTCCCGATTTCTTGTCTACTGTAATTTTGGTCTATGACTCCGATGGCGAAATTCAAAAGGAAACCAACGATGAGTCACGTCCTATTATTTTCAAAAATTTGCTGATAGCAAACGATTCTTTCGGAGTAGTGTGTCCGTTCAAAAAACGTCATGGTCGGTTCGGATTGCAGCCCATTCACGTAATGGAATTTCCACAAACCTCGACTGACTTATGTGAAGATTCGCTATCTTCAATGAAACGCCTAGCCTGCTCTACTCATCCAAATTTGTTGAAATATTTTTCTGTGAGCGAACATTCAAATGAAAATTCTTCAGAGCGGTAAGCGTTCATAATTTTTCCTTTTATTCCGTCACTAAAGCGAAATATTTTTTTCAAATCCGTACAAACCCATATTGACTACGTTTAGTTTTATAATATTGGCATGTGAACCATTTGACGAAACACTGGAAACGTTTATGGTGAGGAAGAAGAATTCTTTGGACTTTGAAACGGCAAAGGAAATTTTGAATCAAATCACAGCCGGACTTTTGGAATACCATTCTAATAATCTCGTCCACGGGAACATTACGTCTAGTCAAATCGCAATATCCAACAGCAGCGAAAAAATTATTGCCAAGATCTCAAAATTTCCCATTTACGGTAAAACAAATTATCTTATAAAATACCCCTGTTGAAATTCTAATTCAATTGATTCTACTAATTTATTCTCAAAA
Source organism: Daphnia galeata (assembly GCA_030770115.1). Taxonomy (NCBI): domain Eukaryota; kingdom Metazoa; phylum Arthropoda; class Branchiopoda; order Diplostraca; family Daphniidae; genus Daphnia; species Daphnia galeata. Next base: position 18,791,154 of record CM061121.1, read on the forward strand.
CCTCCCGATATTTCGTTACGTATAGATATTTCAAAGTATATTGTGAACATTAACTAAATTTTTTTGTTTTTAAAATCATAGACAAGACAGAAAGGCCAGCAGGATCAATGCAAAATGACATTCGGAGACTGGGCCGGATATTTTTAGATTTATTCGACGAGCAAGTGATAGTTACTCCACCGTTAAATCATCTTATCCGAGCGATGAAAGACATTAGGGATGACGAATGCGTCCCTTCATGTGAAGCAGTGTTTTACCATCCATTCTTTTGGTCGGTTGAAGAAATCGCAGACTTCCTTATTGTGGCTATGGACTTTTATAAGGATAATCCGAATATTGATAGAACTTCGACGATCGTTCAATCAATCAACTCGAAACAAGAATTTCAACACTTGAAAACGAACAGATCAATTTTCGAATATTTTCAATCACAGGTAAGCATTATAATATGCAATCCCCCCCCCTTCTGTGTTTTCTTTTTTTTAACTTTAATTAATCGGCTGGTTTTTTATGAATTTAGACTACAAGCGACTCGTTTACGGAAGAGGCTACAATAGCGCTTGCTGTGGAATTGACGAAGAATTATCCCATGTTAGTGATACAAACATGGCTCAAATTACAGAAATACAAATCAATGGATTTCGGTATGGAACTCGAACCTTTCTACTGTCCAACCTACGATTTCCCGAAATACGGCGAGGACCGCGAGGTATATAATTCACCTTCTGTAAATAGTTATACGAATCAACCCACTAATTGTATCGGGCTTTTAAAAAAATAACTCTATTCTCTCTTCTATGTTAAGCTTCGTGATGAAAGGAAACATACACTTGAAGGAATTGAAACTACTTGCGGCTCTAACAAAGACCCTCGCGTTGACCAGAAGGATAATCCAGAAAAGAGAGTTTGCAAGGCATTGGTACCAATATCACGACAAGAAGAAGATGAAGGTTATCATTCAGGTATATTATTATATTCGCTCTCATCTTTTTTTTCCTCTTTCAAATTAGCTCCCCGAAAGGGTATCAAGTGAATATGCCTAATCGTTACAAAAATTACGAAATGAAACATATGATTTTGCAATTACATATTATTTAGTCTTATTAACGACGTCATCTCACTCAGGATCTGATTTTATCATCGACCAGTTCTCCATTTCAAATCCAGCGGAACCGCCGGAACGTCAGTTGAATAAGTGGAGTTCCGAAGTGCAAAGTGGTGCCAACTATCCAATTCAACGCTACCTCAGTAACTACGTGCGTCAATGGGAAATAGCTCAGGAAGATGATCCAAATAGAATCATGAACCATCCTGTTATTGATCCTGCTGGAAGAACAGCCATGCACTTGGCTTGCCACTCGGATGACTTCTACGTCTTGGCTGTAAAACTGTTTGAGTTAGGATTTTCAAATCCTGATGTAATAGACAAAAATGGATACGCACCACTTCATGTTGCAGCCGAGACAAGAGCAATTAAAATTACTCAGCTCTTGATTGAGATGAAGGCAACGATTGACATTTGCGGTAAAGAATATTCCATCACTCCACTTTTCTTCGCTGTGATGAGCAACTCTACTCCGACAATAAAACTATTGATAAAAAATAAAGCAGACGTTACTAAACTGGACGGCTTTAGACGGAGCCCTCTCCACTACGCAGTAGCCACCAACTCGAGAGAGAATGTTGATCTTCTGTTAAAGAACCTGAAATCAAATAATCCGAAAAGTCTGCGTGAAATAGTTGATGCAGTGGATCAAGACGGTATGAGTCCACTTCATATTGCAGTAGCCAACAACTTGATTGAAATGGTGGACCACCTTTTGAGAAATTACAATGCAAATCCTAACGTGGGTAAATTAGATGGCACTGAGTTCAGCCATCAAAGGGAGAAAAAGAGACCTGTGTTGCAACTTGCGGTTGCTATGCAATGGTACGATGTCATCGATTTGTTATTGCAGGCAGGTGCCGACCCGAACATGACAGATTGTCAAGGACAAACTGCTTTGCATATTGCTGCTCTAATAAGACCTCCTACTGCAGAAAGTTTGAAAATCGTAGATCGACTCATTAAAAACAAAGATAATAAAGCTAATGTGAAAATTGTGAATGCTGTCGATCATATGGGTAGAACTGTTCTTCATGCTGCGACATTCAATGAGGCCGACGACATAGTGAAACGATTACTCGAATGCCAACCTCACATCGAAGTCGACAAAAAAGAAAAAGAAAGGGGGATAACACCGCTACACTTGGCTGCCTGGAAAAATTTAAAGAACATAACCGAGATGCTTATTAATCAAGGAAAAGCCAGAGTTGATGTCAGAGATAAGAACGGAGATACACCTCTCGAGTATGCAGCTTCATCGAATGCTATTGATGTGGCAGAACTATTATTGGAAGCTGCTGCTGCTGATCCCTCTATCAGTCAAAATATTGCAAAATCTAAACGTTGGAATGGTCGTTCTCCACTTCACGTAGCTGCTGCACATAACGCCGGACAAGTAGGACAGCTCTTGATTTCTAAGGGTGCAGACGTGAATGCTCGCGACGACTTGGACTTGACTCCGCTTCATTACGCAGATTTCCGTGGCAGTGATCAATTTGTTGAGCTTCTTCACCTAAAGGATAATCGTCCGCCTTTTATCGCTGATCCACCGTTAAGTAAAGGACTTACTTCAACTGAATTAAAATCCGTTCATCAATTAACCAATAGTTTTAATCCAAATATTGCACCCAAAATTAAGATAATACTGCCTCCTATTGTAGCTCAGTTCAATGACTTGAAATTGCAAATAACTCAAGGACTAATTATTGATGGTTTCCAAAGCAATTTTAGATAAGAATAGCAACTGAAATGCGTCGACTGATATTATCGGTGATTTCTCTTCTCCATTAATATGACCCTCTCAAATGTGATACATTTTGAGTTGGTGCTACCCCACGAGCGATTTTCGAGAGTTAGGAGACGTGTGGCTGTTTCTGTGGGCATAAACGCACTTGCTGTGTAGGATTGTAAATTGCCTGCTCATTTATAGCTAGGATAGCCTACCTTTTGGTTCTACCAGAGAGAGCATATAACATCAATCTTGATGTGACGATGCTTATCCATTACCGCGATAGAACTAGAAGGTATCCCGCATCCTAAAAGATGGCAGGTCATATTGCATTCCTCCATCAGTGCGTTTATGCCCACAGAAGCAGCCACACGTCTCCTAACTCTCGAAAATCACTCGTAGGATAGCACCAACTCAAAATGTATCACATTTGAGATGGGCATATTAATAGAGGGGAGAAATCACCGATAATATCTGACGACGCATTTCAGTTGCTATGGTTTCACTCGGTTTCGCTATCGTTCAAACGAAAGCGTTTTTGAGCGTTAAGTATAACGTTATTCGGTTTCAGCAACTCACTTCCACTGTGTGAAGTGACAACTCATTTTTTTCTGGTGAGTAAAACCGTTGCTTTAACCGAATAACGTTGTACTTAACGCTCAAAAACGCTTTCGTGTGAACGTACCTTCTTTACATTACAAAAATAAAAAAATTTCATTAGGGTGTTTATACATCATTTAGAAAACAATTTAAAAATCATATTTCGGCTGTGTACATGCTGTATCGTTTTCATTTATTTCCTAATACATCAGCATTAAAAGAAATTTAAAAAACACAAGGTGCCGTTTAAAACCCATGCATAAACTATATTATCAAGCATCAAACATATACAGTTATAGAATCAATTAGGTAACTTTAACCACCATGAAATCAAACAAAAACCGACTGAGGGAGATGCAACAATTCCGGATACAGCACAGGTCATTGGAAATGAGAATATGAAACAATCGAAAGGAGTGGAAACGACATAAATGAATATGGGTTCAAAGTTCTGTCGGTATCCGCCTTAATGTTGTGCTGATTTATCCCCTGACGTTGTGTAACTTTCGATACAGGTAAGACAAAATGTTGTGTTGATCAATGTCCATGTAAAAATGACGTCCATCAAGTCTATGATGTTGAGAAGTGCATCAACATTCTCAGCGCTAGGATTGGACATGGCCACCGCAGTGGCCGCGCGGATATTTTGGACATGAGTGTCGTTAAAATGGAAATTAATAGGAATATCGACACGATTCGAAAATAATTTGCACGATGTAGGAAAATTAAATATTTAATAATTAAATATTTTCCTGATAGACTTTTATGTAAGCTTAGAATTTAGAGGACGTTTTTCGAAGAATAAATTTGCATCAACGGATGCTTGACTATAAGATAAAACAACGGCCACATGCAGCACTATAGCTGCGCATAAATTTATCTCAGAATTAAGGTTTGAATCGGTTTGAATAGTTCGAGGGCAAAAAATTGTTCAGGTTTGTCCAGTTAACTGAAATTGTTCTCACGCTATAGCGGAGATGGAGAGGGGCAGGAAACTGCGCAAGGTTAATGATATCTCGTTTAGAATTGTCAGTGTTTGAGCAGGTGTGAGAGTCTTCATTGGAACCTCAGCTTGCTGGTTGCTTAGCAAATTCGTACGATGTTTTATTTCTTTTTCTAAAGGTGAACATACATGGAGCTGGTACTTATCATGATTAATTTATGTAAAATTTCAAAATTACGTTAAGGAATAAGAGTTAAATGTTATAAGAGTTAAATAGATGCGCCTTTTAAATAAAGCTAACAGCGCATAACATGGCTTAAGCATTGTCAATGGCGATGCAGTTGGAGCAATTGACGCTACGGGCGTAATTGATGAATAAGTCTCGATTGGAATCGCTAGGAAATATATCCTATCCTAATAGAAGAACTTACTATTAGGTTTACTTACCAATATAGTCGTACTTATTATTTTTTAAATAATTAATTATTTTTTTATTTATTTATTTTATTTATTATTTTATTTATTTATTTATTTATTATTTTATTTATTTATTTTATTTATTATTTTATTTATTTATTAAATTATTATTTTTATTATTTTTCGCAATAAAAATACTGAATAATATGTGAATAAAAATATAGCCAAAAGACCACATTGAAGTTATACCTTATTTAATCAAATCAAACAAAATATGATGGAGGGTTATGAGGCACTTCCGAATACACTGGCCATTGAAAATGATAGAAAAATGGAACAATCTTATGGTCGGAAAACAACATATATAATGGGTTTGGAGTACTGTCCGTGCTGTCCGTCTTGAGTTCAATATTGGCCTGGGCCGTCGTTTGAGATTTTGCCGAGAAAAAAGGTAGTACAGCTTTCGATTCAGGGAGCATCAAGTGCTGTTTCTGCTGGACAGCAGATAGTTCACGAACAGATAGCGTGTTGTTAGCGACGGCAAAGTTGATGATGAGGTTTAAAAGAACATCAACATTTTGAGCGCTCGGATTGGACATGACCATCTCAGTGGCCACGAGAATATTTTGGACATATGTGTCATTAATATTAAAACTAACAGGAGTATCGTCACTGTTCGAAGATATTCTGCATGATGTAGGGAAATTACTGCAAGGGCAGTTTGCGCTGGGAATAATAGCACAATTAATTAAAATATTAATTAATTGTAGGCTAGCATAGAAAGCTGATATAGCAAGTATTAGGCAAATTTGATAATTAGAAGGGTTTACGCATGTTGTAGTCACAATGAATTTTATGTATTTAAAAAATAATAAACCAGAGATAAAACTTGGAAGTTGCTGTCTGGGGAGAACGGAGCTGGGAACTTCCAGTGGACCGGGAGTTTCAATTCTTGAGACCCTATCATTCCGGAATGATGTGGCAGACATTTCCGGATAGAAAGGAACTGCCATTGTGGCAGCAAAAATCAGCGATAGAAGAAACTTTCGAAAAATCCAATTCACTCAAATTAAATTAAAATAATAATGTAAACATATTTACTGTGAACTTACAAAAAAATTCATTTTTGATTTCCTAGCCTGTTTCTCTGTATATATAGTGGCGTAGATCGTGGGAGCTCGCTCACTTCTGGACTTCTAGACATATTCGCTAGCTGGGTTTATATAAGTTTAGAAGAGGTCTTTTGTTGGAGAATATACACCTGCTGCATCTCTTGACTATGTAAGATAAAACAGCGGATAAAAGAACGTTCTTCTTTTGTTGCTGCGCATAAAATGTCTCGGAAGAATCGAATAGTTTGAGGGCGAACTAGTTCAGGTTTTTCCAGTTTACTATAAAACGGTTCGGACACTGATACATTAGTGATTGGCTTACGAATAAAACAATTTCTAATCGTTTGTGAGAATGCAGCATTTCACTAAAGTCACTCTATATAAATAATGTTTAACTAAGAGGCTCGTGTTGAAAGAATGGCAAGCATCGCCGAGAATATCTGTTATACATTATTTCATTTGTCATATGTGTATGCAATTCGACCAATTAAATCATGAAACACTCACAAAACTTAATTTTATTTTTCATCGTATCGTAGCTATAGAAAAGCACTCTAAATTTCTAATTATATACAGCTGTTCCCACATGATTTGTCGAGTGAAAATAACTATGCATTAAACAAAAATATGTCATCAGCAGCCAAAATCAAAATGATTTAATTGACCTTGATGAATTTAAATAATAAAAAAAAAAGACGGAGGGCGATGGAGGAGTTTCGGATACAGAACAGGCCATTGGAAATGGGAATACGGAACAATCGGATGGAAGGGAAACGACATAAATGATGGGATCAGAGTACTGTCCGTATTATCCACCTTAAAGTTGTGCTGAGATATTCTCTGCTGAGGCTGTGTAACTTTCCATACAGGTAAGACAAAATGTTTCTGCTGGACAGCTTGATGTCCATTTAAAAATGACGCATTGTTATTTGAGTCCATCAAGTCTTTCAGCAAGTTGAAAAGAGTATCCACATTCTGAGCGCTAGGATTGGACATTGCCATCGCAATGGCCGTGCGGATATTTTGGACATGAGTGTCGTTAAAATTAAAATTAATGCTTTCGCATAATGGGTTGGGAACACCAATTATACATTTGACCAAATAATAATAAAATATTGTGGAAATATAGACAGCTTCGATGCAAATTGGCGGAAGAGTTATGCACCTCGAGACCACATTGTATTTCAGTAATAACTTTAAGTATTTGAGTCCGATAATAATTTGAATAAACTCTCCAGGCTGGTTCTGTCTGAGGGCAATGGAGTCAAGTTCTTCTAATGAGTCGTGAATACCAACTGATGGAGCCATATTCTTTTGGAAGGATGTGGCAGGTATTTCATCAGGATAGACATCTGAACGTGATACCACTGCGGTAGCAAACATCAACAAAACAAGAAACTTTTGAAAAAACCAAACAAATTAAAACTCAGATTAATTTAAGGTAATTTATTATCTTACTTACAAAAAAATTCATTTTTATTTTGTAGCCTGATTCTCCGTGATAGCTTAGACCGACCGCTCGCTCACTTCTGAACTTCAACAAATATTTTCCCGTATAGAAGCTTAGAATTTAGAGGACGTTTGTCGAAAAATAGATCTGCATCAACGTATGCTTGACTATAAGATAAATCAACTGTCACAGCTGCCCTATAGCTGCGCATAAATTTGTCGCCGAAGGTTTGAATCGGTTTGAATAGTTCGAGGGCAAACAATAATTGTTCAGGTTTATCCAGTTTACTGAAATTGTTCTGATGCTAGCGGAGATGGAGACGGGCGGGAGACGGGCATGAAATTGCACGAAATTAATGAAATTTTGTGTGATTGGTCTTTTTATGAATATTAGGTAGGAGCGGGTATAGGAGAGCTTTCGCTTGATTTCCTATTTATGTTTATTCAATAAGTAAAAAATGATACATTGGTGATAGGCTTACAAATAATTGGTGATAGGCTTAGAAATAAAAAAATTTCTAATCATTTTTTGACAGCATATCACTATTTAAAGGCACTATAATTGTACAGTTATCCCCACATGATTTGAGGTGCGAAAAAAACTATGCATTAAAAAAATAGAATATCATCAGCCAAAATCATAACTTTAATATTGAATTTAAATCAAACAAAAAATGTCGGAGGGCGATGAAGCAGTTCCTGATACATAACAGGCCATTGGAAATATGGAGAAATCGGATTGAAGGGAAGCAACAGATGTGATGGATTCAAAGTTCTGTCCGTACCTGACTTAAGATTATGCTGAGAGATCCCCTGATAAGGCTGTGTTTCGTCAGCAAAAGCTTTTATTATATCGGACACAGGGAATTCAAAGGGATTCTGACGGAGAATCATTTCACGAACAATTGACAGGTTTTCTTGAGTGGGACTCAAACCTACGGCGTTCAAAAGGGCTTCGACATTTTGAGCGCTTAGATTGGACGTGATCATATCAGCAGCAGCGAGAATGTTTGCTGGCGTTTCAAATGCCGGGTCGTACGTATTTGATACATGAAGTGCATTAGTAGGAGGAGTGACATTCGGATTACTGCATGTTCTAGGATCAAGGGCACAGAAAATGATTCGCCATTTGTACACCAACAAAATGAGACTCGTCTGGAAAGTTAAAGTTGTGATTAAATTGATGAGTCCTGGATTATTACGATCTTCAACAACGTCGTGAGCCAAATTCTTATGGGATGCAGACATTTCAGGATACAAAGGAGCTGCCATTGCGGAAGCAATCAACATCACAAGAAGAAGCTTTTTTTTTATTTTAATGAAACAATTTGACACATTAGATTTAAATAGAATAATTACACATGTAATCATATTGATGTACTTACTCGAAAATTCATTTCGATTTTTAAAATCCTCCGTCTAGAACGCTTGCTCATTCACTTCTGGCCACCAGGGAATGTGCGCTTGTTAGTTTTATACATAAGCTCGCAAGAATGAGACGACGAATAGAATAAACAAGTTTTTGACTCTTTCCAGTTGATTCATTAGTTTTCGTCATCCAAATATACAAGTTCATGCTCCTATCTTGAATTGTTTTTTATTATAGTCCAAAAAATCTCGTTAGGCTAGTTTTGAAAATTTCATGCAAATGTTTGATTTGCTTTCATTTTCCAACAAAAAGGTTTACTTTTTTTGTTATTTCACGACCGTTATACTCGAGTTGATTCACCTCTACGAAAAGGATCAAACGAATATTATAAACCTGGCAAGGTTGCTAACATCCCGGAATTCATCAGGATTTTAGGGAATTTCTGAAAATGTTGCAATGCTCTATAGCTGACTAGAAATAACGAATTTACAGCAATAACATGACTAGGTGGACATATTTCTTAGATGATTATTCTTTATTATTTATTGTGTGTAATTTTAATTATTATTCAAGTGGAGATGAGTCTCAATAAGAAATAGACAAAAATCTTTCTCGATTCTACAGTAGACAATTTTGCTTCAGTTATCCGTCAATAAGTGCAAAATGGAAAATGGTCATTATTTTACATATTTCTAGGAAAACGGCAGGTTATTGTCAACAGTTTTAATCAGTTGGCCCAAGGCACTACTCACGCTTCCTACACGCATAAATGGTATGACATCTTATAAGGGGATGGTATTAATACCGTTACTATAACAACAGGAATCCAAGTATATTATAAATTTCCATTTGTGCATTTGGGTTCCGTTCGCATCCAAATAACAATTAACCTAATCTATATTTCTCAACAATTATACAGTAAAGTTATACAGTAATCAAGGAATAGTTTTATTGCTTTCACATAAATAAATAATAATGCTCATCATATTGGACAATTAATTAGTTAATATCCTACTCCACATAAAACTACGCATATAATATAGCAACCAGATCACATTGGACTAATCTTTAATCAAATCAAACGAAAATTAACTGGATGAGGGCGAAGCCATTCCGGATGCATACGAGGATACATAGCCCATTGGAAATGGGAATATGGAACAATCGGATGGATGACGGGAAACGACAGAGGATAGGGGATTGGAGGTCCGTCCGCATTCGCCTTAAATTCGATGTTATCCTGGTTGCTGGTGGTCATCTGAGACTTTGCTGATGGGACAAAAGGTGATGCAACTTTCGATATAACAGCAGGGAACGTATTAAAGTGTTTCTGCTGGACATCTTGCCCATCATGAACAGAGGACATGTTGGTAGGAGCGGCCGATTCTACGATTTTTAATAGAGCATCGACATTTTGAGCACTTGGATTGGAAATCAACTCTTTCGTGGCCGCGCGGATATTTTGAACTTGTGTGTCGGTCAAATGAAAATTTTTGGGAGTAACAGGAAAATTACATATTGTAGGATCGAAGGCGCAAGCAATGATGGTCACTATCAAGTCGGCGTTTATAGCCAAAAGATAGTATTTTGCATACAAAGAAATAATAAAAGTTGCTATCTGAATTCCAGCAAAATTTTGGATTAGGGTGAGGAGACCTTGATTGTATCTTCAACGTCGTGAGACAAATTTTTCTGGAATAAATTCATGGTCATTTCAGGGTTGAAAACAGGAGTTGCCATTGTGGCAGACAAAAACAATCCAAGAATAAGCAGCTTTTTTTAGAAATCAAATTGACAAATCAGATTATTAACACTATAAATAACGTAAATTATTGTATCAATTGTATTATATACTCACAAAGAAATTCATTTTGATAATTTTTTTAATTTTGTGACTGAGACGCTTGTTCACTCACTTCTGAACATCAGAGATTGTGCGCTGCGTTTGTGAGTTTTATACGCAATATAGAATACGATATTAATGGTTGGATAGAATAAACGAGTTTGTTTACTCTTTCCAGTTGACTCGTTTCTCCCAGGCAAAATAATCTTGTTCGGTGAGTTCACAAAGTTTATGCAAATAATGTTCCTTTATTGCTCTTATCATTTTCCAACAAAAAAAGTCTCTTTTATTATTTGACGACCATCACTCGAGATGATTCACCTCCACAGGGAGCTTTTTAAGGAGTTTTAAAATCGTTACAGCCCATGGAATTCACGAAAATAATAGGACTCGCGAAAAATTATTACCGTAATAGGGTTAAGTAAAGTATAGAAAAAATATATATATAGTACGTATAGTTAGGTTAGGTTACAAAATCAAAAGAATTTCAAGTCATCAACGTTCAACGTCTGTAATTTTTAATTTATTGACGGAGTTTTCTTACTCAAGCGCTTACTTGCTGCACAAAATCACGAATGATAAAGTATTTATATTAATGGCTATTAGCCTTTTAGGGTACGTAGCGGTGTCTTTTCCACTTGTATCAGGAATCCGGTTGATTATAAGTGTAATAATAACGATCTAAATTTCATATCTAAGATAGCGAAAGATCTTTAAATTAACAACCCAATAATTGTTCCTGCGATAGGGCACTAACTGAAACGTCGCGCAACGAATTACATTCCAAATTACATTTGGATGATAGTATATTCAGCTTAATAATTAATTAATTACACTGCTTTCTAAAATAAAACCACGTAGGCACAATCAAATCTACACGTTAAAATTTTTGAAGTTGTTACCTTGATGAATTCAAATCAAACGAAATCAGGGCGATGAAGCAATTTCGGATACACAGGCCATCGAAAATGGGAATAATATGGAACAATTGGATGATGGAGGGGAAACGACATAAATGATGGGATCAGATAGTTCTGTCCTTGTCCGTCTCAATATTGTGCTGCTGAGAAATCTCCAGCTGAGGCTGCATAACTTTCGATATGGGTAGTATAACATTTTTCTGCTGAACTGTTTGTCCGTCATCAATAGAGGACGTACTGATGTTAGTAGTGGCCAAGTCCATCAGCAAATTAAAAAGAGCGTCAACATTTTCAGCACTCGGATTGGACATGACCATATCAATAGCCGCGCGGATATTTTCGACGTGTGTTTCGGTCATATGAAAACTAATAGGAATATCGTCCTCACTATTCGTAGTCAATAAGCCACATTGAGTAATTTGTTTGCAAGGGCATATTTGGGGAGAGAGAATACAAATCAACATTACAGAAATTATTCTTAGTTTAATAAATAACGTCGTTGACAGAAGTGAAATGCAATTTTGATTGTTACTAACGCAACCTTGTATAGCACCCAGTTGCAAGAATTTAATATAAATTAAAACGCTGATGTAATCTAAAACTTGCAGTTGTCTCCATTGCTGTCTCCTGGGGACAGCGGAGTTGAAAACTTGTAATGGGTCGTGAGTACGAATTGATAGATGAGCCATATTCTGTTCGAAGGAAATGGCAGACATTTCAGGATAGACAGAAGCTGCCATTGTAGCAGCAACAATCAACGATAAAAGAAACTTTTGAAAAATAAAATTGAAGCTCTGATTAATTTAAAATTGTTGCTGCAATACTATGACTGAACTTACCAAAAAATTCATTTTTGTAGACTGATTCTCTGTAGAGTAGCTTAGATCGTGATATCTCGCTCACTTCTGGCCTTCAAGAAGTGTTTGCTTGTTGAATTTATACTCATCGCGGTACAAGTTTGGAATTAGGAGACGTTTTTAGCAGAGTATTAACCTTTAATATCAACGATGCAACGCATGTAACGTAAAACATTGGCAGCAGAACTGCGTGAAACAGTTTGGGTGTATACAAATATTTCCAGTTTCTCCAGTTTACTAATACGGTTGTTATCTGATTGCCAGTAAATACGAAAAAGGTCATGCTGTACGAGACTTTATTCGATCGTCAAATTATTATCTTCCAAACTAATTTATAATTAATACGGTCACTTTGCTGGAAAAAAATGCATCAAATCAAATTGAAACTATTTAACTGGATTAGGGCGAGTCGATTGCGCGGATACACAGATATATATCATTGAAAATGGGAAAATGGAACGATCGGATGGAGGAGAAACGAAAAAGGATAATAGGGGTATGAGATCCGTCCGCATCCACCTCGAGTTTGATGTTGTCCTGGGTGATGGTGGTCTGAGATCGTCTTCGACTTTGCTGAGAAAAATGGTCTAACGTTCGATCCAGGGAGTATAAAGGATTTTCCCTGGACAGCATATTATTGTTCATCATGAAAAGAGAAAGTGTTGATTGTGGCGATCAAGTCTATCAGCATCAAATTGAAAAGAGTTTCAAAATTTTTAGCGCTCGGATTAGACATATGTCCATCTCAATGGCCGCGCGGATATTTTGGACGTGTTTGTTGGTCATATGAAAATTAGTAAGTGTATCACTTTTGGAAGACCTAACCTGCATCAGTAAATGCTGTTATATAAAGCCTGGGCCGGCCTGGGCTACACTGGGGCATTTTTTAAGGTTTTTTTTAGGAAAAATCGGTTCAAGCAACCTTTGTGTGGAAGGCAACCAACTTTGCTGGTGCGTAAAACCGGTGTTTTCCCTTAGAAAACCTTAAAAAAACACTCCAGTTTAGCCCAGGCTTAAGATAAAATATTGCTGGCCACATTTGTTTAAAATGTTGGCTTAATAGCTTTAAACAGTTCAAATTTAATCGAGAATTAAATGATTGTCAGTTGCTGTTATAGACCACTGTACATTTGTACAAGAGTCTTGCTGCTGGTTTCTATATCCAAGAATGGCAATCGAAATGTATTACCCAGCACGACCAGCACAGCTCATTCCATTTATGAATCGGCTGTGTCCTTAATTGATAATCCTTGGAACTTGAACTTCGACGCGAATAACTTGACGGGCGACTTATTCTGCCGGGCGTTGACACACGGGGTCCCCGCTGTCCCCGTCCATATGCATACGTATTGATGGTTAACATATTCTTTTGCTTTAATATTGGGTTTATTTAGGATATGTAATATATTAAGGTTTCGTTTTAGATAATTATACTTTTCGCTTTATAACGCGCTATATAACACTGAATCAAACAAATAAAGGTCACAGCATAATTGAATTTACAATATGATTTTTAAAATCAAACTAAAACTGGATGAGGGCGAAGCCATTCCGGATGCATACGAGGATACATAGCCCATTGGAAATGGGAATATGGAACAATCGGATGGATGACGGGAAACGACAGAGGATAGGGGATTTGAGGTCCATCCGCATCCGCCTTAAATTCGATGTTGCATGTCCAGGGTGCTGGTGGTCAACTGAGACTTTGCTGCTGAGACAAAAGATGATGCAACTTTCGATATAACAGCAGGGAACGTATTAAAGTGTTTCTGCTGGACATCTTGCCCATCCTGAATAGAGGACGTGTTTGTATTAGCGGCTGATTCTATTATTTTTAAAAGAGCGTCAACATTTTGAGCGCTCTGATTGGATATGGTTATTTTAGTGGCCGCGAGAATATTTTGGACTTGTGTGTCGGTCATATATTAGGCGGAGGAACAATAGGAGTACATGTTGTGGGATCAAAGGCGCAATTAATGATTGTCCTTATGTACCCGAGTTTAAAACTGAAAGAAATAGATAAAAAAATGAACTGCAAATAAAAATAACTCCCGGTTAGGATGAGGAGACCTTGATTGTCACGATCTTCTATGTCATGAGACAAATGTTTCCGAAAGGGATTCATGGTCATATTAGGGTTGAAAACAGGTGCTGCCATTGTGGCAGACAAAAACAATCCAAGAAGCAGCTTGTTTTAGAAATCAAATTGACAAATCAGATTAACACTATAAATACCGTATAGTTATTATATCGATCGTATTTATACGTATTAATATTCACAAAGAAATTCATTTTGGAAATTTTTTTAATTTATTCCTGACTGAGACGACGCTTGTTCACTCACTTCTGAACACCAGCAGAGATTGTGCGCTGCGTTTGTTATTAGTTTTTTACAAAATAGAATAATAAGATGTTGATGGGGTTGGATAGAATAAACAAGTTTTTTACTCTTCCCAGTTGATTCGTTTCTCTCAGACAAAAAATCTTTTTCGTTGAGTTCAAAAAGTTTATGCAAATCATGTTGGTTTGTTGCTCTTATTATTTTCCAACAAAATAAAGTCTTTCTTTTATTATTTGACGACCATCACTCGAGATGATTCACTTCCACTTGAGGCTTTTTAAGAAGTTTTAAAATCTGGAATATATGCAAGGCGCTCATCACTGCTGCATGCATGCATGGTATGGGTTATAACCCATGGAATTCACGAAAATAATAGGACTCACGAAAAATAATTACCGTAATATGGTTAAGTAAAGTATAGAGTATATATCTATATAGCACGTATAGTTTTTTTTTCTATAGGATCAAAAGAATTTCAAGTCGTCAACGACGTCTAATTATTAATTAATTGACGGGGGCTTCTTACTCAAACGTTTGCGTGTTGCACGAAATCAAGAATGATAAAGTATTCATAAGTGCTATTAGGCTAGCGGTGTCTTTTCCACTTGTATCAGGAATCTGGCCAGGTAGAAGTCTAATAATAAAGATCTAAAAGTCCCATCTAAGACAGCGAAAGAGCTTTATTAGCTACGCAATAGTCGTTCCTGCGATAGGGCACTAACTGAAACGTCGCGCACCGATAAACGGGTTTTGTTAACAGACGGGAAACCTCTGAGAATATGTGAAACGTCATTTTAAGTTGCCCTTGAAGTTAAATTGTTTCCTTCAAATTACCCATTTTGTTTCATTATTCTATAAAATGAACCAAATGTAGTTTATATTTGTATATTATATTGATTATAAATAAACAAGGGTTAAACAGTTACAACTACCAGCTCACAAAGTATTTCGTGTTAAATTACATTTGGATGATAGTATATTCAGCTAAATAATTAATTAATTACTTCTTTCTAAATATAACCACGTAAGCGACACAATCAAATCTACAAGGTAAAATTATTGAAGTTATTACCTTGATGAATTCAAATCAAACGAAATCGGGCGATGAGACAATTTCGGATACACAGGCCATTGAAAATGGGAATAATATGGAACAATCGGATGGAGGGAAAACGACATAAATGATGGATTCAGAGTTCTGTCCTTGTCCGTCTCAATATTGTGCTGCTGAGAAATCTCCAGCTGAGGCTGAATAAATTTCGATATGGGTAGTAAAACATTTTTCTGCTGAACTGTTTGTCCGTCATCAATAGAAGACGTGATGCTGTTAGTAGTGGCCAATTCCATCATCATGTTGAAAAGAGCACCGACATTTTCAGCACTCGGATTGGACATGACCATATCAATAGCCGCGCGGATATTTTCGACGTGTGTTTCGGTCAGATGAAAACTAATAGGAATATCGTCCTCACTATTCGTAGTCAATAAGCCACATTGAGTAATTTGTTTGCAAGGGCATAATTCGGGAGAGAGAATACAAAGCAACATTACAGAAATTGTTCTTAGATTAATCAATGCCGTCGTTGACAGAAGTGACATGCAATAATTTTGACTGTGAGTAAGGCAACCTTGTATAGCACCCAGTTGCAAGTAATTAATATAAATTAAACCGGTGATGTAATCTAAAACTTGCAGTTGTCTCCATTGCTGTCTCCTGGGGACAGCGGAGTTGAAAACTTGTAATGGGTCGTGAGTACGAATTGATGGATGAGCCATATTCTTTTCGAAGGAAATGGCAGACATTTCAGGATAGACAGAAGCTGCCATTGTTGCAGCAACAATCAGAGGTAAAAGAAACTTTTGAAAAATAAAATTGAAGCTCTGATTAACTTAAAATTGTTGCAATACTATGACTGAACTTACCAAAAAATTCATTTTTGTAGACTGATTCTCTGTAGAGTAGCTTAGATCGTGATATCTCGCTCACTTCTGGCCTTCAAGAAGTGTTTGCTTGTTGAATTTATACTCATCTGTACAAGTTTTGAATTATAATACGTTTTTCGCAGAGTATTAACCTTTCATATCAACGATGCAGCGCATGTAACGTAAAACATTGACAGAGCTGTGTGAAACAGTTTGGGTGTATATACAAATATTTCCAGTTTCTCCAGTTTACTAATGCAGTTGTTATCTGATTGCCATCAGAAAAATACGAAAAAGGTCATGCTGTACGAGACTTTTTTCGATCGTCAAATTATTATCTTCCAAACAAATTTATAATTAATACGGTCACTTTGCTGGAAAAAATTCATCAAATCAAATTGAAACCATTTAACTGGATTAGGCTAGGGCGAGTCGATTGCGCGGATCTTGGTTATGACGACCCATTCTAGTGAAATGAAGAGCAGTATAGCCAATGTCATAATTGTCATATGTATACGAAAATAATTCCATCTGGTTGTTTGTTTGCGTATAGAATGATTGTCAGTTGTTATTGATCACTGTACATTTGTACAAGAGTCTTGCTGCTGGTTTCTATATCCAAAAATGGCAATCGAAACGTACCCAGCACAGCTCATTCCATTTATGAATTGGCTGTGTCCTGAATTGATA
This sequence comes from Daphnia galeata, assembly GCA_030770115.1. NCBI lineage: Eukaryota > Metazoa > Arthropoda > Branchiopoda > Diplostraca > Daphniidae > Daphnia > Daphnia galeata. The sequence continues at coordinate 18,808,455 of CM061121.1, forward strand.
ATTCTTGGAACTTCGACGCGAATAACTTGATGGCCGACTTATTCTGTCGGACGTCAGCACACGGTGTCCCCAATGTCCCCCGCTCGGTCCCCGTCCATATGCATACGTATTGATGGTTAACATATTATATTGCTTTAATATTGGGTTTATTTAGGATATATGTAATATATTAAGTGTTCGTTTTAGATAATTACTATTCGCTATATAATATGACGCAATATAACACTGTGAATCAAACAAATAAAGGTCATCCCGGGTCATCCCAGCATAATTGAATTTACAATAATATGATTTAAAATCAAACTAAAACTGGATGACGACGAAGCAATTCCGCATACATAGGCCATTGAAAATGAAAATATGGAACAATCGGATGGATGACGGGAAACGACAGAGGATAGGGGATTTGAAGTCCGTCCGCATCCGCCTTAAATTCAATGCCTTTCTGGGTGGTGGTCATCTGAGACTTTGCTGCTGGGACAAAAGGTGTAACTTTCGGTACAACAGGGAGCGTAAAATGTTTCTGCCGGACATCTTGCCCATCCTGAATAGAGGACGTGATATTGGTAATAGCGGTCGAATCTATTATCAAGTTGAAAGTTCATCAACATTTCGAGCGCTCGGATTGGACATGACCATCTCAATGGCCGCGCGGATATTTTGGACGTGTGTTTCGGTCATGTGAAAATTAGTTGGAGTTTCACTTTTTGAAGAAATGCTACATGATGTAGGAAAATTACTGCAGACATTAGATTAGGACCTAACCTAATTTACTGTATTGACGGAGGCTTCTTGCTCAAGCTTTTGCGTGCTGCAACAAGCGACACTAACTGAAACGTCGCGCACCGATAAACGGGTTCTTTTAACAGTCAAGAAACCCCCGAGAATCTCTGACGCCTCATTTGAAGATGCCTTTAAAGTTAACATATTATTTTCAAATTTCCCATTACTTTTCATAGAAGGCTATCTATTTATAATGAAACATATGTACTGTATAGTTGTATTATATTTTTTTAAATTTACCAGAGTTATATAAAGGTACCCTCACAAATTTGTGTGTGTTAAATTACATATATAGATGATAGTATAGCCAGTTTAAATAATTAATTAATAATTGCTTTATAAATAAAACTACGTAAGACACATTCACATCTTCAAGGTAAAATTATTGAAGTTATTACCTTGATGAATTCAAATTAAACGAAATCTGGATTGGGGCGATGAAACAATTTCGGATACACAGGCCATTGAAAATGGGAATAATAAGGAACAATCGGATGGAGGAAAAATGGATATGATGGGATCAGAGTTCTGTCCTTGTCCGTCTTAATATTAAACTGCTGAGAAATCTCCAGCTGAGGCTGCATAAATTTCGATATGGGTAGTAAAACATTTTTCTGCTGAACTGTTTGTCCGTCATCAATAGAAGACGTGATGCTGTTAGTAGTGGCCAAGTCCATCATCAAGTTAAAAAGAGCACCGACATTTTCAGCACTCGGATTGGACATGACCATATCAATGGCCGCGCGGATATTTTCGACGTGTGTTTCGGTCATATGAAAACTAATTGGAGTATCGTCTTCACTATTCGTAGTCAAGCTACATAAAGCAAATTGTTTACAAGGGCATGTTTGGGGAGAGAGAGCACAAGTCAACATTGCAGAAATTATTGGTAGTTTAAACAATAAAAATCTTTGCAGAACTACAATGCAATTTTGATTGCTGCTAGTAAGGCAAACCTGGATAACAAACAGTTGATAGTTTTTAATTCTAAATAAACCGTTGATGTAATCTACAATTTGCATTTGTCCCCCTGATGGCGGAGCCTGTCTGCTGGAGACAGCAGAGTTGAAAACTTGTAATGAGTCGTGAGTACGAATTGATGGATGAGCCATATTCTTTTCGAAGGACATGGCAGACATTTCAGGATAGACAGAAGCTGCCATTGTGGCAGCAACAATCAGAGGTAAAAGAAACTTTTGAAAAATCAAATTGAAGCTCTGATTAATTTAAAATTATTGTAAAATATTTTTATGACTGAACTTACCAAAAAATTCATTTTTGTAGAGTGATTCTCTTTAGAGTAGCTTAGATCGTGATAGCTCGCTCACTTCTGGCCTTCAAGAAGTGTTTGCTTGTTGAATTTATACTCATCGCGGTACAAGCTTGGAATTAGAAGACGTTTTTCGCAGAGTATTAACCTTTCATATCAACGATGCAGCGCATGTAACATAAAACATTGGCCGAACTGTGTGAAACAGTTTGGGTGTATACAAATATTTCCAGTTTCTCCAGTTTACTAATACGGTTGTTATATATGATTGCCAGTAAATACGAAAAAGGCCCGCTGCACGAGACTTTATTCGAATAACGTCAAATTAATATCTGCCAAACAAATTTATAATTAATACGGTCACTTTGCTGGAAATAATTGCATCAAATCAAATTGAAATCAACTGGATGAGGTCGAAACGATTGCGGATACACAGGTCAATGAAAATATGGGAATATGATGGAACAATCGGATGGAGGAGATACGATAAAGGATAATAGGCGATTTGAGATCCGTCCGCATCCACCTCGAGTATGATGTTGTCCTGGGTGATGGTCGTCTGAGACTTTGCTGAGAAAAATGGTCTAATGTTCGATACAGGAAGCATAAAGGGTTTTTTCTGGACAGCAGATTATTGTTCATGAAAAGAGAAAGTGCTGTTGGTATGGCGATCAAGTCTATCAGCATCAAGTTGAAAAGAATTTAAACATTTTGAGCGCTTAGATATGCACTTCTGGAGGCCAGGGAATGTTTGCTTTGCTAGATTTAGATTATATAGGCTGGAAAAGGACGTTATATTCAGATATATAATCCTGCATCAGCAGATGCTTATAATAGTTAAATAAGAAAATATTGCTGGCCATCACATTTGCTATATAGCAGTTGCCCAGGCAAAAATCCGAGACAATTAATTGTCTAAGTTCGCAATAAATTGCGTACTTTCACGATTAATCACATGTTAAAACGATTTTATCATGCTCGATCATGCTAGCATGCACTAAAGTATACAATGTAAATATATTAATGTACAATTTATTGCATGTTTAAAAATAATGCGTAATAATTGTAAAATTAATCGCGTACTCGAAATTAATTATATGTTTACATGATTTATCATAAATTAATTGTATACTTAAAAATAATATCCAATAATTGTAAAATAAATCACGTACTAAGAAATTAATCTAATTTTAACACGATTTATCATATACTAAATCATGCAATAAAGTATACTTAAAAATAATGCGTCTAATTTTGTTATGAAATCCTACTTCCACGTAATTTAATGTTTAATCTCAGATAACGAGCGATTATACATGCTCAGTATACAAGAAAAATCCCTAAGAAAGTATCTCAACTGTTGAGATATGAAGAATTATTTAGGAATTTTAATCATATGGCGAACGATAGTGCGGAAGTTGTTAAGAAAAAATGTCTAAGTCCCAATTTGTAATAAAGTATTACTTTTAAAAACAAATTGTTCACAATGTAAATGTAAGTAGCTCAGTTGGTAACGCTACGTTCTGCAGATATATGACAGTATTTACAAGAAGGACGTGGTTTCAAAACTAGATGAAGACTTGTATAATAGTTTACAAGAAATAAGACATAATTTAATATGCATTTTATCTAAAAAAAAAATTCTAACTTTAGTATGATACAATCCATAATTTATCTCGTCAAAAAGTGTCCCAATATAAGCATGGTTTAAAACACACAATAAATTGCATAAAAACATGCAATTAATTGCCTCGGATTTTTGCCTGGGTGTCTTGGTTGCTTTAAACAGTTCAATTAAATACAAAATAATTGTTCAGGTATATGTAGTTTAATACTAAAATGGTTATGACGACCCATTCTAGTGAAATGAAGAGCAGTTTAGCTATGTATATGTCATGTGTATACAAAATCAATTCGATCTGGTAGCATATAGAATGATGGTCAGTTGTTATTGATCACTGTACAAGAGTTTTGCTACTGGTTTTTTAAATCCCAGAATGGCAACTGAAACGTATTATCCAGCACAGCTCATTCCATTTATGATCGGCTTTGTCCTTGATAATTCTTGGAACTTGAACTTCGACGCGAACTTGATGGACGACTTATTCTGCCGGGCGTTGACACACGGGGTCCCCAATGTCCCTCGCTTGGTCCCCGTCCATATGTATACGTATTGATGGTTAACATAAATCGTTATTCTTTTGCTTTAATATTGGGTTTATTTAGGATATGTAATATATTAAGAGTTCGTTTTAGATAATTACTGTTCCCTATATAATATGACGCAATGCTGTGAATATAACAAATAAAGGTCACAGCATAATTGAATTTACAATATTATGATTTAAAATCAAACTAAAACTGGATGACGACGAAGCAATTCCGCATACATAGGCCATTGAAAATGAAAATATGGAACAATCGGATGGATGACGGGAAACGACAGAGGATAGGAGTTTTGAAGTCCGTCCGCATCCGCCTTAAATTCAATGCCTTCCTGGGTGGTGGTCATCTGAGACTTTGCTGATGGGACAAAAGGTGATGCAACTTTCGATACAACAGGGAGCGTAAAATGTTTCTGCCGGACATCTTGCCCATCCTGAATAGAGGAAGTGATATTGGTAATAGCGGTCGAATCTATTATCAAGTTGAAAAGTGCATCAACATTTCGAGCGCTCGGATTGGACATGACCATCTCAATGGCCGAGCGGATATTTTGGACGTGTGTTTCGGTCATATGAAAATTAGTTGGAGTTTCACTATTTGAAGAAATGCTACATGATGTAGGAAAATTACTACAAGGGCAATTTGTCGGACTGACAACACAAGTAATTATAACAAAAATTACTTGTACGTTAGACAGAAACAGTTGAATGCATGTTGGAATGTAAGTAGGCATTACTAGGCAAGTCAATGAAATCATCGTTTTGAAGTATTTAATAAACATCAAACCGAAAATAAAACTTGGAATTTGTTGTCTGCTGGAGACAGCGGTGTTGCGAACTAATGCGTCGTCGTTAATTCTAATTGGTTGAGCCATATTCGTTTGGAAGGAAGTGGCTGATGTTTCAGGATCGAAAGGAATTGCCACAACGGCAGAAATAAACAGCGATAGAAAAAGCTTTTGGAAAAAAACAAAAATTAACAGTCAGATTAATTTAAAATATTTGACAACATATTCAATTTATTTATTGTGTACTTACAAAAAAATTCACCTTCATTTTTTTAACCTGATTCTCCGTATATAGAAGCTTAGACCGTGGTAGCTCGCTCACTTCTGGACTTCTAGACATATTCACTTCCTAGATTTATACAAGCTAGCTTGGTTGTTGCTTGTCGGAGAGTAGATCTGCATCAGCGGACGCTTGACTTAAAGATCACACAACGGCCACACTGTACAACTGATGCACATAAATTTATTTGCCGTGAAGGAACCGAGTTATATATAAAGGGAGAAATAGTTCAGGTTTATCCAGTTTACTGATAAATTGTTTTTCTGGCTAGCGGTGATGGAGATGAGCAAGAAAGTGTATCCGAGATTATATTAATGAAATGTCGAGTAGAATGTTCAGTGTATGAGAGTCTTGGTTTGAACCACCCAGCAGTCCGTTGTGTTGCACATACGAATGTCATTGCCCCTTGGGAACACGTGCTGGAGATAATATGTATCGGAAAACAGTTACTTAAGATCCCGGTATAAAGAATAAGAGTTACATGTTATATGATTGATGCGCACTTTTTGAAAGCTAAGAGAGACGCAGCTAGCAATTTACAGAAAAATTAAAGAACTTGTACAAGTTAACATATACAGCAATATAGAATGGGAATTGCTGGATTACAAATGAAATAATGTCTATTATTAGTAGTAACACTTGCTAAAAGACTTGCATAGTCAACATGCCCAGCAATGACTTGATCCGGTCGGATCCGGTGTATATAGAACGAATTGCTTCAGTTATTCGACACGTGGAAAATAAGGTCCATCATTTTGAAATGTTTCTGCTGGTCTAACGACCGAAAAGGATCCCGCATATACTACAGCAAGGTCGCGTCGTTAACGGTCATAGTCGATTGGCCCGAGGCGCCTCACTCCTTATACTCACGCTTCGTGCAGCACGCAGAAATTATATATGAAGTCTTACAAGGTGACGGTATTACCTGCGCCGCTTATATAGCAAGAATCCAATAATAAGTGATAAATATTAAATTTGGCTTAGTGAAAATGAATTACGGAGAGACAGTTACTTTTATTATTAATTCAAAATTAAAGTGAAAAATAAGATTGACATTGATCCGCTAGTATGTCATGGCTTTATTGTCTGTAATTCTGGATTGTTCATGATGATGTTATTGGGGTTTCAATCAAGTTTAAGGATAGAAATATCGTCGTATGTTTTTTTTTCCAAGTCCATCAATCAACGTCAGCGGGAGTTAATATAAAAACCGGTATATAATACATTTAAATTCAAGGTGATTACTCAGGTAAACAAAATGGTTCATCAGCAACAGGTGAAAATCTTTTTGGCCGTCCTATCCCTTTTTGACCAACAGTGGTTTATTAAAAAATTTGACGAATAAAAAAAAATTCATTCGGTTATTCATTCGAGAAAAAAAATAAATCTTGAAACAACCGTTTCTACGTCAAGGTCGACATTTCTCAATCTCTTTCATTGACGTAACCATAAATACCTCTAGCTGCCATATCGATACAAGAAAATTCTCATTTGTATCCGTGCACTGATTTTCCCGTTATAATTAACAGCGAAAGGAATTATAGGCTATACCAAAATCGTGTCACGATGCGAATTAATGACCGCGACAGAGTGTTACACACACTTTTCCGCTATACGAGATTAACGACATGACATCGATTGGATGTTGATTTCTTATAGCTGACACTTCGATTATATCCTGTAATGGGCATGTATTTATCATCTATCAAGTGTGAAGGAAGAAGTCAAAATGGACAACAGTTGAAGTGAGGAAGGTCAAGACCAACGCGATGAAAATAAAGATATTTATGTGCTATAGCTACTAAGCTTTACTTGTTATACACCTGCATTGTGACACGTGCAGGCAGAGTTGTAATTATAAGCGCAAATTGTTGTGGTGAACGGAATAATAATACAAAGTCATTCGCGATTAAAAATATTATGTTCGTTATATAGCGTTCTGAGTCATATGGAATTTATTTGTTTCACGCTAAAAGCTACACGATGACGAAGCATATTTTTCTACATAATAATATCCCTTCGAGGTATTATTTCAGCCACCAATTACTCACAATGGCCTCGAAGTATCTTATATAAGAGAAATAAACCAGTTTAATTTTTCTTTAATGAGCTTTTATTTCAGGTAAATCATAAAAAATGAGTACGCTCATAATAGTCAAACCAAATAATTTGTCAAAGTCGACATGCATCATGAATTCAAACGAGAAAAAATTTTGATTTCATATATTATTCGACTGTCATTCATTGACGGGGCAAAAACGAGCGTAATATAGCCAATGTAGCTTGGTCGGAACAGAGAAAGTTTGTTGTTTAGACCGTGCTGTTAAAAGTTATTCGTTATTTATGCTTCTGCCGTGTCTCCTTCTACTAGCAGCGCTATTCCTGTAACGAAGTTGAATTTGACGCGGTGTACGGACAAGGGCAGCATCAGTATCGAATTGACTGTAGGCCGGATGAACAGGTATAAGTTCATTATTCAAACTTCGTCCTCTTCTGCTGCTGGGTCTGTACCGCAATAGAATTTGACGTTTGGTACGGGCCGCACCGGAAGTTCCCGCAACGTCTTTGACATCAGAAGAGGTTTGAACTTCGGTCAGGTAAGGATTATTGTAGTAAAACCAAGGAGCGACGGCGTTACCTACAACGCCACGATAGTTGACAGCAGCAGGGTATGGATAAACGTGATTGAAGACGGACGGCTGGCTGAGCCACTGCACAGAGGTGGTAGCGGGTAGCAAAGAGTAGCCAGGATAACTACCGATAAACTGCTGTGCTTGAGTGGCCATAGCAAACAGCAATACGTAAGCGATCTATAATAATATTCATTATAAATAAAATTTTAATTTTTTAAAAATTTCGAGTTTAAGACATGATAGGATAGAATGTAAAAGAATAGTGCGCTTACCTTCAACTTCATGATGCGATCGTAGGAGAGTGAAATCGAGAGAAGAGTGTGTTGAAGAACTGCAAGATTTTAAAGATGTTACTATTAACGATGGGTGAACTCCTTGGCTCTTTTATACTCATCCATCGGATGAGAAGCTCCACGTTCCAATGCGCCATTTGTGTCGTCGATATTTCTTCAACGATGATGCGCCATTATTATCATTAGACGTCCTTGACCACACCCCAAAAACAAGAGATGATCCACCAAGACTTGGCGCTACTGGCGCGTTTCTATGGAGAAGTCAAACTACTTGATTTCCATCCAGCAATTCTAAAGGCGTTACCATCCGAAATCGCATGGATGATGCCACCTAATAGACTAACTATAAAATCAGGTGATTCTCTTTTTTTTTGCTTTTTGTTTTTCCTGGGTTTTTCCAACGATATTGACCGCCATGTTTGTTTTGTTTTGGCTTTGGGACATTCATCCAGTCTCTTATAAACAATAAAGGGGTGATGCGATAGTCTGTTATACGATAATGTCGTTGAGTCAATCAGTCATATTTTTTTTTCAAATTTCTTTTCTTACCTTGTTTTAATTATCATATCCATTTCAGTAAGATTATTCAACATGAAATTGTATTTGTACAAAATGTTCATTCACTATATAAGTTTGCTTCCAGCTATATAACTGGTCGTCACGTAGGCACGATTCAAAACAATCACTATACACACAATGAGAATCCCCCATAGTTCATCGTAGAAAAAGGGTTTATTATTAAGAGATATTAAGGGAAGATGACTCTGAGAAGGTTAATTGAAAAAGACCCTTGGCTATATACTGCGTATACGTCCAACCTGTTTCTCTTGCTCTCCTGTAGCGCTAATAGTTGTTGTTTTTTTGCAGTACCTAATATAATGTTATTAATGCAGTTTGAAAACAAAAGTTTCTTTTACGACATGTAATGAAAATCAGGTATAATATGCCAAGGTTTATATGCGAATCCGTACGACTTGTTGTTTCGTAAAAAACCCTTAAATTTATTGCCATTTTCATTTTAACCTTCATTTTCCCTGCTTAGCAATATTAAACTTGTTTTGGCACTTTCCCGCTCTCAATCATGAGCGTGTCAGTTTGTTCCGATTTTTACTCTATAAAATTTTTTCCATATAAAATTGTATTCAACTACCAATATGCAGTAAATGAAACATTTGGTTTATTTCAGAAATATTCTTTTAAAACGCTAGATACAGAAAGAAATAACAATAAATAAGAAGCTCGATCCGATAGAGACGATAGGAGATGTATGCTGGAACGACAGATGCTTGGAACTGACTGCGGAATGAGAACAGAAACTTTAAAAATAGAAAAAATGTTGTAGTTGATGATGCTTAGCCGCAACGGTGAACTATATTCAGCTGGTGATGCGAGCGAGAGAACATTTGACGCTGGAGGATAAATTGTAAAATATACATCAAGATTTATTTGCAAGATCCTGTTGAAAATATCCGAAAGAACATTTCTTGCAAATTCCGTATAGTACAAACTCGTACAAACTAAACGGAACAGACACACAATCATGTATACGATGGAATGCTCCAGTAATCCGTACATGTTGATCCTGTTGTTGCTTGGCTTATTGTATTTATAGGAGAACGTCAATACTGACATCGGGACTCGAAAACAAGTTACAGTTTGAGGGTTTTCAAATTCGAATTTGCCCATGTTGGGTCCGTAAACGAAAATTGGGTTTCAAAATATATTTGACGAATATCTTATTTTTGGCGGAGTGTGAACACATCACGTAGTCCAGTGTTTTTCAAAATACCGTCGATGGATGGCGCTCTCAGAGTAAATACGCATCCAATTCAAGTTCTTTTTTCCGTTTTTTATTCGTGTGGTCATCCGAGTTGATTCACCCCGGTCATCAGTGAGTTTGTAAACAAGCCAGCAGATTTATCTGAACGAGTTTCTTGGAACTCTCTCAGCGGCAGATTCTTCCATCTTCTTTGATTCTTATTTGAATTGCGTGAGAGCTACGAGGCAAATTCTTCATAACAGGTTATCGAATTTTAGAGTCCTGAGGGCTCAAGGATACAACTAAATCCCGAAAATCAAACCGCAAAACTTGCCTATATTTATTATGTGTCTATAATATTTATTTTTACGTAAACGTACATCAACGAGTTTACGAACGAATTTCAAATCGTAATAAGATTTATTGTTACAATAATATTGGCTATACTGTATTACGAAAGATAATAAGTGCGCCGGGGAGAATAATAATACCAATAAGTTTGAAATGAAATTTATAATATGATTTTTAGCTTTTATAATTTAACGTGAAATACATGAATTATGGTTTATATAATCTTCCTAATATAGATGAGGTATCGCTATGAAGACAGACATAGCCGATGTGAGCACAGCGTAGGTCGGAATGCACCATTTTTATATCGTAGAACGTTTTTGCGTTTTATGCGGACAGAATTTGCGACATTGGCGGCCTTGGCGGTAACTTCCATTACATTGGCCTTGGCCACATCGCCCTGGACATGGAAAAGTTCTAACACGTTAGCAACAGGAGCGATATAAGACAGCAGTAGCATCAAGTCAGCGACGTGCAAATCTTTGCGAGCAGGAACCACCTGTAATGGCTGCTGGAAGTCAGCCCAAAAGCCAATCATCACGTTACCTCCCAAATCGCGATGCCTGACATAGGGCAATGAGTCAGCAAAATAATCGAATTGGCCCACGACTTGTGGTTGCCAATAATGAGCCGTGGAAGCGGCGGTAACATAATCCCCGATCAATTGCTGAGTATGGCCGACTCCCACCAAGAACAGCAGCAACATAGAAACGAACTATATCATTTGGATAAAATTATACAAACGCTGAAAATATAATAAGGTTTGCTGTTGTTTTGCTGATTGTTATCGAAAATTCTTAACGCTTACCTCCCACTTCATTGTAGCGTCTCGTAATAATTTGACGAGAGGGAGATGAATGACGTGTTGGAAACCTGGGAAAAACCCAACTGCTCTATTATAGCTCTCAACAGACTGAGAGCAAATTTTTTTTTTTTAAATAACTAACCGGTGAAACTAGATGGCCATGAGCCATCCCTTGTTTTCCCATCGATGTTCAACAACGAAGACGCGTAGTATTCTGATTCCAAGCTCCACCCCAATAAAAATAGAAGACCGGATCGTTGCTGTGACTTGTGAGAGAGTCATCAACAGCAAACGACCTTGTTATTTACAATTTAGGGAATGTGTTTGAGTACACGTGGAAGAGTTTACCGGAGTTTACAAAATCACTGATGACGAAGAATCTCTTTCATGCACAGGTAGGCCTCTACAGCAGTGAATGGAATTGAAATGCGGATGAAAAATTGCGGATGAAATTCGAGTATACCCTATATAATCGAGTAATAATATTTATCAAAATTGTTGAAATTGATTTCAAGGCGTTGTCTTTTTTCTTCAATCCGAAGGTCGTGGGGCGTTTGTCTTTAGAAAATATTTTCGAGTTTGGAGTGCGCATCATCTCTACAGTTGCCCCATGCAACGAACCAACCGTATAAGTTGCGTATAGTTCTTCTCTTATATTCCAGCTAAATCAGATGAGGAAGATCGCGTCAACAATCAACAAAAAGAAACAAGTTTATATTAGCATTTTCTTCTTCTCGGCCTTGACAGGTTACAAAAAGAGAAGAAAGAAGATGGCCGTGAAAAATGTGCTGAAAAGTTGTAGCTATACTCCGAAAATACGTGTTTGGAACGCACATCAGCACATAATGAAATGCTAGTATAGTTAGCTAAGAGCAAAGAAGAGCTATATTAGAATAGAACAACGCCCTGATTCCGTCTCTGTATAAATAGAGCATCCAAAGCAAACGTTTAGTATTGTCAAGTTTGATCTTCCGACGACAACGATTCCGTTCTCAGCAACCGATCCCTCAACATGAACTACTTGGTAATATTTTAAAATACAGAGACGATTTTACTATTAATGTTTGATGTTATATTATCGTTAACTCTATATGTATATTTTTAGATCGTTTTGCCTTTGCTCGCTGCTGCCGTCTTTGCCGCTCCAGCACTGTATCCAGCGGATGTCTTCCGTGCTGGAGATCTGTCCGCGTTCGCTTATCAACCGGCCTTCCATCACGAAACATTCGCTCCTCATTACGGTTACATCGCTCCGAGTCATCGATTTGTTGACTTAGCCGTTGCTCAGACCCCGTACCCTGCAACTCCGATCACTCAGTATGTTCATCATCATTCTATTCAAGTCCCTGTAGCTCCTGCTCCACAAATAAAATATGTTCAAGTCCCTGTTCCTACTCCGGTAATTCACGTTGTTCCCGAAGTTAAAACAGTCGTCATAACTAAAGTTGTCGAAAAAGTTCCCGCTCCTGCTCCCGCTCCCGCTCGTACAACAACTCCCGCCCCCGCCCCCGCTCGTACCCCAGCTCCTGCTCCTGCCCCCGCTCCAGTTCAGATTGATTCTCGGGAATCTGCTGAATCTGTCGAGATTGATTCAAGAGAAGATTAATTTATACCTATAGTCACGCAATTTCTACACTTGCCAGTATAATAATGCTTAAATCTATAGAAGTGGAAAAATGCGTCATTCTTGATACCCATCACAAACACAATTAAGCCCCAAAGATAATAATAACTTTTCCTGACTGACTAAATAATTTTCTTCTTTTGTTTTTCTTGTGACCTCATGACTATATAGACAACACCTGTCGTTTTATATACAATGATGCTCAATTTGACATTACACAATTCATATCCGAATTCAATTATTATTTATTGTTTTGGTGATGAGTTTTCAGGCATTTGTAGTGTAGTGGTTATCACGGTTGTCTCACACACAACAGGTCCTCAGTTCGATCCTGAGCAGATGCAGTAGATTCATTATTTAAATTGTTTCTTGAAAATTCTGATCCTGAATGTGATCCTTTAAGGAGGCTCTCTAGGATGAAGACAAAAACAGATACAATAGCAACAATAGATGGATAAGACAAATTTCCAAATTTAAATTTAAATATTTACTAGCGTTCGACGATATCAGCAAGTGTGTAGTCTAAATATAAACCAGTTCTTCTCAACCTTGAAAGATAGATGGACGACGAGACGCTATATGAAAACCAGACGAATTCAATTTATTCACGCGACATTTCAAACGAAAGTGAGTCGATACGTCCAAGCAGTGAAAACGTTGAGAGTTCGAAGAAGAAGAACAAAGACGAATAGTACCTGGTACAAAGTCACTTCGTGTTATTACCATTTAGTATAGTGTAAAGGTTATCACGCTTATCGCACACACCATATTCATTATAGTTGGCATGTTGGAGGTGAAATACATTTCCATGGTTACGTGAAAACCAAACACCTTATGACACGGGGAAATCATGTGATCATCACTCATCCATTAGTTTCACTCGTAATAGTACGACTGTAAATTAGTGTCTCAACTATAAAATGTCCATTTTTGAACAGCTACGCCCCTTTGTCAGCCTGTGTCAAGCGTGTGGCATGATCCCTTATACGATAGAAGATAATTTAATAACTAACAAATTTTCGAGATTTACATTCTCTTACAGAAATTTCACTACCTGGTGGTTTATTTTTATTTTATTTTTGCATCCCGCAACTATGTTCGTGTTTTTTTATATGGCCAAAGATGCGGACGATTCACATACAGATCGAGATGTGCCCGCTACCGTCCACATTCTTTTGACGGTAACTGCAATATCTTACATTGTTGAATTAATCTTGTCTCGCTGGATTGTGTCACGCTACCGCAAACTGCGAAATGTCATCGAAACTATCCAGGAAGTGGAGAAATTATTGGGCGAAAAATTTCTTTCGCAGCACAGGACGAACTCCGTCACGGTACAATTTGTTATCGGCTTCATTCTCGTCGTAACTTCGGTGAGTCTGACTGTCATGAATCTAAACATTTACAATAACAGCAGAGTGCTGCTAATGCCAATTAAACTTCATTTATAATTGTTCTAATCCCCAACACCGAAATTTCTAACTTATAGGCTATAGCTTCGATAGTTACGAGTAAACCAACTCATGAAACGTTGTTACCGAAAAACGTAGACATTTTCTTAGTAACAGCTCTCTACTCCGGGCTAATGCTCCTCTCCTTGTTGTTTCAATGCACCTATTTCTTTTTCTATATGTGTAACTACGTCATCGCTCATTATGTACAACTATTACTACTCCCCGACGTCAAAGACAATAAGCCAATAACTTTATTGAAAAGGTAATAGCAGTTTTTAGTATCTAACAACAAATGTCTTATAACTTCATCACTTTAAAAATATTTCTACAGGAAGGATAGGACAGAAATGATGAGAAGGAACGTTCTGATATTTAATCATCTTTGTAAGGCTTCACAAGAATTGAATGGCATTTTCTCCTTCCCTATTTTCATTCTGTTGACGGGAAAATTTATCTCGGTCGTCGCCGTTGCCTTCGCGTTTATTTACAACAAATTTATTCGCTCCTATTTCATGTTAAACAATCAATCCTGGGCGTTTCTTTTTTTTTTTATTGTTCACTGGATTCAAATTTTGGTTCTTCTCACCGCTGCTGACATGCCCGTTAATCAGGTCCGTCTACTTCGTGAAAGAGTTACAGCAATATCCTCATCGGCATTGTCTCAATCGTTGGCCGGTAAACTGTCAGTAAGTTTATTTTTTTAAATGCGTTCACTAATTCAGCATGGACTTTATTGAAAATGGAATTGCTGATGACATTATTATTGATGTATTCAGGCTATGACTACCCTAGTTCTTATTGACGAAAAAAGGATGTGTTTGTCAGCTGCTGGGCTGTTTAAAGTTGGCGCTCATCTTATCCCGGCTGTAAGTTTATTGTACCACACATTTTTTGGAGCCTTTTACATTTTAATTATGTTGATTTGTTTGGAATAGTTGGCGGGGGCTGTGGTGACGTACATGGTCATCCTTCTTGAAAGTTAATCAACAAAATGACAGAAAAATGTCGGCGCAGAGTTACAAACTGAATTGAATTTATTTTTTCCTACTTTTAATCGAAACTGTTCTTTATCAGCACATTTTATACCATTATTGTGATGGCAGCAAATGATATAATTATAATTGAAATGATAATAATTGAACAAGAAGCGCTTGATTATATTGGCCTATATAATTCATATGTAAATTTGGTTATTACTATCAGGAACGAAATGCGCTACATAAGTATTATCTAGACGTAGAAGGCATAACCATGGTAACGTGAATCCAAAACAGTTCAACTCGAAAAAAAGAAACAATCCATCTACCGTATACTGCACTTATCCATTAGTTTCACCCGCAATAGTACAACTATAAATTTGTGTCAAACTAAAATGTCCATTTTTGAACAGCTACGCCCATTTGTCAGCCTCTGTCAAGCGTGTGGCATGATCCCATATACGATAGAAGATAATTTAATAACTAACAAATTTTCGAGATTTACATTCTCTTTCAATCACCTCACAACTTGGTGGTTTTTTCTAATTTTACTAGTTATCCATCCCGCAGTATTGATCGTGATGTGGTACATGATCAAAGACGTACCCAGCCATTTATTAATGGGTCAAGATATGCCCATCACCGTAACAGTACTTTTAACGGTAACTGCAATATCTTATTTTGTTGAATTATTTTTGTCTCGATGGATTGTGTCACGCTACCGTAAACTGAAAAATGCCATCGAAGCTATCCAGGAAGTGGAGAGAATTATTGGGCGAGAAAATTTCTTATCGCAGCACAAGAGCTCCATTGGATATCAAATTATTATTGGATTCATTCTAGTCCTTCATAGTGGTGAGTTCAAAATACGAACATACTATTTGAGAGACGACAATTGTCAATAGTTGTGAATTTTGTTCTTAAAATAAATTGATATCTGAACTAATAGGCCATTGGCTGTTTGAGCGTGACTATACCAGCAAATGAAGGGGTCGTGCCGATCGACGTAAACATTTTCTTGGTTACAGTTGTATATTCCGGGATGTTTTTTGTCTACGTATTGTTTCAATGCACGTATTTCTTGTTTTACTTGTGTTACTACGTCGTCGCTCATTATGTCAAACTACTACACGCAGATGACGTCAGAGACAAGAAAATAACTTCATTAAAAGAGTAAATAATATGTCGACGTCTTATCTTTTTGAAAATTAATTTTTTAAATATTTACAGGAAGGAAAGGTCGGAAATATTGGGAAGAAATGTTTTGATATTTAACTATCTTTGCCGGGCGTCGCAAGAATTAAATGACATTTTTTCCGTCCCGGTTTTCATCCTGTTGACGGCAAAATTTATCTCGGTCGTTTCCGTCGCTTTCGCTTACATTTACAACAAATTTATTCGTACAGACGTCATGTTGGACAATCATTCCGTGGCCTTTGTATTCTCGTTTGTTGCTACCTGGATCCAAATTTTAATTCTTCTCGCCGCTGCTGACATGCCCGCTAATCAGGTTCGCCATCTTCGAGAAAGAGTCACCGCAATATCCTCTTCCGGATTGTCTCAATCCCTGACCGGAAAATTGACAGTACATACGTTTCTTATTTTTTTTAAAATTCGTTCACTATTTCAGCATGGGCTGAAGATTGAATGAATGACTTTCTCATGTTTATTGGTTTAAGGATATGGCTACCCTAGTTCTTATTGATGAAAAAAGGATGTGCTTGTCAGCTGCTGGACTGTTTAAAGTTGGCGTCCATCTAATTCCCGCTGTAAGTAGTTTATTGCGACAGATATTTTTTAAGCATTTTACATAATTCTGTTTTATTCGATTGGAAGTTGGCAGGTGCTGTGGTGACGTATATGGTCATCCTCCTTGATAGTTAGTAAAAAGCAGAAAACTCGTCAATATAAATATCAAAATATGAAAAATGTTTGATATGATGTGACGCAAATTCATCCTTTTTCTGTTCGCTGTAATCGTAACATTTCTAAATCAAATTTGACTCGTCTAAGATCAATACAATTATTACTGAATTTTCAAAATTGGAATCGTTAAGTGCTGATCAGAGCGGTTGTTTCACAGGGTGGTGATCAGACAAAAAACACAATTCAGTTTTACTTTGACGACATTAGATTAAAGAATATATTGCTTCCAATTGCATCTGCTCAGGATCGAACTGAGGCCCTATTGTGTGTGAGACAATCGTGATAATCACTACACTACAGTTGCTTCCAATGCTCGTCTGTCTACGATTATTATTATTATCTAATCCATCAGGTAATTGTCATCCCACCGGGGGTGATGACTAATACAATCATTTGACATTTTGACGGGCCGTTGTTTGTCTTGTCACCGCACTGCATGGAACAAATTCCCTAAAGTATGTTTGCATGTTACCCTTGACGCTTCAATCAATATACGATGAAACATGTACTACAGAAAGCACCTTGACGTTGAATATTATGTAAGTGCAGTGTGGCTGGCGAAACACGGCATTGATGTTAGCGACAATTTTACGGTAGGAACTAAAATGCAGAACGTCGTCATTCAACAATTACGACCATTCGTATGGTTTTGTCAGTTTTTTGGCGTGATTCCTTTCTTTATAGTCAATAACGATTCGCCAGCATCCAAGACATTTCAAAAGTTTTCCTTCTCTCTGTGTCATCCAGTTACTTGGTGGTTTTCTTTTCTCTTCATTTCCTTTTTAATTTTCCCCATTTTTGACAGTTTAGTTGTTTGGCAAACTGTTCGTCACACTAATGAAGGACCAACGCATATACCTACAATGTTTTTAGCCTTTGTTCTCCAAGAAAATGTGTTTTTCTTGTTATTATTGGCAGCGACTCGTTACATCATACGCAAACACGCTTGCATTCGTCGGGCTATTTCTTTGGTACAAAAAGTACACGACGAGCTTATGGTCGAGGATATGCCATCAGAGTACATTAACTCAGTGAGGAAACATGTCATTGTGGCCATCATATTCCCATTGATCGCTGTATGTTTGAATACTGTTATTACGTCTTCGAATTCAAATTTGATTTTTTGTAACCCACAGGGCATTTCCATGATGGCTTCAAATTCATCTTTATTTGATATGAAAGTGAAAGTTACAGGATTCATTCCCACTGTTTTAATAGTCATATCACGATGCTTCACGATGGCCATGCTAACGGGCTCATTTTTTCTCAATTACCTTTGCTACTTAATTGTCTCTTGCTACATCCGTCTGATCGCTCTAAACATGGAAAGACCACAACCATTATTAGTGGACATTCCTGTTGAGACAATGAAAACTGCTTGGTAATATTTAAATGAAATATTGAAACACGGCACCAGATTCTTTTAATAATGTTCCAATCGACTTTAAAAAGGGTGAAGGAAACAGGGAAACAAAAACTGTCCAACAGCAGAAGAATGTTTGGATATTTATGCCAAGCGCTTATCGAATTAAATGAAGTTTTCTCGTTACCCGCGTTAGTCTTCTTAACGCTCAGATTAATTTCATCAGCTATTAGTCTATACGTTGCCATTTATGGACTGATGAACGCACACAATTCAATCGTTCGAGCTGCCGTTCCTGTATTTGCCACGATTTCCATTTTCGGTCTCTGTTATATTTGGATTATACTCAGAGCTGCAGATTTGCCCATAATTCAGGTCAGAATTGAAGGTAATGTTATTGTTGCACATTATTATGTAAAGTAATACACATTTGAACAGATGCGAAAACTTCGCGAGACGGTCTTTAATATTTTAAACGAAGAAAATGATTTCGATACGGACACGGAACTGGAGGTATTTATGAAATTCTTCACAACATTATTTTCCCAAATTTTATTCTTTATTGAATATCAACACGGGTGAATTAGGCGGTGACGTTTCTCCAATGTATCTCCGAGGAGAGGGTTCGATTGTCAGCTGGAGGACTTTTCTCAGTCGGAGTGAATCTCGTGCCATCTGTAAGTTATGTTTCCTTTTGTCATAAAATGATGCGGTAGTAGCCTTTTTTATTTATTGTATTGCTGTATTTCAGTTGACTGCTGCGATTATCACCTACCTTATTATATTGCTCGAGACCAAACTGGTATAGTCGGGTATAGTCTTCATCAATAACTCGGTACAAAATATTTATGTTTGAAAATGTGTGGTTTATACTATAAATTTGTTGTATTCATTTGAAATAACATTCAATCAACCAAATTAAGGTTAGTTATCTGTCTTAAATATGAATTCAATTGGTGTTCAACATTTGCGATTCTTCCGGTGATTTAGCGTTTGGCTCTCGTTTGAACGGCAAAAATGTTGCGTCGCTTATTGTGGGCACGGCGGGGACGGCGTCAGGTTCCGACATTTGAACGGTTGCAATAGGTTTAGTATTCGGGACTTGTGGTGCTGACACGTCGACGATGGAATCCTTAGAAGGTTGGACGGTTTTCGTAACGTTGGTCTGGTGCGAGGGAATCAGGATATTTTCTTCTTCTTTTGAATTTTGAGATTCTGCTGTTTCATTTGATTCCTTGGATTCGTCAGACTCATCAGATTCATCAGATTCCTTATCAATAAGTTCTTTGGATCCAAGAATCTGATCTGGATCAGATTTAGTGGGTGATGCAACTTTAACTGAAGCCGGAGTAGAACTGGATGTCGGTTGACTAACGTCCTGGGCTGTGATTTGTTCCTCCGGATTGAGAGGAACTGTCATTGCAGCGGTAACAAGTAGAGAAATCAGGAACTTATAGTGAAATAAAACAAAAAAAAACATTACAACGGCCACAATAACGTTAGCCTAGTATAAACTAAAGAAAATAAGATAGACTCACGAGTAAATTCATGTTGAGATCAGTTTTGGGTCACTCAGCAGCAGCACTCGCTTCATTCTGACTATCAAACGATAGTTGTTCGCTGCTTTATACATTTTTAAGGGATGAGTTTGTGGAACTTTAAAGTGATTCAAACAAGTTCTAGGAAGAGCTGAGATAGGTTGATGTCGATTAGATATATACGTCGAATCGACTTGTCGTCGCTGATAGAGCCTCTAGAGGGACGCAAACGACGCGCTCGTTTTCACATATTTACATAATAAATTTAATATTTGGAAAAAACAGGTTTGAATTATTGTGATCGCTTTCTCCCATAACATTGAAAAGAAAAAGACGTAATAATGGAGAGTAGTTTAGCTTTTTAATATGTACGTCTCTCGCTATTTATTAACCCACTTTCAAATTATTCATGGCTCTTTAATCAGTCAAGTTGCGAACAATAAAGGTCATTTGTGACTCATAAATTGGAACATAACAGGCATATAGGCAATATTCCCATGGTTACAAGCATCCAACAACAGTCTGGGACAAGAAAGAAATGGTCCTCACTCTTCTTTCAGTTTTACCCATAAAGACACGAGCAAAATTTTGCTGTTCAAAACTATAACATGTCTATTTTTGAGCAGTTACGGCCATTTGTCAGCCTGTGTCAAGCGTGTGGCATGATCCCTTATACGATAGAAGATAATTTAATAACTAACAAATTTTCGAGATTTACATTCTCTTTCAGAAATTTCACTACCTGGTGGTTTTTTTTACTTTTTGTTATGGATATTGTAGTTATGGCCATGGTGGAATACTTCACTGTCAGTCAATCATTTGATTTACTAAGAGCCCAAAATGTGCCCATCACTGTAACCATTCTTTTATTGGTAACTGGTATTTCTTACTTCGTCCAAATATTTTTATCTCGTTGGATCGTATTATACCACCACCGACTACGAAAGGCGATCGAAGCTATTCAAGAAGTGGAGAAATTATTTGGCGAAAAGTTTATCAATGCGCAAAGCAAAAATTCTATCACCAAGCGGTTTGTTATCGGTTTCATTCTCGTTGTGACATGGGTTGGTTTGAAACATTTGTTGAACTCTTTTGTGTTTGGACTATATTATATCTCTGTTTTATCATTCAGGCCACAGGTAATTTGGCTCTAGCTATTCCGTTTTACCAAAACTTCATATCTCTGACAAACTTAAACATCTTGTCAGCTACTGCCATTATTTTCGTTGCAAAGTTATGTTACGTTTTATTTGAATGCGCATTCTTTTTCTATTATATGAGTTATTACGTAATCACTTATTATGTTCAACTTTTAATAATACGCTCAGACGAAGAAGAAGAAGATATTGTTGGAAATCAAAGAACTTCGTAAGAACCTTTTTATGTCTTTCCATTTCTTCAATATGATTATAATTTTGATTAATTTACAGGAATAAGGCGAGTCTAGAAATGATGAGAACAAACATTCGGATATTTAACTATCTTTGTCGAGCCTCGCAAGAATTAAACACAATTTTTTCCGTTCCTGTTTTCATTCTGTTAACGGCGAAATTTATTTCAGTCGTCACCGCTGCGTTCGCTTTTATTTACAACTATTTCATTCGTTCTAGCGCTTTTTTAAATAGTTACAGTTCGTTCTTTTGTTATTTGTTTTTTGCTGATTGGTTTAAAATCATGGTCCTTCTTGCCGCTGCTGACATGCCCGTTAATCAGGTTTTACACAATAATAAGTGTAAATCCAATTATTTCATTATTATTCCATTTTATGTTAAGGTCCGTCTCTTCCACGAAAGAATTACCACAAAATCCTCTTTGGGATGGTCCCAAACGTTGGCCGGAAAAATTTTGGTTCGTTTCTACTTGTAATTTTATATAACTGTTGGTTATTAAACTAAATTCAAATTAAAGATGATGACTTCCCTGGTGCAAATTGACGAAGAACGAGTCCGATTGTCAGCTGCTGGACTGTTTAAAGTTGGAATGCATCTTATTCCGGCCGTAAGTATAGCTACCTATAATTATAAAAGTATATTGATTTTCACAGCACTAATAAATCTAATTGAAAGTTGGCAGGTGCTGTAGTAACGTACATGGTTATCCTACTTCAAAATTAGGCCAACCTTTATTCAAACGGAAATTTTCTGACTCGTCACTATTCTACACTATTCCAACATTGTCAAGTGTCATATGCATATATGCTCTGTATACTACCAATCTGGTGATCTTGAGAATTTTTAAGGTTCTGTTGTTACAAAGTAACCTTTTCTGATGTAATCACCAGTTGGCCATGAAACGGTGGCAAAGAAGAAACCAGTTATTTCTCTCTGATTTGTGTATATTCATATGTGTACATCAACGTTATTTGGTAAAAAAACATACAAAATGGAAAGTCTTATTGAGCGAATAAATGAGATGTTTTAGTCAACGCGGTAAGAGACGGCATGTCCGGGAGTGAGAATAGTTTTGGTTAAAGTGGCTTGGCGGATGGGCGTTGCCGCAACGGGCACAGTGTAGGACAGAGGAGAAGCACCAGCACCAAAGTGATTGTAGAAAAATGGAGCATTTGTGGGGTAGTTGAAAGCGAATGGAGATACGTGGCTCATGATTTGACGTTTGGTGCGAACTGGAGCGGCGGCCTTGGCGGCAGCAATTGCAGCAGCGTGTTCAATCTTAGCCTTGGCCACATCGGGAGCGTCCTGAACTTGAACAGGTGCTACCAAATTGGCAACTGGTGCGACCGGCAAATCGTTGGACAGAACACGGAAGCCTCGATGATCAGCTGTGTAGGACACATGGACTTGCTTACTGTTGGGGATTGATGTAAGCCCAAGTGCCGACCATGTTGCCCGCAAAATCACGATAATTTGCGGCAGCCTGTCCCGGGTAAGCATAGCCAAAACTGGCCTGGCCAAGCTCGTCTTGAGCGTGCCATTGCACTGAAGTTGCGGCAGCCAACGTCGGAAGGGCCGTATATCCTCCAATCAACTGGGAGTGAGCGGCCACAGCCAATAACAAGATGCAAGCAATCTAATTGTACAAGGGAAAACATGTATTTCAATTTATTACAATAGTTAAATATTTGTTGAATGAATAAAATGGATACTCTTACCATAGACTTCATTGTGTTGGTTGTGTATAGAAGAGAGTGGTGGCTGCGGATGATGTTGAATGAACAGGGAACCGTCTCTTTTATACTCGAAGAGTCAATCGGGAAGCTAAAGAAAATGACCATGAATTCCGTGTTTGTCTTTGTAACATTCTTTTGAAAATGGGTGGAATGTTGTTCCTTATTGGCTCCTAATGGACCACACCCAATTCAAGGGAGGAAGAATATTTGCCTCGCTTCTCTGAAGAGGCGTCCTTGCTTCCAGGCAAGGCGTTTGCTGATATATATATTTAAATTAAAAATAATTATGTAGACTTTGTCTTTTAAACCGTCATCAAAGAGCAACTATATGGGAAAATATGAAATGCCAAAAAACTTCATTGGAATATAAATCAAGTTCATCATTATCATTGAAGGATGTATAATACAAATGTTTGCAGCGCTTCCATTTTACAATCTACGTTTTAAACAAAATATTTAACCTCAAAGGAAGTGTATAAGAGTGCCGCATATTGGGCTCAACATCACAAACAAGTTTACAAAAAAAAAATAACTAGCTAAATCTTGTTTTTTATTTTACTTTGCGTGAGCGTGTGGGGCTGGTCACAAGACTCATTTCGTCACATAATCAACCCGTCAACATCAAAGAAGCCTGGCTGCCCTTCAACTCGATTCATCAGTTCCATTTGAGTTTTCGTTTGTGTCTTGAGTTGACAGACAGTAGCGCGCACTTCAAAGAATTTGTTGTTGTTTTTTTTTGTCAAATTAATTGGGTAATATTAATTTATCTCAAGTTATTCATGGACTCCCGGAGGAATTCCAACTCCAGCACTGCTTTCGTTGTCATCGTAATAGGTAACTATAAAATGATTACCTTGGGGTAGACAAAATTAAACTACAATTTTCATCCTTTCATTATTCAGTTATAATTGTGATACTTGTCATAACGGCCGGTCTTAAAAATTCTGCCCGTCCATGGCGAATTCAAAAACGGGTGAACATGACAGCTTCGTCCCATCAGAGAGGACGATCGTCTCCGATTTTGGTTTCTTCCATCAAAATTGCATCTTCCCGCAACAATAGGACAGCCGCCGTTATGCAGTCACTCAACAAAGCCAAACCTAAATGGTAACACACATTTCAAACACATCAAATTGTGATGGGCAAAACTTTGATTTCACTATATGATTTTCTTATATTAGGAACCCCAACAATCCGAGACCGCACACAGTGCAACGACGTCCATTTCAAAACGCATTCAACAACCAAACGCTAAAGCCAATTGAACCAGCAGCAAACGATCGTTCATATTTGAACGGGAGCCGTGTATTGCCACTGCCAAGAAATACAGGTTGATGTTGATTATTGTTTTAGTGAGATTTATTCAGTTGCGCAATTACTCAGATTTCTTTTTTTTTTTGCCCCCTTGAAGCTATTTGGATTCCGTAAATACATTCCTATATAACAGTTTGACCATGTAGTAAATGAGATTCTTGCTTATATTTCAATTTCACACCTCTAATCTTTTAATTACTCCATTCTTTATCGGATGTAACTTGACTCTCGTGTGGTTCCGTCCTCGTTCGTGCTTGCTGGCCATTAAAATATCTCCGTTTCACTATCTCGATAAAGAGTAATTGAGACTGGGATGAAGTAATCATCAGTTTACACTTCCGACTTGGCTCGTTGGCCAGCGGAAATGGTGCCAAATATAGTTTGGCCGTTATTGCTGGTGTAGAAAGTCCGTGCAAAGCGCTAAAAATAGGCGAATACCACACTCGGCCAAGAATAATATCTCTCGAATTGGTTAGAATTTCAGATTTTTTGTTTACGTGATAATCAGCTCAGTCATTAATTGGAAAAACCCACTCTGCAAGATATTGAAGGTATTTTTAAATTTAACTTGATTAATAAATTAACGCAGGCCACGAGCCATACAGCTGTTTGGCATTCCGTTATCGTCAACGAAATTATTAGACTTTCAATTTCGGGACTACAGATGGCGCTCAAGTCCCTTATCGTGTGTTGTAAGGTGAAACTGGTTGTAATAAAGGTGTGGACTTATACTAAGACTGACGTCAAAAAAACTCGGGACACCGAAAGTAGCTGGATAACGGAACTGCTGCGGTGTAGGTGTGTTTTGAGTCGGATCCCGCATATAGTCACAGTTTCATCATTATTCGTTTGAGACACTCTCGACTTATTTCATGTGGAGACAAATAGCAACAAGTTTGAGAACCGAATTGTCAGATTCGTGATTGTTATGGTGCCGTGTTGGTACTAATCGTGTGTCAATCTCAAAAAAACCAAAACAAATCAACAGTTCAGCAGCAGCTTTTTAGGTGTCATTCAAAGCTGACGGATGGGGCCTACCGGAAAGGCCATGATTGTGTTCTTCTTCGTGGTCCTAGGTAACAATAACCAATTATCTTCGAAGATAAGAATTTCTATTGCTTTATAATAATGCTTGGGGTTTTGTACGGCAGCCAAATGGGAGTCGTCCGTTTTTTCGTTTAGTTCCATTTAAGGCCAGTGTAATCTTGATAAAAGTAGACTATGCTGTGTATGTACATGTTTAGAAATTTTAAAAATTCTTTTATTTCTGATGAGTCATGCGATTGTAATTTAGCGGACAGTGCCAGCATTAGTGGCCAAGAGAACGGACGCTACATGCATAAAGTGAAAAAGTACCGTATTCACTGCTAGTCTTCACTTTTGTGGTTCATCTATATAGAGCTTATCTTCTAAATCAACAGCAGTCGAATATTATTTGCTTTGTAAAAGTGATACATTTTTTAACTTGATTTCCTATCGAGATAATACGAAACGACACTGCAAGGTCAACGATTATTGATTAAAATTACATTAGATTTCAATTGGATATTTCCTGTTTGTAGTCAAATGTGGATAAATATTTTTAAAATGCTGAAGAACCTAAATCAATTTTAATAATATTTTGCGTCTAGTGGTGGTGGTTATCGTCATAGCCACTACATTGTCAAGCCAACCGGATCCTGGAAAATGGAATGCTACGCAGGACAATGACACAGAAGACTTGTCTATGGGGGCGATAGGACTAGCCCCAAATCGTGGTAAAACTCACCAGTCTGACCATAATCATTTGTAAATAATTTTCTTTTTTCTTTTTGTAATTAAAGGTAATGCGGGTACTGGCTTTGACAAAACCGGAAAACTGAAGCCCAAATGGTTTGTTGTTGTTGTTTTTTTTTAATTGCTTTATTCAGCTATGCGGCACGAAAAGTGTTCATCTTTTTCTAACGTTTTTCACAGGGGATGAACCGGCGCTTCGTAAGTGTCGTCACGCTTGCTACATTTTCCCAGCTCGTTCATCCGTTTCATTTCTATAGTTTTTTATTCCAAAGAGATTATTTAAATCAACAACTACACATAATTCATCCATTTCATTTCGAAGATTTTTTTTTTTCAATAGTTTCAATGGTTGTTTTCAATGGTTTCAAGTTTTTGTCAATAAATATTTGTTTTCATCCTTGAAAATCATTTGTAAATATATGGCAACGCTGTTCAATCTATGTTGTTTGAATTTAACTTCAAGTCGTCTGTCATGCTGTTATTTTTCTTTACTTTTTGAGCTCACGTTGGTCCCAATTTATTAATTGTACAAATCGTGAATCATAACAGAAAAAATGTTTCCCGATTATGCAAACGACAGCTTTATTGAGCAATCAATGGAAGGTGTGACTCCGAAGCGAGGTATTAATCAATCAATAATACAAGTCAGAGACTTATCTGTTTGAAGATGCAGACATGGAATTTGTTATTTATTTTCTTTAATTTCACACTAGATGTTAATATTCCACAGTTGATGTGCATGGGAAAGGTTAGTTTTGCTGAAGATGCCTTCCATTCAGCTGGCTATGTTTGCAGCAGAGAATTTGATTATGTGCTTAACAATCGGGATCCTTTGTATTCCTTACACACTGAAGAAAGTGTGTTGTTGTTCAGCAAGTGCTTCATTTTTGAAGAAGCCTTTTTTAATGATCATGAATTACTTTTTACCCTATTAAAGTAAGGGGATCTTTATTCATTATTTGACAAACTAGTATTAACTCTTAATCAAACAATTTAGAACTACATACGCAAAGATTGAGCTTGCAGCCAAAGCGAATCAGATTCACTCTACAGGCACATCTCCTACAGTTATGAGACAAAATGTTGTGAATTTCATGTCTTATTTGAGAGTTTATACACACAGGTATCAAGATTTTTTGAAAATTTTCACAAATTATAACATGATTCTTATTTTATTTTGCCAAGGTTTTTGTCTGAATTTGGGAAAGATGATGAACTTGAACTTCTTTATGAAAAGCTAACTGAAATGATAGAACAAACTTGTTTATGGTTGACTTGTGTAAGTGACATGCCAAGTATAGTATTCAGCAGTGGATCACTGAACAACAATTCACCAGTAGCTGTTTTGTTTCACACTTACTTTGACATCAAATGGTCTCTTCTTGAGATAGCTTACATGGCCAACAACCTGAGAAAGTACAATGAAAATTCCAGAAAATCTCGAGAAAACTTCTTGGTGATTTTGCAGCAGCTTGAAGAAAGCCTGTGTGGTGATCTCTTGTATCTGGCCGTCCGCAAATTTCCCGAAGTAAGAGTCTTCAATTTCCAACATTAGCTCCAAGGCTAACCAATTTCTCTTTATAGGTGTCTCCAAATGATTGGTCAGGAACAAGTCCTTTCAACTGTACTTGTGTACGGGAGTTGTGGTTCATGTTGTTAGTAATTTTGAAAAATGAAAACTCTGTTTTCAACTTTGTCCTTAAACAGTACAGCAACTTGTTAGAAAATCCTAGTCCTGCAGGGTTTCTTCAAAATTTTAGTGACACGAAAAGGCTAAAAATGCCGTCCAAAGATCCATTGGCGCTTTTATGGCTGTTTACTCACCTCTCCCGACTCGGTGGTTACAGTCAGTTAGGACATTGGGATAAGAATTTTTCATCGAGTACGTCTTTATTATTTAAAATACTTATAACGTTTTGGTTTGAATATTGCTATACAATTCGCTTTTAATTTCAGATGGAACCCAATTTCGACGTTATTAACAAATTGGTTCAGTTGTATTTGATGGGCACGGACGCAATCGTCAACGAAGATCGCACAAAAGGACTCGTCGGCTGTTTGTATTCTCTTTCACAGATCTGGGGTTCGAATCTGAACTTGTGCATCATTCTTTGGGAATATTTCCACAAGAAATTGGACGATAATTTCACAACATCTTCTGCCTTTGAACAATTGCCTTAGTATGATCAATCAAAAATAGAATTTAATGCGCTTGATTTTTCTAATCGGTTTAATTCTTCTTCGTTTTAGTTCTTCAAGTCTTTCCTGGTATGAAATCTTAACGGCAAACTTGGAACCATGGAAGAGTCTGACTCCTCGGCACAACAGTTACTTCATATTCCTTCGGTTACTGGGTAAATTTTGAATAATTTCTATAATACGATCACGACAATTGTTGATCACTTTTTGTGTCAACCACAGGACACCATATGGAACTACTGAATACCAAAAGCCAGGCTTCGTTAAAAGCTCGACTTTATGTCAAACTACAAGGCAAGAAAATCCAAGAACTCAGTTTAATGGGTCTTTATCACATGATTAGTGCCTGTTTGACGATTGTCCTCACCAGCGAATCTTCAGATGACATGGTACAGAATGAATTTTTGATCACCTTTTCCTTATTAAATACATTCTAAATTAGCTAATCTTGTTGTAGTGTTCCAAAATTCTGGAAATGTCAGCCAATCACAAACAGAAATTCGTTTTTTTCGTGGCCGAAATGGTTATGCTTTTGATTTGCGTAAGCCGGGGACGTGATTGCCAACAAGTGGCCACATCAATCTCATCCCAAATGGAGAAAGTATCGCGTAGTATTAAAGACTGTGATATCAAAGTGCGTGAAGAGCAGCGCAAATACGGGACGGTTTTCATCGAGAATTTCCAAGAAGTTATTTTTCAGAGCAAGAATTTCTCCCTCGGGCAGAAAATTTTAATAGGTAACTCGAGCTCCTTTTTATTCGAGCGTAGTAATTACTGTATAGCGGCTTTTTTTCCCTTGTAATACAGATAAACCTCTTCGAAGTTATTTGAAAAGTTGCGGCAACTGCGACCGATCCGTTATTCTAGACTCACTTTCCAACATGTTGAGGAAGCTTCGTAACACTCCCGAAAATTGTAGCAAATTAAAATTTAAAACTACCAGTTGAAATGAAATATAATGACGTTTATTTTGGTCACGATAGGCGAAGAAATTTACACTGCCGTGATGACTCACGTTTATCCGCTGATGAAAGAGAAATTCGCTTCGATTGAACACATTTCATTTTTTGTCGAACTGACAACTGTCGCACTTGACACCAGCAGGCCGGAATTTCAAAGTATTTTCACTTTTCTATGCTTGGATGAAAAAGTCAATCCAAGGTTCGTTTTCCCATTTTTAGTCTTTTGAGTTAATAACTCTTTTTTTTTTAAATGTGATTATTTATATTAAAATTTCAGGTTGAGTTTGAAATACTTGTCGCAGCTGTTGGAAACGAGGCAGTTTCTTGTCAATCTTTCGTTTTCATTAGACAATTATCAATCAATCCTTTTACAAAGTTGGTTCCGGTAATACTACGAAATAATTGAATTGCTGCAGAAAATTATATATTTTTTAAAAATCTATTATTTCTTTGTAAAAGGATCTCGTTTCTCCTTCCGTCCGTTGAGGAATTGGAAGATGATTTCGATCGCCTAAATAGCATCGTGAAACGTCTTCCACGAATGGCTGAACTGAGAACTGTTCAGTCAAATATTCAGTTCAACTGTAAGGAGATGATCTTGGAATTCATGATGATGATTTCAGCAAACCTTCAAAATATTCAGGTTACTCGAATTACGCAGAAATGTCAAAAATACTTCGATTTTAATCTATTTTGTTTGTTCAAACGACAGAATTACAGCGAACGGTCTACCGTCCGAGAGACTTACCTCCAATACATTGGACCGTTGGATAAATACCTGAATTCCGGCTTCAATTGGAGGTCTGTGGGAAGCGACCGATCAAGTCTCCCACATTTTACACCTTGGGGGACAAATTTACTTCCACGACGGCAATATCATCTACACGAAAGTGAATCAAAATTTTATTAGAGATTTCTCCATTGTTTCGTAATCCTAATGAATCGTCTCTTAACCCCTGCAGGGCAAAGTTGATTGCTTATTGGCTCAGCTGAACAACGTCCTCTTAATTCCTATCAATTTCTCCGATGTAAACAAAGAGCTTCCCGCTGCGGCCATTTCCCCGCTACAACAATACCTCC
This sequence comes from Daphnia galeata, assembly GCA_030770115.1. Lineage (NCBI taxonomy): Eukaryota > Metazoa > Arthropoda > Branchiopoda > Diplostraca > Daphniidae > Daphnia > Daphnia galeata. Next base: position 18,838,922 of record CM061121.1, read on the forward strand.
CATCGGTAAGTAAACTCTTCATCAATTTGAATACCAAAATTCTATTCTCTAGCCTATATATTTCGATTGCGTTACTTTTATTTAAAAACAAAAAATTAGTACATTTTTGGACTATTTCGGCTGAACCCATCTCGAGATCCGTACGTGATGCGATGTCTGAGCACCGTCTTCCAAACTTATATGACTCGGTTTCCGCCCAATCATTCTCATCCTTTCACGGTAATACTACATTTCCAAATGGTATACATAGAAAGGACAATAATCCGTAACTTGTTTTTTTTTTAATGGGATTTTCACTCGGCTCTGTGAACTCACCCAACGATTCACATTGCACACACACAGCGTTGCTGGATTGGCCTGGAAAGTGAACCCATTTCTAACACGTTGGTGCCAATCGTGAGGACGTGGTTTCTTCAGACAATTGCCAGCAGTGTGTTACCCCAAAAAGCGGCAAAATCGTCACCGTATTTACAGCCGGTAATAAATTACTCTTTTTTTTTAAAATGAATTTTGATGACTGTGTGTCCTTTTGGTTTGATAGACTCTGCATTGGTTGAAATATTTGATCACCAACAAAGAATGGAAATTAGAAATTCTCAAATCGATTTTACTGCCGATCTTCGAACTCTCGTTAATTCTTGATGAGATCGTCGGAAAGAAGACCGTCACGGATTTTTTGCAATCTGCGGTTTCTACACCCAGCGCCGAACAGACGTAAAAAAATATTATTATAAAAAAAAAAAAAAAAACGAACAATGTAATCAGTGGTAATGTAATTGTTTCAAATCACATAGGGCGGTGATGGAGCAAACCCTGAACGAGTTCGTGGGGCGCCATTTGGCATTCAATTCCAGCAGGCTGTTCAAATTAATGGAGGTCATTTCCTTCCTCAATGCAGATCTGGTGAGGCGAACACTTCCCAAACTCAGGGAGCAGGTGGCCGTCACCGAAATGAAGCGCGGAATAGGTGCCGATTCCGTTCTCAGGTACATGACATGAAAAACAAAAGAAAAAATCTCACTTCCCTTCTTTTTCTTTCGTCCTTATTAATGAATAGCGATCGATTTTCTTCCGTGACAGGCAACTTCTTGGAACACTGGAACTCTCTTTGGGTTAGTCACGATGCCATTGATTGATAATCCTCCTTTCAACAATTCAGGTATTTTAGCCCCATTGTATTTGTATATTGAACACACGAACTGTACGCTCTATAATTAACTGGCCGATCGATCATTGCAAAACTGTAACGGGCAATACAAATTATTTTGCATGAAAAACAAAATAATTTTCGTGTTTGTAAAAGGAAGGGTAAGGAAAAACAAAAGACGCGAGGACCTACATTCCCTTTAGTTACTGGTACACGAAGTCAACCATCTGGGTGTTTCAACCATTTCGAATGATATCGCCAAATTTATTCGGCCGATAAGTTTGACACCCTTTTTCCTTCGAACCAACGTTCGAAAACAAATTCAGGGCAGTGTAAAGGAAAAAAAGGTTCACCTATCGAAACGCGGATGATTTAAAACTTGCGGCTTCACAAAAAAAAAAAAAAAATCGAGTGACTCGAAACAATAAACATATATAATGGGGCGTAACGTTATCTACCATTTCCATTGACGTTTATGACTTCCCCCAAGATCTTTCTTTTTACAATTTATAACTTCTAATATTACCTCGAGATGTTTGGTTGGTAATTTAGTCTTTTTTCTCTAGAGATCAATCGGCGAGATAAAGTTTATATTTGTTTTGGTTTAACACCGTCGTCTTCTCGTTAACACTACCTTTTTTTTTAAAAAAACCTTTACATGTGACTGACTCCACCCAGAAGTAGCCTATATTCCATTTTGAATGCATCTCCTTTTACATCTGTTCTTTATCAAATTCCTCGCAATCGCTTTCAAACTCGCTAGAAAGTTTTCTAAAAATAGGGTTACGGGAGGATATTTGATTGGCCAATCTTTTGTCAAATAAATCCAGGTCGTTTAAAATCTATTGAAATTTACGACTATAATCATCTGGAAGAATTATAATGATTTCATTTTTATGCTGACACATTTGGTGCAATATCATCTCTATGATTACGAACATGTTGCGTGCTCTGACAAATGACTGTGCTGGATGGGAGTGTATACTATGGCGTAATTAATTTAGCAATGTCATGACGTGCACACGCAAGTTTTTATATCTTAAAAAATAACGGCAGGTTTTTTTTTTTCGGTGGGGAGTAGAAGACTCTTCATCGAAAAAAGGTATAACTGGTTCCTGACATTTTCAAAAATGATTCTCCCAGTGTATACTTTAGCGGCATGGACCCCACCCGAATATCTGCCGCGGGATACCCTATATAGCTCAGGATTCATTTTCTATTTTTTTCTTTAAATTTATTTTATGATGGGGTTCCTTGAGGGCACTTCTCTCTCTCTCTCTCACCTGTGTGCACAAAAGCAGCTACTTTGGTATGCAGATCCAGTTTAGTCAACTACTTATGGAAGAGAGATAACATCCGTGAAAAAAGGCGACTTGAAATTTACGAGCGAAATAATTTTTCAGATTGTTATATCTTTCAACTTGGTCATGTTCAGCAGCTCACCTTTTTCTTTCTTTGTTTGTTTGTTTTTTTTTTTGCGTCTGGCTATGCAAATGAGCGTGATTTCGCAGAGTATCTATACCGTCGCCATATTTCTCTCTTTTGAAAAAGGTACAGACAGCAGGTTGAGGTGAAAGTACTGATCCGTCCTAGAACCAGTGAGTATCTTCCACCTGTCTCGAACGGTTTTGATGAATAATCTAAACATCTCCATCTCTTTTTGTTAGCGGATCGAATCGAGTTTGAGATGATCGATAAAAGCGACCAGAATCTGAGCAAACAACAATCATTGTTGATTCTTTGTGCTCGGCTTTTAGTGTCTAGAACCAGGAACGAATAAATAGAAAGCTCGTTCGAATGATGAAAGAAAAAACCAACAAGAAAATTACCACCTGGAGTTTTTTATTCGTCGATTACATTATTCTGCGCCCTAGGATTTTTTTTTTTTGTTTTGTTTCCTTTTTAGAAAGTTCCCCCCTTTTTTTTAACTTTCAAGAGCGGTTCAAAATGTCCCGGCACACATAAACGTTGAAAAAGATGGAGCGGTATACCAGGAATCTTTAAAGCCATAAACAGCAGTCAAAAGATAATCCGCTCCTACCTGCTGCACAAACTAGTCCATGATTTGAATTTTTAATATTCAAAAAAAAAAGAAAAAAATCTACAGGTATTATCTGTTTTTATTTTTTGCTGGACCTCTTGATGTTGTCAGATTGCTATCTATGTGTGTTTGTCAAAGAAAACGGATTCTTTTCTAAGAATGACATAAATATCTTCGTGACTGAAATTCCATTGAGTGTCTGGTTGTCGTCGTGACCATCAAGAGACCAACTGACCGATTGAGGGAACTGAAAGATTCTCACCAATAGGACATTTCAACAACGAAATTGTTTATTTTTTATTTTTTTTAAATTCGCGTTATTCTTTAACATGTTTATTTTGCGCTTGTTTTTTTTTTTCAAATCATTTCTCACGAGTTTCTTGTTTATCCTATTTTTTTTTGCTATAACATTGTTTCGTCGCCTTAGTTATTAATTAATTAATATACTAGAGCAGATGTTGAGGACTGTGCTTGAGGGCTTAAAGGGGGGGAAACCATTTTTTGTTTAAAGAAATATTTCGTGGTCTGCCCAGGTAACTTATATATCGAACAGCAGCAAAGAAGCAGAAAATAAGTTTTTTTCTTTTTTTTTCTTTCTTTCTTTTCTCAGTTCGCGGTTCTTCTATAACGGGTATTTCTCTTTCTCTCTCTTTCAGTTCACTCCCGACAGTGGAGTCATTCGCATCTAGTTTACACTCGTGTGGTTCCATAAAATTAAGTGTCTATGTACATTATTCTATACGTATATACGTACGTACGTACTTTATTAGTGTGCGCACACACAATTGTTTTGTCTGTGGTGTGTGTGTGTGAACTGACCCGGAACGGAGAACGAACAACATTTTGTTCATCGTCGCTTCATTTTGTTTTGTTTTTTAAATCAATGAATAATCTCAATAAAGAAACGTGTCTTGAAGAAATGATGGATGAAGAAAACGCCGTGTCGTTTCATAACTGCCGATAAATAGAATAAGTGTATTCATTTCCGCTTGTGCAACAAAACAAAATTTCATCGATCTTTGAGCATTTCTAATTGATTGAAAAATGACTATCAATGTGCCTGGTTTAGTGTCAATTGTCACTTTTTACCTTCTCATTCTGGTTGTGGGCATTTGGGCCGGATGGAAGAATCGGGGCAAAGGATCACAAGGCGGAACGGAACAAGTCATGTTAGCCGGAAGGGACATGGGGACATTTGTCGGTATACTCACCATGACAGGTAAGGATATTTTAATCAGATATAAATTTGTAAATTTTATACCTCAAAAACAAAAATTCTAACTTTTTGTTTAAATTTAAAAATTTTCAACAGCTACTTGGGTAGGAGGAGGTTATGTCATCGGTTCAGCCGAAGGAGCTTTCACTAGCGGCGTTGTTTGGTGTCAAGCCCCATTTGGATTCGGTCTCAGCCTCATCGTCGGTATATACGCGATAGACAAAAAAGAAACTGCATTTTGATTTAGTTGAACCCGTTAAACGTTATAATAATTGCTTATGAATGAATTTGAATCGTAAATATGTGAATTGTTTACATATATAGCTGGATTGTTTTTCGCCAATCCCATGCGCAGCGCTGGATATCACACGATGCTGGATCCCTTCCAGGAGAAATACGGTGCCAAAATCGGTGGTCTCCTTTTCCTGCCGGCTCTTTGCGGAGAGATTCTCTGGTCATCAGCCATTCTGTCCGCCCTCGGCTCCACTCTATCCGTCATTCTCGGATTGGACAACACCATCTCCGTAGTGGTTAGCGCAGCGGTGGCTATGCTCTATACCTTGTTTGGTGGTCTCCATAGTGTAGCTTACACGGATGTTGTCCAAGTTTTTTGTATCGCTATCGGACTGGTAAGAATAAGAAAACATTAATAAAATACGTAGTTTTTTTATGTTCTATCCTTATTATATTTCTTACGAGTAATAAACAGACAATTTGCGTGCCATTTGCCTGGACTCATAAAGCGGTCGATACAAAGGCTTTAACTATCGCCGGAGCTTGGGAAGGAGTGATAGAGATCTACAATGTTGGTGTCTACATTGAAAATTACCTTCTTATTGTTATTGGAGGCATTCCTTGGCAGGTTGCTATACTATGATTCATCTCTATTTTTTCGTATTTTTTTAGTTCTACGTATCTCTTATCAATAAATATTTCTTTCGTTTTTTAATAGGTTTATTTCCAGCGGGTTCTAGCCTGTAGAACACCAAAACAAGCTCAGACGATTTCATATTTGGCCGGTTTGGGAGCTATCCTCCTGGCAGCTCCACCTATTTTCCTGGGAGTCATTGCCAGAGTTACAGGTCGGTAATAATAATAATGGCTAGTATTTGCGGAAGAATGTCGAACAATGGCTTTAGCAATTTATTACACATAACACTACACGGGTCGGGTAGTCATCAGCAGGTAGAAAGAAAAAAAAAAGGATTTCGAAATGTTCCAAGGGAGGAACTCTGGTAACGTGAATTTGATTACTTTTGTATAGGCATGAATAATGGTTACATTGCGGACACCACCCATTGGAAAGTAAATTATATTAAAAAAAAAAAAAAACTAGGGCACATCTACTGTAGGCCTCAATTCCGAATAACATGCAATTTTGAATCAATTAGGCTATAGTAATGATGGCAATTTTTTTGAATTGTTTCAAGATTGGAATGCTGCAACTCACGGAACGATCAATGTCACAGTGGAGGAGCACGGCAAAATGATTTTACCTCTAATGCTGCAATTCTTGACACCGCCTGTAAGCTGTTTATAATTTTGTTTGAATTGCATCTCATCAGAATGTCATTACTACATATCGTCTGATTTATTCATTATTATTATGCAGTGGGTTTCTTTCATCGGTCTGGGAGCAATTTCTGCGGCAGTCATGTCGTCGGCGGATTCGTCCATTCTTTCATCCAGTTCCATGTTTGCCAGGAATATTTATCAAGCCATTTTCTTTACAGACGTAATTTAGACTATTCAAATATGTGCCCGCCTATCGTGTGTGTGTATAGTAGCACTAATTGTGTGGAAACTTTTTCATCAGGCATCGGAACGACACGTTCTTCGAGTGATGTGGGTCGCCATTGTTATCGTAGCCGCACTGGCGTCGCTGATGGCATTGACCGTCAACTCTATTTATGGCTTATTGTAAGTATCACGTTGCCCGCTATCAAGTGAAATTCATACGTTCTCCAATTGTTGGAAATTGTCCCTACAGTTTGCTGAGTGCCGACTTGGTCTACGTTTTACTATTTCCACAGTTATTGTTGATCCTCTACTGGAATGAATATTGCAACTCGTACGGTTGCATCGCCAGTTTTTTAACAGGGTTTTTGTTTCGAATTTTAGGTGAAAAATTATTTTTTAATATCGTCCAATATCTGGTGATGACATTTGATGTTTTATGTGCAGGAGGCGAGCCGCTGATAGGATTGCCGGCAATTTTAGCTTATCCTTTCTATGATCGAAACCTTGGACAATTGTTTCCTTTCAGGACGATGAGCATGATCATATCACTCATGTCGCACGTCATTGTTTCGTTATCTTCTCGATGGATCTTTTTAAACAATTGGTTACCACCTAGTTGGGACTTGCTCCAATGTTTCGATTGTCCGGTTAATTGTACAGCGGTGGGCAGCATCCATCAGTCCGTTACAGTAGCGACGATTTCGCAATTGAGTGACCCGCGCAGAAAAAGTCACGACGGTTCAATTAACGCTCAGCATCAAAATTTGGACATGGGGCGAATGTATATACCCCGGCCGAAATTGAGAAGGAATTCAGCTCATGGAATTTATCGAAGACCAGATAGTTTATCTACTTCTTCACAAAGAGAACCACGGAATCAGTGAATCACTGATATTTTTTCCGTTTATTATGTACACGCAATGTGCATGTTCTAAGCTTAAATGTATAGCTCAATTCGTCAATAGTCGATTGTTTAAATTTTCTTTTTACAATTTTGATTGTGCGTGTAGATGATTTCAAGAGCGAGAAGCTATGATTACTATATTATTACAGTTATTTTTATTATATAAACCGGATTTTTTTTTTTGTGTGTTTTTACCCCACGTTATTCTGGCTCGGGTGGTATTGCTTCAAACGTAGCCTAATCAATGAAATGAATTCCACAAAAAACGAGCTCCGGAAACTTGTTTTTGGCTGTTTTACATTATTCTAATGCAATCAAAGGTCATTAAAGTGACTATACTTGAAGTGCACCGTGTGTTAAAAATAACTATTTTTACATATCTAGAATTTGGAAAAGAATACTATAAATATATAAATTTCTATACATTCCGCAATTTATTCTCTGCATTAACAAATATTTGGATTTATCTTTTTGTATTGAAATAAATCGATTATGTGCCGCTTGGTATCATTCTTTCTGTATTTACGAAAAAAGACGCTTATTCTTTAAGTTTTAGTTAAAAATTTCACGACTAAGGAATAATGCAATCAATTTTAATCGATATTCCATAGTTGGAACGCTGGATTTCTTGTCTTTCTGATTGAGCGTGACTCAGCTGGATAATAATTGTGATAGAAGGTATCGGGTTTAATTTTGTCCTGATGAAACTTTACGTCGTATATTATTCCATTGGATCATGCTTTTTATTTAATTAATTTTACATTATTACACTCGAGTAATTGCCAAAGTTGCTTTTAAAAAAAAAATGCAAATCTGTGAAAGCAGGTGAAAGACTGACTGAAAGAAAAACAGCTTTTGAATTTAAAATTATTTTTTTACAACTGGCAACCTGGCAACTTACTAAAAAATGAAACAAAAGAGTTGCGAAGTCGATTTTGCGATCAACCACGTTGAAGCGTGGTCGCTCACACGCGTTGCTACGCTTTAAGATTCTGAAAATAAAGTTTCAAACAAGTATTGAATCCTTCACATCTAAAATAGTTTATTCTATTTTGAAAATTGGTTCACAAATGGCGGATTTCAATATTTGTTCAGAAAACGACGAAGCCCATGCACGTGTCTGCAAAAATGTTAAGGATACTTTGAAGGGCATGTCATCCTTGAATTTTCCCATAGGTGAATCTTTGTCTTCTTCCATGGAACCTCATGCTTCTGATTAAAGAGATCTACTTTGATATTTTATATGAATTGTTGAGTTTTTCCCTTTCAATTCAATGCAATTTTTTGCCAATACAGGTGAACCATCACTATTGTCCATGAATGAACTTGTCGAGGGTTGCAGTCCTATTCCTGAATTAGTTGAACAAGAGTTATTGAAACAAATTTTTCATCAGGATGAATTGTGAGTTTCATTTAATAATCATATATTCATACATGCAGAGTTGCAGAAATAAAGACCAGAAATTTTTACGTTTTTACAGGAATGAAAACCTGACTATCAAATACTATGCTAGGAAAATTCTAGTGCATTTAAGGACTTCCAGGATTGAGAAACAGTGGCAGTCTTTATCAATACTACCAGGGTCAAAGAAATCTCTTTTGGAAGGTGCCTTGCTAGTTTCTCAATGGAGCCATGTGGAACACGAGCAAGTGACAAGTTTGAGTGAGATTGAAGATACCATTGACACCATCTCTAATCTAGTCAGACAGCTTGTTGATAATATAAGTAGTGCTTTAGAGACCCGTAGTGACATGGGTGACCATACAATAGAACCCAGATCAGTTAGATTGACATTATTTTGCATTAAGGAAGTGCTTTATGATGAGGAATTAATGGGGTTTGCTGAAATGGATAAAGATGACATTTGTAACCCTGATAATGCTTGTGTTGATAAGGTAAGGCATACAAGCTATTTGTCTATCAACTGAATCTAATAATTATGAATATAATTTCTTTAGGTTCTTTCAACCAATAAGGGCCATGCACTTGTTCTTCTCATAATTTATCATGAAGTGGCAAAGAGATTGGGAATTCTTTGCTTACCTGTTGCATCAACTGTTGAGGATTCCATGTGTTTGAGACATAGGATTAATTCTAAGTACAAATCCTTCATATCAGCTTAATTTTTTAATTAAAATGTTTTTTTTTGTATGATTTTGTAGAGATGGGGCTGTCGACATTCTCATTTCCCCGATAAATGGAGCTGCGTCTAAAGAAATGTCTTTCTCTGACTATGATTCTTCTCTGGATTACTTTGTTCCGGCCAAGGATATTTTCATGGAACTAGCAAAATATTTGATAGAATGCAGACTGCCTCTTTGTGAGTCAATTGTGAACAAGGAACACCGCTTACATTTTGTTCGATTGGCTTGCGTAATCTCTTCTGGAAAAGATGGCACGGTCGAGGAGTACGCTAGAGGCTGTAATCATTTTGGATATCAATTGGAGCAAGCAATCACGCTTCTTAAGGTGTATATTGACTATCATTATGGTATGTCACACAGTTTCTATTAACAGTTTGATATTTATAGTCTGAAAACTTTCAAGATCCTCTTCTGATCGAATGCATCAAGAAATACAGCGATCAACAAACTGCGATTGCAAATGTACGTACCTAGTTAAAATTATTTAAATTTGCTTTTTTCATCTTTTAATTATTTTGTTAGAGCGAAATTCATGGTCGTTTGCCTTGGACTAAATATGCTGCTGGACTTGTGATGATTTATAAAGGCGAAGAGACCGAAGATGATGTCGTTGAGAATAAAGTTAATGTCAACTGCACTAACGCAGAAAAGCACCGTCATAAGGGTCCACCCGGAGGGTTATGCGTCGTCGTATCAGTGCATAACAGGTGTCAGTGTTGTCGAGGTGCGGACTATTGGGTGTTGTTCGACAATGGAAATTTTGAATCCGTCAACGAAGGTGACTAAAAGAACCGGAAAGACATAGTCAGATGCATTAGACTTTCGTTTTAATCCCTTTATTTAATTCTAGCCCGAATGGAGCTCCATCCGGTAGGTGCAGTTATCAACAATCCGCGCATTGGAATTTTCTTTGAACGTTTCAACGGGTGTCGGTACATTCCAAATGCAGAGCTGATGGCATTATTTCCGGAGGACGATGCGTTTGCCATGTCTTTAATGGAGAAATAAGTTTTCGGTCAACAGTTTTCTAATTTCTTAATAGTTTACCTTGATTGGGTCTTTTAATTCCCAGTTATTGAACTATCGTTTTATCACATGTGTTCTTCAGTAGGTGTTTTACTCTTATCCTAGAGTATATCCTAATTTGAAGTTTTATTTTTTAAGTCAAACTAACTGTTCGTTTTGTAGCCCAGTAATTTATAAGATGTTTATTAGTTCGAAAGAAACATAGCAATGGACTGCGATTCCTCGTTTACTGGCTCTAGAAAATACCTCTGTTCTGTTTCCACATCTCAAGCTACAAGTGTTGAATATACTCGCGTTTTACATGAATGCAAAAATGTCTACAGTTGCAGGAAGACTAATAGTCCTTTTAGGTAGTATTGACTTGACATACCAGTTGCCACTTCAACATCTACTTGACCTAGGGACGTAGCAGTGTCCTAAGGATGGTGACCTACCCTGATGTTGATTCGATGATCTGCCTCTAGGAGTGCTCAGTAAAAGGTACCAATTCAACCAATTTATTGTCCCAAAATTTAAAATGTTGGGGTTCTTCTCTAATTCTATGAAAGGCCGTTGTTAGATTTGGATCACCATGCAAAGGAATGATAAGATGTAGTTTGTAGTGGGAGACAATTATTTAAAATGTTTCTATCCGCGTGGTAAATTAGTAACTACACTTTTTGCGATAATTTTTTTTGTCTCGGACGGATAGCTTACACATTCACATTTCAACCTGGTCTGTCATGATTCACATGTATTGGTAATTCGTCGTTTGTTTCACCTGCATTTTGACCTGGCTTTCTTTCGTTCACGTACGTACTTGCAGTCGCATTCGGAATTTCAGTATTTGTTTTTAAATTATGTCAGATTTTTTCGTATTCCAATTTATTTGATGTTATTCGATACGTCAAATTTTGCGTCAAAAGGGAAAAGTTCCTACTTTTCCTTCAAAATTAATTGGTGTAATAATTCTCTTTTAGCAGTGCATGCAAATATAAGCTTTTTTCTTTTTAGGATTTCTGATTTGGGCACTAATTTACTTTCAGTTTTAAAACTGTAAATTTAGAATCTTTTGGATGCACTATAACAATATTGTATGTAAGTTTACAGAAACTTAACTTTAATCAGTGCTTTCATGTATTTGATCTATTGTAAATGAGATTGTTGAAGTGCGAATGTTTATTTACTTCGATCTTTTCGAAGCATAACATAAATTGAAATGCAGTATATTTTCAAAGCGTGAAGCGGCTGCAGAAGTACAGATGCCAAGTTATTCTCTTCAAAGAAGCTGTAATCTGCCACCACGAAACACGGAAACACTTCCATAATTAATCTTGAATATCATTTTAGAAATAGTGAAATCTGCAAATGGATTCTTGAACTTTTTTGTTAAAAGAATTCATATACTAATTAATCAGTTATAATATATTCTAATTGGAGTCGGTGGATAATTTGCAAGAATTTTATAATTTTTGATTTCTGATGAAAATATGTGCTTTCTAGTATGTGATATAAATTTTAAAAAAAAGTAATTATTAAGATTATGTATGAGTGCTAAAAATTAAACATTCTTGCAGTTATCATTAAACTTGAAACTTATGGTAAATTGTCTAGTCTAAAAATTTTGAAAAGAATAAAATAGTTTAACTGAAATTGAAATGAATTGTGTTTTTATTGTCCCACCTCCACCCACAATTCCTCCGCATTTTACAAATATATCACAAACATATTACAATCATACAACAAATACACATAGTTAACCCATTGGCTGCCACGCCATACAACCCGTAGGTTGCTCTTCTACTTTTTCTACACGCCGTGTCCTAAGGATCCACGGCCAAGGTGGGACTTGCCATTGCTGACAAGTCCGGGCTGACACGGTGATGGGAGAAGCTGAGTGCACGCATCTAGAATCCATCACGCGAGTCGAACAAGGGGGAAGTCCCTATGGTGCACTGTGGTGCAAAGACCTAACGGCGCCTTTCGGCGTATTCTGTAAATAGGCAAGTGCAACTGTTCAATCTCATGGCATATAGACCACAAGACCAAACAGAAGCGGGCCCCTAGGAGAGCTAACATGGGGGAAACAAAGGCGTGGCAGCCAACGGGTAAACTGACAAAAACATAAATACCACAGTAATAACAGATGAAGCTGAACGTGCAGAACTGCAGATGTGATGATCCACGATGAACAAGTTGTGGGGCGCCACAGCATTCCGTCCACACCAATTCTTCATCTAAATAAATAAATAAAACAATCATTAAGACTGCAATCAACCAAATTCTAGTTTCCAAAATAACTTACGTTTGATAGATTTTGGTGCAGATCAGCAGCCTCCTTACGAATCACCAGCTGACTGTTGAGTCTTCTCTTCTGAATAAGCCATAAATAACATTTAAATGTACATTAACAGAAAAATACAAAAATTCACACTAGCTACCTCCATCCACTCTATAAGCAGTCTTTTTGATACACCATAGCTTCTAGACTTTGTGATGTGCAGGTTTTAGAATAAAAGAGGACATGACCTTGTTCGTGATTTGAAGCTCCTGTCACACTTGTAAATTAACCTTTAAAATAAGTAACAATTACAAGTTGAACTTGTACACCTGTCACAAAAAAGAATCTCATTTTTAGAATCCAAAAATATGCTTACCAATGTAGAACATGTGTAATCCTATAATTGTTGGGTAACAGCTTTATTTTTGCAGCAGAAGAAGGAAATTGAAACACAAACGAGGAACATTGAGCAACTAGTTGATTAAGTGGGCAATGTAGGCTGATTCTGTCAGACCTGAAATTGACAACAGGCATACAATACATTTTTCGGATTTCAAGTAGAATTTATGTACAAATATCAACTCTAGTTATGTAGTAACGCTCTAGGTTAAATTACTTACGAATTATGGTTCATTTTATCCAGAATACAACAAATAAATCGAAAAAAAACGACACGAGAAAAATGACATTTTCCAAACACAAGGACAACAACAGCGAAGGACATCTAGCGTCAGTCATTAGACACTCATGCTTAAGACTGGATTGCAGGATTGGCAATCCAGCGATTCTTTAGAAACAACAAATAAATATTGAATAAACTCTTCTTCTTTAATCTTTACTTAAACTATGCTTAAATTGATAGATACTGTGTGGAGAACAAAGATAACTTTTTACTTTTAGGCAATTAGAAAACTCAAATTTACCGGAAGTAGACCAGAACTTTGTCGATAGCTCCTCAACTGTTGAGCTGCAATCAAAACAACTCACAGATTCGCGATCCTCATCAAATTTCGGATAGATCTGATGATAGATCCATGACACGGCCCAAAAATTTTCCCTGGACTAATGCGATTTTCGACGATTTTCGGGTATTTTCTATGGAAAGATGAATATACCCCATTTTGCACGAGGATCACGAAAATCGGATTCTTTTTTACTTCAGCGCCGGCCAAAACCAACCAAAGCGACTAAGTAAATAATAAATATTTACTATATTTATATAGTAATTCAAGCAATTTTAATTGACATGAAATTTAACTTACAGTCGGAAAAAGTAAGACAAAATCACAAAATAATTAACAAAACAGAACTGTTAAAAACGAGAATCCCTAATCCCCCATCTCTATGATCTCATATGAAAGAGTTGATAGATCCAAGGCTCTATACGATAGCTGCCTCTTTCCCTCGGTTGTCTCCGGTTCTTAGCTTACTTCACATCAATCTCGATGTCGACCTCGAGAAAGAATTCCTTTAGCTCAGTTTACCGACCGCTGGCCTAGAAGATAACGCTCACTAGGTCTGACTCTTTCCCGATGGGTACGTTAATGTTGTACACATACGCATAGCTTACTGCAACAGACATTCGTGCAGGTTACACTAGCAAATGGTCCCTGTATACAACATCACGGAATAGGGATTCTATACTACAGTGGCTTGAATGAGGATCGAACTCATGACCTCCGCGTATTGATCACGGTGCTCTAACCACCTGAGCCATCAAGCCACACTGTAGTATATGAAGAAATTAGCGATTGTATGTTGTATCTAAAGAATACCGACTTTCGATCATTATCACTTAAATGAATAAGCTAACGACTAAATCAACAGACCTGAAAGCAGTGTTCGAAGGTGATGACGTGTTCGAAATATTCGATTCGTGCTTGGTAACACCATAGACTGGTAAGTGGTAGGTAACACGTAAAATAGCTTCGATTTTTTAAAATTTCGCGTTAGGATGCAGAGATGTCATTTGTCGTATCCCGTTTCGCGTCTATCTAGAATCTATAGATCCTATCTACTATCTTAACACAACTAACTCTATCTGCCCATGCAACATGAAAGCAATCCTGTTTTTAGACACTCATTAAACTGAACACTGCACTTTGATAAAACATTGCTTGAAAGTCTCAGAATTATCTTAACAACAAAGCTCACTTGATATTTTTAGGCAAATTTTCCGGAAATATACCGGAAGTAGACGTTAGCTCAGCTATTGAGTAATGATACATTTTTACATCAGCTTAATGGTCACTGAGGTAGGGGCACATTTAGAAAGTAATTAAAGACAATCTCTTGATAAAATCACTTGTTGGATTTTTACAAGTTTGAAAAATGAGCTTGTCTCCAAACTAATAATCATCATTTACCACCTAAAACAGGTAAAACCTGATTAAAATTAAAAATTCTAGTCTGAAATTGTTTTAGTTCTTTCATGTGAAAAATCAAAAATGGATGTAGTGTCAATTGAGTGTAGTTATGTTTTCAAATGTTAAGTTGCTTCAATTTCAAATACACAAAGTAAACAGCTTAGAGCTAAAATGAGATCAGAAATCATTCCAATGGCCAGTGAAAAATTTGACTTACTGTTATACAGGTTGGGATTATACAGGTTGAGCCGTTGAATTGTATTTACTACGACATTAACACTACATAAATATGGATAACGTTTAGTCTGTTAACTTTATTAATTTGTTTACTTTGGAGAGCAGACGATTTTTTTATGGATCGATCATCGATGGACATATGGAGAATATCGAATTAACTATCGATCTTGCTCGACAGTTTCAACCACAGATAATCTGTGATTCTGTGATGATAACCATGAAAGTGATGAAACTACATATATATAGCAGTCTGCCTATATAATAATTAATTGATTAGGTGTTTACATTAGACACCATGCATTATATCTTCACAAATTCTAAGACTAAATAAAGCATCCACATTGTATGAATGAAGAGTATATACTAATATCATTCGGATCTTCATAGCAGTGAAATGGTTGTAGAGAATCAACCATTAATGCAGAAGTTCCACATTAAGGGAGGTCGGAGGTGACCAGTAGTAAACAGTACATTAGTTGTGAATCTAAAAAAATAGGCAGCCATAATAAAATTCAAATATTTAATACAATTATGATAAATTTGATTCCGATTGCAGCTTGCTCATTTGGTCAGTCCTATCACGTCAAATATAATGGGGCCTCTGAAGGAGTGAAGAGGAAACCACCCATTGATATTTAGAAATTTTAGATACAAACAATCAATAGGAAGTGTGAAATTATGGACGCCATCTTGATTTTCGGCTATCTTGGCGTCTCAGCGTCTGCAATATATTTTCATTCGATTGTTGTACAAAACTACAAATATCACAGCGTCAGTGTTTTAATTTAAAGTTTGCAAAATAATAGAATGCAATCTCCAGACGCTAATAATGAACAGGATTTCACCAATTGTAAAGTTTGTTTTAAGTTGTTTGATTTGGATGAATCAAGGCCTTTATTTCTTCAGTGCAAACATACATTCTGTTTAAAATGTTTGAAAGTGAGTAATTCATTTTTAAGTTTGTGTTTAAAAATTCAGGTTTGTCTGTCTGACATTGTAATTTCTTATTTATTTTCAGAAACTTCAGAAAGAAAACAGTGTGAAATGCCCTCTTTGTCGGGCTTCAACTGTAATTGAAGATATTTCTGATTTACCAAGGAACAAATACACCGAACATATTGTTTTTATGCACCATCATAGAGGAATAGAGAAAGACCTAATGTAATTTTGTAATGAATAAATTTCAAATCAAACAATAATCACTACTTTTTCTATACAGGTTGTTGCAATGGTGTTTCACTTGTGTTTCAAACGGAACCTTCTCTTGCTTAAGAGAAGATCATGCCACAATCAACATGACAACACATGCTGAAAATCTTAATGCAAAGATTGCAATTGCATCCTTTCAAAAAGATATTGAGAATTGGAAGAAAGTCAATGAAGATTTGAAAACAGCATTTCGGACAAAGCCAGAATTCTCGGAGCAAATATTCAAATTAATGGACGATGTCGATGACGAGCTCGAAATTCTGTCATCACAATTGAGCCGATTTAGATTCGATCCTGATCAAGAAGACACTGAAATACGACGAATTCAAAGCCATTTTGAGCGAAAAAATGATGTCTTATCCGAGGCGAAAGCACATCGCGATGAAATTCAAAGGAAGTTCAGAGAAATAACGCAAGAGCCTTCAGGAACTCCGGAAAAGCCTCAGGAAGTGAAAAAGGCTTAGATTAATGGTTTCTTTGAAGCAACTACTAGCCACACGAATTCATACAAGGTTTGCAATAGATTGCTACGTAATGCCTAATTTTGAAGTAATATTATTTTATTATTCCAGTCAAAGCGAACAGAAAAGGATAACTCTTGATGATACCCATCACCTTTCTTCCAGTATACATACTTTTAGGCCTATTTTTTCACAACGCACAGTGATTTATAAATTTTTTTAGTCATTTGATGTTTGTCGAAATTTAAATTGTTGAAAATTGTATAATGAGATAGTAATATAAATTGTTATTATGCCACCACCTCCAGCGGTTGTCTCCGGGTCTCAACCTACACATCAATCTATATATCAATCTCGATTTTAGACATCGAGGTCGACCTCAACTCTCTTTGTCGAACTCTTGCGCAAAAAATAACAGATCTGTAAAAAATTCAGATTCCCTAATCAACCATCTCACATGAAAGAGTCGATAGAACTAAGGCATGTACTGGTTATAGGATAACCACCGCCTGATTCCCTCGGTCGTCTCCGGTTCTTAGCTTACTTCGCATCAATCTCGATGTCGACCTCGAGAAAGAATTCCTTTTGCTTAGTTTACCGACCGCTGGCCTAATACCTATCTATCTAACCCTTTACCAATGAGGATATATTATCACAAATGAAACTATTAAATGTAATGGACAAGCATCGGAGTGACGAAAACTATTACGAATCAGTTATACGAACTGCATCTTGGAGTACATCCAAGTCGACTGAGTTCACCATCCAGGAATTTTGGCGAAAATCACCAACATAGTTTAATCGATATAGTCTGATTAAAATCGATAGTTTAATGGGTGAGACTATATCGATTAAATTACAGGCTATCAGCTTAAGCCTGATACCATTATTTTTGTTTTAATTAACATTTTATTTTACTATTTGGATTAAAAATGATTGAACAATAAGGGTAAAATAGTAAACTTTTTGGCGAAAATCATTTTAAACGTTTTTCTCGAAGAATTCTTTTTGAAAAGTGAGAAAACGGAAGATGCGCAGTTCGGGATCAAAGTCTATAAAGGTAACCGACGACCATGTCAACTGTACACTTGTTTTCGTACCCTACGAATTTCAAAATGAATTCCTCAAAAGTTGGATTTGGATATTGTGGTTTCGACTCTTCGATCACGGCTGTGATTCCCAAACACGAGATCATCCGCCCGACGGAAGTGCTCCGGATCAAGGCAATTCATCCTCAAAATTGGAATTCTTCGCCAAAAATTCCAACGGGAAAGGCCGCTGTTATCAAGCCACTACCCGGTACAAAAAAGAGTCTGGATGAATTGAAACCAAAACCTTTTCGAGCTAAACCTGTTCCTCGCAGTCACTACAATGAGCCTTATCGACCGGAATTGCCCAGCAAAAAAGACCGTCAGCAAAAAATAGCAGCTAAAACTGTAGATACCGCACATCCAGGATTAGCTAGCCGAATTTGGAACAAGAAGGTTGACCCGATTTCGCACCCAAAGGATAAGGTAGAGGATACAGGAATTGCTCAGGAGAAACCAGTTGAAAAAGTAATTACTGCTGAGCCCCCTCTCTCAACAGAGGCCAGTCACACGCCACTCATCGACGACGCACCTGAGAAAGTTGATGTCATCCCGGAATCTGCGCACCCAGGATTAGTAAGTCGTGTGTGGCACTCAGTGGTAGATCCGATTTTGCACCCGAATAAGGAACATGATGAGAAACTGTTGGAAAAGCAACCGGATGGCGAAGAGACCGAAGTCGTTAAGGATTCGATTGAACTCAACGTAGATCCGCAGATACCCAAAGTCGACGAGTGGATAACGCCAGAGATCGCTCAAACCCAACCAGAGAGTGATGAGATTCCGGCTGAAACTGATGACGGAGCATCGGTGAATGTTGAATCTTCGGCGTTGATACCTGAAGTTGTGATTGAGACTCCGGTTCTGAAAGATGTCACCGGAACCCGAAAAAAGAAGAGACGACATGAAAAGAGACGCTATTCGGATAGTTATTTGGCAAAACTTGTCGAGGAATTCACAGAAACCAAAGGACCGGAAAAGCCCGAAGAGCCTATCGCCCAACCAGGATTACTGAAACGCGCTGTGTTTGGGATTGGTTCGACAGCCTTGGGTGCCGGTAAGTCCTTGATCTCGGGAGCTAAATACGTGGTTGGAATGGGAGGAACTAAGGCACCGGAAGTTCCTCAAGAACCGGATAAGAAAGCTGTCAGGAAGAAAAAGTCGCATCGCAGACGTGCCGGAGATAAGGAATGAGTGAGCAAGTTTGGATTTGTCGTTTAATTTGTGTTTTCTTTTGATTTCAATTAAAAATAAAATTGTATCCATAAAAATGTCTGTCAGTTCAATACAAATAATTCTTTTAAAACTTATTAAATAGTTTCATCGTTCTCATTTCCCCTCGATCGAATAAGTATATTTCATTATTTTTATTTACCGGTAGTCGTGTCTGTTTTCTCCTATCTTAAATAGAGCTAGCGCTTATAGAGTAAGCTTTTATTGAGAATTATGAGGTTTTCTATAAAAAGTTATTAACAAAGGTTTCCTTACTATGCTGAACACATAGGTTTTCCTTAATAAAATCTTTTCATTTACTTGAACTGACTTATTGCATTTTGCTTGACATGCAATTCAGTTTTGAATAAATTTTTAGTGCTGACTTGTAAACCTAATCTTCCGTAACGCATACTGTGTACGACTTGGTATTGTCTACTGACATACTAAAAAGTCAAAACTGATGTAGACTTTTTCGAGGATGCAATCTTTTAGCGACACAACGGATACAATATCGTCTAGCGTCAAGAATGACTTTGCTGGTAATTGATTTCTGTTGTGAGTCATCGTAAAGAGTGCCAACAGTGACACTATTTCAATAGGATACAAAAGAAGACGAAATAAGTCACAGATTTTTTTTAAAGAATGAAATTTAGTATTCGCTCCATTTAAGTGGTGTCTACTCGATGACGTTCCGTCCTCACATGTCGAAAATGATTAGGTCTAGTGTTCATGAGTATTGGACCCCTATATAACTAATACGTAAATAGCAACAGTACCTTCACTCCCTCGACGAGTTTCAAACTGATTTCAAGTTAAAGTGTTAAAGTAAGTACTTCACAAACCAGCAACTTATTTTAAAAATCTTGGGATTGCTCATTCTTCTCGCATTGAACACTCCTAGCAGACGCAGACTACAGAAAAAGAAATGTTGATTAAGCTTACAAAAAGTTAGAATAGATGGCGTTGCGGTATTACAGTCTGCAAAATAAAGAAAATGTCTGCAATTGTCAACCTACGTGTTTTCCGTAATTTTCAACAGTTTGTGTCAATTAGACCCATTTCTAATTATCCCACATCATTCAGTAAAAATGCTGAAATTCAAAAAGTAGAAGGTAAATTTAATTTGTCTAACTTGCTCTCCATATCACGAGATTCTTTTACACGTGAATGGCATGTGCTGTAACCGGCTTTCTGTTAAAATTGATTAGAAGAAGAAGAATTCCGTTCTTTGGATCTGAGTCCTAACAAGTCGTTGAACGTGAGATCATTCGGACGGAAATTATACAAGAGAGCAGTAGTTCCTCCTCCACGTTCTCACAAAATGCCAGTGGATCAAGACTGGCCCTCTGTGTGGCCCGTTCCCAGAACATTTCATCCAGCTAGTGTTCCGTTACCCCTGAACCAGGGCTGGGTTAATCCTGGAGCTACACCACCTGGCAAATTTGCCAATGCAGAATTGATGAAGATTCCCAACTTTCTTCACTTGACGCCACCTGCCATTGAGAGACAGTGCAAAGCCTTGAAAAGTGAGAACTCCCTAAAGTGTAAAAGAAATGCTATCACTCAACTTTTAATAAACAATACTTGTTTTTAGAATTTTGCACAGAGTGGCCAAAAGAATTGAATACCACTGAAAAGATTGACCATCATTTCCCGATCAAAATCATAACCAGTGATTACCTCCATTCTTCCCCTTCACTAAGAGATGCCCGAGCCAGGATTGTGACACTTCAGGTCTGAAAGTTTAAAACAAAAAAATGCAATATCATTGCATAATTAAGTAACTCTCTTTTTTGGTTTTTCGTGTAGTTGAAATTGAGTACATTGAAACTGGACAGCCACGCCAAGGACAAACTCCTTCGACTAGTCAAAGAACGTTACAATCCCGAAACTGACATGTTAACGATCGTCTCTGAGCGGTGTCCTTTAAGAAAGCAGAACCTCGATTACGCCATGTATCTGCTGAATGTCCTCGTCAGCGAGTCTCGGGTACGTCCAAACAATTTTGCCAAACAACAATTGCATATTGTTTGTGTCTTGTGTGCCAATCAGGCAGAGTTTATGCCAGTAATCGACACTTCCTCTTTTTGTTGGTGATACAGAAAACTGAGCCGTGGGAGAATGAGAAATGCGAAGCTGACATGGAAAAATATGTGTGGGAAGGGAGCCAGTCTCAGCGAACATTGGAGCAGCTGCTGAAACGAATGCCGGACAGAGAGAAAGCGCAAGACTTACCGGAGGTCATTGAACAGTACTCTAGAAACGTTACCCACTTCCACAATGAAGGTTCTTGTTTGTTTTCTTTTTCAATTCACTAGTGCTCATCTCATTTGACATTTGTTTTCCATTTCAAAAAACCAATTAGGTGAAGATGCAGAAAAGGTCAACGCCTACAAGGAATCTGTTAAAAAGCTTTTAGGTTTAAATGCCTGATGTAGTTGATGTTGTAACAACCCGAGTCGAAAATAAAAAAAAACATTGAAATAATTCGACAAATCAAATGAGAAAAACGTTGGATGTCTGTTTTACTCGTCGACACAACCAAGAATATTTTGTTTTCTTTCACATCGACAACGGGCGAACACAGAAAAAAGTGAATAGAAAGAGAGAGAGATTATATGACCCACAAATAATAATAATAATAATAATCAAAGATCAAATGTTATTAATATCAAACACACGAGTAGCAGCAGCACAACACGCAAGAGTCACAAAAAAAAAAGAAAAATCTATGGAAGGAGGAGGATATCTTTTTTTTTTCTTTTTATCTCTTTGGCCTGTCGTTCTTGAGATGACGATAAAAACAAAAAAAAATTATGTGAGAAAATGAATAGAGAGAATAGAGAGAGCGTGTGTGTTGTTCATCGGGCATCCACCCATTTTTTTGTCTTTTTATAACTGAGTTTCCTTTTTGATGACGCCAACTGGGCGGCTAACGGCGTTACACAAAGCGTTTTTCAATTTGGTGCTGCCATGGAGTAGAGCGCTGTTGCGGATGCCGGCCAGCATGCCGCTGAACCCGCCGTGATGACTGTCCCGTGACGGTTGCGGGTGAACGACCGGACGATGGCCGAATCCATTGCGACGAGATTTTGACGGAATTCCTAAATTAACGAAAACATTAATTGATGAAACAGGTAAATGTAAATGATGCAAAGAGACGGACCTAATATGATTTGCATGTGACTACTCTGCGTGAGAGGAACCGACGACGGTCTCAGAGAAGAGGATTCATTTTTGAGAATGTCTATGCCTCGCAGTGTGGGTTGAGTCCGGTCGGGATCGACGCTGGACGTTCGGTGTGGCACGGGAGGTGTTTTACTGCCTGCAAGGCTGGCGATCCTGAACGCGTCCTCCGACCTCTCACGTCTCAACAAACTCGTCAAGCTGGAACGTGAATGGCCGTTTTTGCCGGTCATGACACGGTCAGACAACACCGACACCAACCGATGATGATCCAGTGGAGCGCACGGCCGAGGAGCTTGAAGCTGCGGTGTGTTGGAGGCAGTAGTGGTGGCCGTCGACGACGTCGTCTGATGGATGGGCTGCCAGATGGCCGGCTCGTTAGGAGGTGTGGGCGGCGGAGGTGAAGCATAGAGTGGACTTTGTGGTTCACTTAGCGGCGACAAGATACGAGACGCAGAGTAAAGTGGCAAATGAAGTCCAGCCGTTCGAGGTCGAGAGCCTCTCTGCTGTCCGGCCTGCTGTTGCAGCTGTTGCGTAAAACTCAATTGCGACGTCTGGATCGACGGTGATGGAGAGGCTTTCAGATCGGCCGTCAGTGAACAGGATCTAGGCGTTGACGTCGACGTCAAATTGCTGCCAGACTTGCAACTCTAAAGAAAAGAATCAAAATGAATGGGTGACGATGAAGTCGTTAAAATGGGTAGAGAGAGACTTACGGCCGTCTCGAAAGTCGACGCCGGACTGTAGTCCTTGGGCGTGGGCTCTGGCCCGTTAACCGACAAATATCTTGATCCCATCTCTGACGATTTCGACGAGGTGCTCGACGAGTTTTCCAACAGTTGAATCACTTTCTTATGGCCACCTTTCATGGCCAACTGGAAACAAAAAAAGAAAAAGTTGAATCTCCCGTCATTATGTGGTCGGGTAAAACAACCCGCTCGTCCAGTGGGTTTTCTCTATTTCTTACTTTCAGAGCCGTTCGACCGCATCCGTCGGCTCGGTTAGGATCCGCTCCACTGGCCAGCAACAGTCTGGCAACGCCTTCGTGTCCTTCTTGTGCAGCTGTTTTTTGTTTTTTTTATTTTAGTAGAAATTCGGTCAAAAACGAGCGACAATGAGAAGAAGAAGAAGAGAAACAAACTGTACCGATAGAGAGGGGCGTGGCTCCCTGTGAACAGGGCTGATCGCCACGCGCTCCGGCCTTGAGTAAGAGCCAAACAACCGACTCGTGTCCTTGCCAGGCTGAGCTCTGCAACGGCGTCCGTTGCTCGCGGTCGACTGCGTTCACGTCGGCACCGTAACGGAGCAACAACTCCACCATCGACGTATGGCCCTGCCAACTGGCGATGTGCAGCGGAGTCCGTCCCTCCAAGTCGCGATCCTCTTCCAGATTGTATTTGCCAGTCGATTTCGACAGAATGATCTCTACTGGCTCCATCTTGTTCTCGATGGCCAACAAGTACAATGTGCTGCGGCCGTCTGGATCTTTGGCAGTCACGTCGGCACCGGCCTCCACCAGGGCTGATAGAACCGATGTATGACCCTCGAGGGCCGCCACACGTAACGGCGTTTTCCCGTCCAAACTCTTTTGATCGACGTCGGCTCCCAGTTCAATCAAACGTTCCACAACCGACAGATGACCTTCCTGTGTGGCCAGCAATATGGGCGATCGTCCGTCGTTGTCGGTGGCCTCCATACGAGCGCCGACTTCCAGTAAAAGATCCACCACGGTCGAGTGACCCTCAAAAGCCGCGTAATGCAGCGGTGTCCATCCGGCATTGTCCCGGTGGGCTTCGTCTAGCCCACGATCCAGTAACAATCGAACCACATCCACAGAACCCTTTCAATCAAAATTAGAAATTATTATTTATTAGAAATGTGTTGTTGTTTCGAATAAAATTTATTTTACCTGGGCACAGGCGATGGATAAAACTGTACGGCCTTCGGCGTCGATGCTGTCCACATAGCAGCCCCAAAAAAGGAGAAGTTCAACTATGTGACCGTGTCCCATAGAGGCGGCGGCCAAAAGTGGCGTTCGCCCGCCCAAATCCGCTTGATCCACATCGGCATCCGTTTCCAGCAACAATTCGCACACCGTCCTGTCATAAAATCATTTCAATCAATAAAATAAGGAGGAGATGAGTCAGACCTTCAATTGCCGGCCCTTTTTAAAAAAAAATAGAAAGAACATTTCAATTTACCGATGGCCTTCAAAAGCGGCCACTAAAAGTGGAGTCATTCCCTCCTTATCTTGATGATTGACGGAAGCGCCGTACTCTAAGAGAATCGTCACCGTCTCGACGGCCTCGTTGTCTTCACCATCCAACGTGCCTGTCAAGGTGCCCGTCAGAGTGCCGGTGATTCCACTGTCGGGGTAAATGGAGGCCGCCACTTCTGCCGGCGGTGAAGGAGGTGATGAATCTTCGTGAAGATCATGGCTGGATTGATCGAGTACGTCGTCCGAATTGACTTTGGATGGACGACGTTTGAGTAAAACTCGAGGACGACGACGACGGACGCTACTACTGCCACCACCAGATGTCGGGTTGTTGTTGTCATTGTTGTGAGATTGGGTCCGGCAGGCGACGCTGAGTACGGCCACTGAAAGGGCAGTTCTGCCCTCACAATCCACGTGATCCGGCTGAGCACCTGCGTCTAATAATGCGGCCACGATATCAGCATGGCCCATGTAAGCGGCAGCAATCAACGGAGTCCGTCCCTGTCGATCTTCACCGTCCACTTGAGCTCCAGCGTTCAAAAGAGCCCGGACAACTTCTTCGTGACCGGCCCAAGCGGCCGCTCTGAGTGCCGTCCTGCCTTCAGAGTCACTGGCGTCTACCTGAGCGCCTCTTTCCAAAAGGACCTGGACTGTAGAAGCGTGGCCACCCCAAGCGGAGGCTCTAAGTGGAGTCCATCCTTCAGAATCTGCAACATCGGGATCCGCTCCGGCTTCCAACAAAATGGAGACTAGAGAAGCGTGACCCTGACGGGCAGCGATCGAGAGGGCGTGACGTAATGCCGCAGGACTGATGGACGTTCGGTAACGATTGCAGAGTTTGGTGACGGCCGACGTATAGCCCATTTGGGCGGCGTAAAAAAGAGATTGTTCAGGATCTTCCGCCTCGTTCAACGAATGGGCGTGGCGTAATAATCTGACGCTGTTACGTCGTTCCAAAAGGGCAGTTGGAGGATAAACGGCTGGTGATTCTTCCTCTTCTTCATCATCTTCTTCTTCTCTTCCGTTATGTACAATCGATTCCTCAATTTCTTCCACTCGATCCGCACTCATCTGACACATTCCCGATCGACTAGTTATCATGACGTTTTCTTCTTCCTCCGTTGCCACGGCAGCTGCAATGGCAATTGAATCATCCTCTTCCGGAGCAAACGGAGCGGTTTCTTCCGGTTGTTCTTGAGATCCGTTGTTCTCTTTTTCTTCCTCTTCTTGTCGGACGACTGGCGCACACAAATCGAGTGGTGGACTCGTTCCGTTCGAGTCCAGTTGACTTTCCACGTCATCTTCCAAGTTGTGAGCCCCAAGGCTGCTGACCATGACGGCCTGGAGTACGGCCTTGTCCGGCACAGGCGCTTTAGTCCACAATAGCCAAAGCGGAAGGTGCCAAGCTTCCAAAGGCGCCTGAAGTTGCATCCGACCTAAATGAAACGTCAAATCGTCCATTTCATCTGACGTCATGTGTTCACCTCGACTGGCCAACGTCACAGCCCAACGGGCGTGGCCTTCCGACACTTTGATTAAAAAACGTTGCGTACAATGCTTCACATCCGTCAGCCACTCGCCGAAACTGCTGTGGAAAATCTGTACACAACCACCGGATGAATCCGGACTGGCGGACGGAACCAACAATTTACGTAACATGTTCATCCTTTTGCGGAACTCGGAACGGGACATTCGAGCGTCGATGGTATAGGCGGCACGCATCAATTGCTCCTGACTGGGTGGATGACGACTGGCCAGCAAAGTGGCCAGAATGGGTTGGACTTTGTTCCAACCGCGGCGAGTGAAGAGTCGCTGGCAGAGCCACAGGTAGAGGCCGTTAAGAGTTCCAGGGATTTCGGGTATGTCGCGTAATAGAACGGATCCGTCCGCCACTCCGTCCAGCACAGCTTCGACGTACAACAAACAGCCGTGGCTTTTGATGTGCAACATGTTGAGGGCCGGTGCTGTTTCTCTCGTCAGATGACGTCTGAGAGCGGCTTCTTTCTCCAAACGGCCTAGAATGTATTGCTGAACGTCGCGGACCACCGAATTGCGTCGCACCTGATCCAAAGCAATTTTCTTGAATCCCGTGAAAAGACGGGCTAAAGGTTTGTTACTCCTACGCAATGTCACAAGTAGAAGAAGCCAAGGAGGGAACAAATGGTGATGATTGGCCAACAACTCGGCGATACTCTGACTGGAATCACCGTCACAATTGGTAGGATCTGTTAGTCGGCGGACGCCATTGAATCCACCGGGATGATCCTGAACGAGTGAAGGTTCGTCCAATGAATCGACAATGAGTAAAAGATTTCTTGGAGGTGTATCCATTTCAAGAAGAGGAAAGAGAACGGCTCGCTGGAAGGATTCGTCTGGGTCGCGTTCCATGCGTTCCGGGTGGAGCCACTCGGCCAATTCAGAGTGACGTAACTTGTCGGTGTATCCATCAATCAGTCGTGATTCTTGGAGTTGATCCACCAAACGACGGATGAATCCAGCCACTGATTGAGTTTCCGGCTCGTATCCGTTGATGAAATGACTTGCCAGGACACGATTGGAAAGTGATCGACATTGTTGTCCAACTCCTCCCCTGACAATTTCTAATGTGACGGCCGTTTTGCCAGCGCCCGGCTCGCCAACGATGAGGACACCGGAAATGTTGGCCACTTGGATCTTTTCAGCTGTTCTGTTGTCAAGAATGTGGACAATTTTGGCGAAAACCCATTCACGACAGTAAAAAGATTTCGTCGTGCCGTCCAACACCAGTTGCGGATGAAAGCGGATCGACATTTTCCGTTTTATTTTCTTTTGTCAAGTTCTTTTTAAAATAAAAAAAATTTGGGTTTTCCCTCCCCGTAGGGACGACGGATGGATGGATGGATGGATTGACTTTGACGTCAAGAAATTGTCTTGAGACGTCAGTCGTCAACGTGAGGTTGGTGCACTAAAAGCAACAGCAGCGTCGGTGGGTGTATTACACGCAAAGGAAGAAGAAGAAGCCAACATTCCAATGCAGCCCAACAACACGTCGGCGGATGTGAGGATTACAGTTGGCACTTTTTGGCTGGCTTCCACGACGATGTCCTCCATTCCAGCAAAAAAACAAAACAAAAAAAACGAAAAAAAAAAAACGTTTCTTTGTATTCCAGTGGGTGGATTGAAATTTTCCTCTTCGTTTGGTATTTAGATCCAATGTCGGCCGCCAATCTGAAAAAATACGAATTGAGTGGATAAAAAAAAGGGATTTAGTCATTTAGATATAAGAAGAAGGAACAAGCATATTGTCTATTAACAAACATCAAATATGCAAAGCACGACGCCGGAATGTAAAGGACGGGGCCCAATCAAACGCCGTTATTTATTTCCCCCTTTTCTATTTTATTTTTCTTTCTCTTTCTTTTGTGATTGCTGGAAAAATTGTTAACAATGCCAGAAATGTTTCCTCTTGGATATTGGGGGGAATAAGAAACCCCGTTGCCAGATTCTTTTTTGACAACAAGATATTTCTTCATTTCTTTTTTTTTTAAAGAAAAAATCATTTTAGAATTTCAAAAGAAAATTTCGCGTTTTTCTTCTATCTTCTTTCCGTTCAACCAAACATGGCCGTCTGGGACTTGGGTGGCCTGAAAACACCTGCGAGTCCGAATATAGTCAACCCAAAAAAAACAAAATTTATTATTCCAGGGGTTCGGTCGAATAAGAGAAAGAAAAAAAAAACAAGCCCCTAAATCGACTTGTTGTTGTTCTTTTCTCTTCAATTAGTTGTTTCTCTTCAGTTTAGGTAATCGCCTGTCCATCTGACGTGACTGCCTCTTTTCCCATATCGAGAAGAAAAGAGGAGAAAGTGGTAAAGGGGGGATGAAGAAATGGGATAATAAAGGGCGTGCCCGGCTCGATGTGCTTCACGATGTATGTCAAATGACGGGGATCCAATTAACACCCGAGGGAAACACAAGAAGAATTTCACTACCATAACATGTAGAAGAACCCATTCGATGTGGGTAGAAAGAAGAAGAAGATTGAATTTTGTTCATCTTTCATCAATTTCGCGACGACAGACAGTGAGAGAGAAGATATTGATCGACTAGTCACGTGGAGAGAGAAAGATAGTCCCGTTGGGTTTCGCCAAGGAAGAAGAAGAAGAAGAACAAGTTACCGAGGCGAACCGCTCGATTGAGTCAAAAGTCCAAAGGGACTACTAGGAGATCGCGTCGTATAGAGGCAACTCACGATCGATGTGCGCACAGTGTGGATGTCACGTGACACAGGGGCCAAACTGAACGTTCAGAAACGGCGTCATCTCCATAGGGAAACGTTCAACCAAAAATTCCTATAGGACAAACACACAGAAAGAAAGAAAAGAGAAGAAGAAAAAAAAGAAGAGAATTTCTTCTTCTTTGTCAAGAGGATATCTTCCATCTGTGCTGCGCCGAAGGGTCTCGACTCTCAATGACTCGCGATGGCACCCGTCCAAAAAGACGAGGAAACCCAAAAAAAGAAAAAATCGTTTCTATCTATCGAATACATAAAGTCGAATAGAAAGACAAAACACAAGCCTCTCTGCACGTTTACTTCGTGTCACGTCATCATCAACGTCCATCGAAAATTCTTCTATTCATCAGTTGGGGAAGACGCTCAAGTGTCGTCAAAACAGATGAAAGAAACTTTTTCCTTTCGAAATCAATAGATTTGGAAAAAGGGGAAACATGTCTCATTAGAGACGTTCCCCCGTTTTCTTCTTCTTCTTCTTTTAAAAGAGTAAAAATAGTTAGTTTACTTTCAGAAAAGGGGAGAAGAACAATAAACAAAAGAAGGTGAAAAATTGTAGGCGTACAAGTTAAATGGTCAAAAAGAGAGGGGAGAAACTTCCGTTCTCGTGTTTCCTGGTGGTGGTGTTATTGTTGATTTAACAATAAAAACAACTTATCTTTTCCAAGTTGCTGACCTTATTGAGAAGCTCGAAAATGACACGGTAACTTCTGTGTTGATGCCCCCCCATCTACTCGGGATGGCCAGAGGCGACGGAAGTCAAGACCTTCCTCCTCTTTCGTCTGACACACACACAGAAAAAAAAAGCCGCGTAACAACGCAAGGTTCTAATTACACCTTCAATTATAAAAACGGGAGAAGACTCAAATGCCCTTCTTTTCACAGAGTTAAATCTTTTTTCCCACACTTTCCAGAGTGTATGTCGTCACATGTTTTTTATTCGTTATTCTTCACTAGCCAAAGGGAGAGAACTTCATATCGATCCACGTCGAGCACAGGGACCATTAGAGAAGTTTCTCTCCCCCCCTCTCTCTCTAATAATGGATAGATCTGGCTGGCTGGTAGGACATGCCCTGTAAAGCGAAAGAGAGAGAGTCTGACTGAGGAGATTATAGAAAAGAGACTCAACGATTTTGAATTTTCTTGTTGTCCTGCACAGAAAAGGGATCAGCAGCTGTTTCGACAGACAAGGCTCTCACTGATGACATGGTGAAAGACAGGAAGCAGTTGAAGGATTATGTAACACGATCGCCCTACAATCGTTTTTTCAAAATACTTTATGGCCTAGAGAGATAGAGAATGAACAATCGAGATATGTGACACCCACCAAAACGAAATAAAAGAACGTGCGGTCGATGAAAGTTTCTTTCCAACCACACACACATTTTGTTTTGTGAGACGATGACCTATGTACTACACACACACACACACTATTTTCTGTTAATTTTCAAATTTTTTCATCTTTATTCGAGTGATTCATCAGCGACATTCTTTAAGATGTTTTCAAGGATTTTTTTTTGATTTTTTGTGGTTAGAAAAAAGAAAACAGACGACAGTAGTACTGTATCTCCGCTCAAGGATATTTACCTAAAAGAAAAAGCAGTGGATGAATCACACAGACAACGAGGGGGCTTTTTCCAAGTGGCGCCACTGTACGTACACACAGACAGACAGAGAGATGGAACACTTCCTTCCTTTTTATTCTTGTGTGTTATATTTCTGGAAATTCTTTTTTTATTAATTCACTCTTTTTAAAAACAAGTTCACAAAGATTCAGAGTCAATTGTTGTTTCACTATTGGAACGTTTCATCTTTTTTCTTTGTTTTTTTAGATGTCCATCAAAGACTGACGAGGGGAGTCACAAACAAAAGTTAACTTTGATGAATTACACACAAGAACGCAGCAAGTTATGACGACGACGACGGCAGTAGAGAAAAGCACTCACGATGATGAAGCGTGAAACTAAACTCGTCTTGACAGTGGAAAACGTGAGAGGGGGGAGGAAGCCAGAGAGATGGCACACACACACACACACACACACACGAACGACTAATATCGTGGCTCTCTCAACACTGAAATATCCCACTCGACTGAGAGAGAGCAGCAGAGAAATGTTGGATGAAAAATAATGTAGTAGTAGGCACTAGGCCAATGTGTGTGGGGTTGGGCGTCTGGTTGTTGACAACGCCATCTAGTGGCCAAATTTAGAAACATGCTGACATTTCTATAGTACTGGCGATGACGCGCTCTTTGTTGTTGTTTATCGACTGATATTGCAGCACACACAACAGTGAGAGTTGTCCGTGATTGGCGTCATCAAACAAACAAGACGCAGAAAACACAGCTGGAGGGAGGGAATACAACAACAACAGACAGACAGACAATCTAAACACACAAAAAGGGGAACGGCTCGTCTTTCTACTTTTTTTTTTGTCTCAAAATCAACAACCAACAATGTGATGCAGTCGTGGAAAATTGCACGTTCACTTTATAGCGTAGTATCCGTTTCCAATCGATTGGCGCAAAACTGTGGGTCTTATAACGATGCTAATCGTCCGTTAGAACAAACACACGCCGTATTGTTTCAGCTATCGTGAGATGTTCGTTCATCTTAAAATCTAAAGAAAAATAATCAACACATTTTTGGCACATCAACATATTTTGCCCTTGGGGTCAATACTAATAATGTCTGTGTGTATTTCTAATGTTTCCAATACATCAACCAAAAACAGCCCAAAAGTTGAGAATCTATTTTAAATTTGTGGAACATTGGTCAATATGTGTATAGAAACCTTTCACTCGTTTGTGTATGTGTGTAACGGACGAAAGGCACTCCCACTCCCGCGGGATTCAGCCGACGAATCAATAGTATTATAAATAAAGCTTTCGCTTTTAAATTATTTTCTTTTTTTTTTTTTTTAAATGTCTTTAAAATAAATGTGCATGTGAGAGGGGGGATGGAGAACGAACGAAATTCTCTTCGTGTGCCCGCGCTGTGCTCGCCCGCGCTCTTGCCGCATCACCGAGCGTGAAATCTCATCGCTTCACGAATTTCTCCCATTGTTTCTTTCTTTTTCTTTTTTATCTTCTTGACATGAGCACCTCTCGTTTTTTTTTTAAATATCTACTAAACTTGTAGTTTTTATTATCCACCTGGTGGTGGTTGAGAAGACAGTGAAAAAAGTCTGTAGAAGAGCTTTCACCTTGTTTCACAAGTTCTTTTGACTGCTGCTGCCAGGGTGGTTGTAAAAATCATTTCTTTTTTTTTTGTGTTTTGTTTTGTTTTCATTCAGAATATCATCACCGCATGGTAGATAGCCTGCGGAGCTTTTACAAAGAATGTTTGTATGAGTAATAAGCTGGACAACCATCTCGCCCAGGTAACCGCAGACCCTCCCAGTAAAAAAAAAAAAATGTATTTCCGTTCCCGATTTTCTTCATTTTGTTTTGTCATTTCTTCGGATTCCTTTTACAAATGAATTCAAAAAAAAAAACACAAGAAACTTTTGTGGGACGGGCGGCGGCCTCTGAACGAAGAGTTTTGGCCCGTTATTCTTTTGACTATACACATGGTCGATAAGAGAGTCAGAGAGCGACGTATTGATTTCACAGCTATAAAGGAATTTCTTTTGTTTGTCTGTTTTTAATGATATTTAAAAGTACGGCACCAATGTTGTTGTATGTCACGTTTTCCGGCCGTCTGTTCTGCCAATTAACGACTTTAGAGCACGAAAAATCAACTGCACTCCAATAATAAATAATCAACGCAATGTATTTTAGTTTTGAATGTTAATAGCTCGTCCTCACCTCATTTCTTCTAACTATAGGGAAAATGGTCGATTACATTCCCATATCGTCGTCGTCGTGGGTTTTGAACTCGTTTTATAATTTTTGGATTTCAATTGGGAAATTCTTTTCAGATTTTTCGGGGTTTCTGGGTCAAAATAGAACCATTTTTTTTAAAAGAAAAATTGTATCGTTCCAAACTGATAAGGTGTTGACTCATCGGCCCGGCCCCTCTAACAAAAAAAAAGAGAAATACCACCGAAATAAAAATAAAAACTGGTTCGGTTATAGAACACAATGGGAACCAGCAGACAGACTGACCAAAAAAAACGCGTCGAGTGATAAATATTTTTAATAAAAAATGGTTTTGTTAAAAGAACTTTTTAGTGATGGACATAAAAAAATTGAAATTAGCAAAGTCAATTTAATGACGTGAACTATAAAATGTTGGAGATAATATAGCGCCATTTTAAAAGGCGTAGATGAAATTGCAGGCCATTAGTTGAAATGATTGACTGGTTCGCTTAGGAATTCAATAATTCGTGAATTACAACAAGTTTTTTTATCTGGATTTCAATGACCCGTCGACTCATCATCATTCATGTTGTTTAGATATTTACGGTTTCGCGGTTTTCCATCATCATATCCGCACGGATAATAATAATAAAAAAAAAGAGAAAGAGAGAAATGTATAAGGGTCATTGAGCGGAGGAGGTAGTTTGTGTGGTGCCAGACGTTATCGTTGTGAATTTCTTTTGTCCGACCGAGCCGGGGAGAGGAAAAATGATCGACCGAGTCGGACATGATGAATGTGACTTGGCAATTCGCCTCATTCAACATTTTTTTTTTTGTCGTCGTCGTCCTACCTTTATATTATGGATAATATAAAAGAACATTTGGACAGCACGCGTTATTTCCTTATTAGTTTCGAGGTTGAATGTTGATGTTGGTTATATTTTACTTTTTTTGGGAAAATTGTGCAGCGCGCATTAGCTGCGCTTTCCACACCAAATCACTTTGGCACTGAATATATTGCGCAATCTGCGCACCGTGTATATAGAAAGTTAGATGATGTTGATTTAAATGACTGGTCAAAAAGCCTTTAAGCTTCGACACGACCGAATATCTAATTTGACTTTCATCATCTATTAAAACCGGTACTTTTAATGTCCTTAATTAAAACGTACCAATAGATGATGATGCCTATCTCTATTGAAGTGTGTCTCGTCGTCAGTATAGAGAAAGAGATACAGCAACAGTAAATATAATAATAACAGGGATAATAGACGAAGAGTTATTCCACGAGCAAAGTAAATGGCCGTGAGCCAGTTTTGGATGTTTCCATACACCTGGCGGCCATTTTAGAGTCAATAATAATAATAATAATTCTATCGAGTGAAAGTGATGATGAGAAAGTGTTTGTTCAATTTTGAATGAAAGCCAATAAACAAGCGTCGATATATAGTTCAACTGTGCTGACACGCAAATTCAATTCCCAATCGAAATTACCCTGGCATTATCATTTTAATCAATAAAATAGAAAAGAATTGACAAAAAAAAAACTGAGTGCTGCCAAGTTGAACTTTTGCCTTACAAGTGAAACCGCAGCGGTGAACGTATTGAATTTCATTTCTTGTGTGCTGGACGCAGAATGGAAGCCATATAGAGAAATTAAAAGAAGAACTTGGGACATGGAAAAAAAATAAGTAAAATATTCTAACCCTATTTAGTATAAATACGGTAGACAACATAAATAAGAAGCTCAGCAAAGTCGATGCGGTTGTAAAAATACAAAATGACACGCAAAAGGATATGAACGACGAGTTGACGGCTGTACGTCATCCCCTCTCTCCACCTTCTGACGTCTGGCTGCGATGATGATGGTGACTTATTTTGTATGCAAATGTTATGCCACACGCGGGAGTGCCAGCACAGTATATAATAGACACAGTACACACATGTGCTGCGTGAATGCGGATGATGACGCATAGGAAGAGAACGACGACAGGTGTGAACCGTCAAACATCGAAGAGAAGAAACAAAAGGTCAGATAATAACGATATGTATATCATATGATTATATAACTATACATTAAAAGATATTACATTCCCCGTCGAGTTTAGATGATTGGAATTGCATTTTGGAGCTAGAGAGATGAAGACAAAGATGGATGGACACACAGTATGTTATAAAAACGTTCCTCAGCACAGCCGGACATTGCGCTAATGATGTTACCTAATAATTTATAAGCCCCCTATATAAGCGCTGCTATAATACAATTCATGATGTATTATTGTGTATTATATTAGATTGGAAGAAGAAGCCCAACTAAATATGGTCTGGAAAAGTGGGAGAGAAAAAATTTTTTTTTAAAAACTGAACGCGGGAGAATCTATAAGACGCCATCTGTTTTTCTATCCCTTTTTTTTCTTCTTTTAAATGAAATTATATAGTATATTTTTATATACTGCCGTTTTTAGAAACTAAAAAGGGGGAAGGCTCAAGGTGTAGCAGCAGCGGGAGGAGAAACTGAACTTGGCGGTCGCCTAACACGGAAATATATCTGTTTATAGAACGCGCGGCCGAAAAGGAGGAGCGGCACATGCCTTCTGCCTTCTGCTGTAAAAAGATTTGTCTGTCTTTGACTCTTTTTCTATACATAACTTTTTATATTTCTACTTATATTCCTTGTTTCGCTCTTTCTGCTGCTCCTGTTGGGAAATGAGAAGAAAACAAGAGAAATTGTTATGGCCCTTCAGAGAGTCTTTGCTGGTAGAACACAGTGTGTCGTGTAATGAATTGTGAAAGATATTTATTCTCTCGACGAAAAACGAAATTTCCAAAGGGACAACTAAAAAAGAAAAGAATCAAAGGATCGACGGCGGCAGCGATAACTTGTTGTCCCAGTCCTCCGCCCCTTTTTGTAGGACCAACAAAACACAAGGCGTCGGGTAATGTATGATGGTGGGTGAACGACGAGTAGGATACAGCGGCCGTTTCTCTCCCCAAGCGTCTAATTAGCCGCGACCCAGTCGTTAAATATACGAGGGCAATAGAACAAGTCATCCAGCCAGCACCTAGTTTTCAGGATATTTTTCTAAATAATTTTATTTTCTCAAATGTAAATGAAAACAATAGTGACGACTGAAAGATGACGATGCGCATTTCCATCTGAACATGATGTCTTATTATTATGAGCAATGAAAGTCTTATTCTAATTATGTCATATTTTAATGTGGTTGGACCTTTTCAAATTATGACGACGCGACTGGTTGCAACATTTATTATTTTCATTTTATTCCGGGATTTTTGTTGTTCCCCTTAGCTCTCGAACACCATCTATGAATCACTGATCGAAGCTTTTGTCATAAGAACCTGATTGTTTTGTAGTAATACCGCGCATGCCGAGACGAATGCGCTAATAAATGTCTTATAGGATGAACTGATATCACGATATTGCACTATTGCAGCACAAAATGATAAAACATAAAAACATTTCAATCTAATAAATCGGAAATTTAGACCATTTTACCATACCTCTAGCCAAGTCATTCATTACTATATAAATGTATTTTGAAAGTAGATTTTTATAATGAATAACACCAAGAAGAAAAAAGATAAAATGCCAATTTCTCATCATCAGTCCCCGTCAATTTCTCTTTTCAGCTGTTCTTTGAAGAAGGACAAATCTCGAAAATAGGTTTCGGGAATATCATCAGCGGGTTTCAGTTTGTACTTTTGGGCAATTTCTTCATTGTAATTAGCTAAAATATATTCACGCACTGGTAATTCTTCTTTAAGTCTAGGATTCTTCCACCCAGGAAAGACTTTATCATAGTCTCTGTATTTATGACTGACTTTGCTATCTTCGCCAAGGTAAAATGTTTGGTCTTGTTCGAAACATTGACTGCACGTCTGGGAATCCAATTTCCGGGTTGTAGTGTAACAAACTCCGACAACTCCTCCTGGTTGATGAATTGCATCATGAGGTTGTTGTTTAATGTCATGATTTGCCGGCTCGATGCACAGACTCTCACACAAGCGACAAGAGACATCGCAACGTGGTAATGCTGCCTGATCGTTCAAATTGATCATGTATGTGACTACTTTTGGGCACAGTTCTTTT
Organism: Daphnia galeata; assembly: GCA_030770115.1. NCBI lineage: Eukaryota > Metazoa > Arthropoda > Branchiopoda > Diplostraca > Daphniidae > Daphnia > Daphnia galeata. Next base: position 18,875,563 of record CM061121.1, read on the forward strand.
GCATAGCTTTCTTTATTTTCATCAAAACATAATATTTTCTTTTCCATGACTTCATTCAATTTTGTTTTGCACGCGTCTTGAAATTCTTTTTTACCTCCATTGTCGCAATCCTCATATTCACCACTGCAGTCGATCAAAAATGCCGAACTTAAAGTCTCACTCTGCTGCAAATAACCTTCCGAAAATTCTTTTCGTAATCGATCGACAAATGTCTGCGCTCTCTCACGGTCGACTTCGACTGCTAAGACCGCTTTTTCGATTGCTTGCCTTATATGCGTTTTGAAACTTTGCCACTCAGCGTCAACGTTGGGGACCTTTCCAGCAATTAATTGGTGGAGCACATCTGCGTAAAATTTCTTAGGATCCCATATGTTATCAAGTGCTTCGTTTAATTTGTCTTCTTCTAAAAAATTGATCAAATGGAGATCCATGTGCTTTTGCATGATTCTGGCGTCGTTTAGATAACGCTCATTTCGAATTGCTTCAAACGTCTTCTGTACCAATTCCTTTTCGAAGGCTGTAAATAGAAATTTAAACAAAAGTTCATTTCAAAATTATTGTTAATATTGTTTGCTATTTTAATTTACCACCTGAAATAATGAAATTATCCAAGGTATTTGCCATAGTGGCAGCAAACAACTGCGTCTTTGCCACGTCCTGCGAAACCATCATAAAGTGCTTGCGCAATATCTCTTTGTTGGAATCCAATTTTGCGGGCACCGAATTTTCTTTTTCCCATTCTGTTTGAATTTCCTGCATTAAATCCACTATAAGTGTCTTACCGTGCTGATGCATTTCCTCAACTACTGAATTGTCAGTAAGCTTATATTCTTTGATTTTTGAATCTACACTCCTAATAACTTCGGAAATGATGCTGTCATCATAACAGAGTTTGCCAGTTGCAATTCTTTTGACCGTTGCATCAACTTCAGTTCGACAACAATAGTTTTGATCTAATTTTTTGGCTTCCTTTTTAATAGAGTTTTCAGTCTTTGGGAAAGAAATACCACTCCAAATGTTTTGGGGACCTATTTTGGTATGGGAAGTTAATTTAATTTGTCTATTCTTTATCACGCTGCTGTTTTGATACACTCCATCTATTTCTTTTAGGACGTCTTTTGGGGGAAATTCATCTTTGGCTTCATCTAAAATGATTTTGAACATTTCTTCGAATTCCATGTTCTTTTTATTTTCTGTCCATTCCATCGATTCCGTTGATGACTTAAAAAGCTGGTAAATTTCTTTGCGTATCTTCTTTTTGTATTTTTCCACGTGATATTCGTATTGAAACAATCTATTAAAGACGTTCTTCAAATTACATTTCCAATTTAAAGCTTGGTAATTCTTGTTATTTTCCCATTTTTTTAAAAACTGATGTTTCCACTTTTCCTTGTTAGTCAAAATTTTATTAATCTCATCATTTAAAATATTTTCTGTTTGAAATGTTTCTTCACGAAGTTTGGTTTCAAAGGATTCAAAAGTAACAGAATCAGTTTCATTATTATTGTTCCCTTGAATGTGGCCATCTGTACGTACCTCTCATGGAAGATGAACACAAAGATTTGTTTTTGTCTTCGATCAATTTTTTCATTTCGTCTTTTACGTTTTTAAAAGACTTTTCATAAACATCGGCCAATTTTCGTTCTACCTTCTTGTACTCGGAATCCAATTTGTCAAACAACAAGTTCTCCAACACCGTGGAAAAGGTGAAGATAAAATTGGCCGAGCAGATGCAGTCCCATACATTTTTGATGTAATTGGAAAACTCTTCAATGGTTCGACTTTTCCAGATTATACCATTTTCGACATTTGTTACTCGTCGGTGAATATGTTCCCGAAACTGGATGAGTTCTTCGCCGTATTTTTCGTCTGGCACATCCCCTGGAGGTTCGGATTGTTTCTTGACATTTCCCAAGATGCAAACGTCACTGCCGGATGAGTCATATGAGACAAGATTGAAATTCGCAAACGGACTTTCTATTTTCAAATTAGTCAAATTGCCTGTCGATTTTTGAACTTGATTAAAAGCTTCGTGGAGGGAGGTTCCCAATGTTTGAATGATGGTTTCCAACTTGTTTTTCTGTTTTGTGTCGATCCTGTTGTAAACGAAGAACATCCTGGAGCTGAGTCGTCCACCGTTATCTTCAGCCAGTTTGGATCCTTGGTAGGCCATTAAAACAATTGGCAAAATTTCTTTAACAGCCGCGTCGTTCTCACCCGGGATGACGACGATGGACGCGTCCGACAGTAAAATACTCAAAGTTGCCATTTGATTGTCCCGTTTTTCGCTGCCGGACAGACCGTGATATTCGGATGATCGAGTTCCTTCCGTGTCCAGCAACAAAATGTAGTCGTACTCGGAACGGCCCTTGACTTCCAGCAACTGCATGTTGACACCTCGGGTACATTGGCCGACGCTGGTTCTCATTTGGATGCCGAACATTGTGTTGAGCAACGTCGATTTGCCGCTGCTCTGGACACCCATGACGGACAGGACAAAGATGCGTTTTCCATTCATCAACGTCTTCAGCTGCTGGAAAACTTCAGTCACCCAATCCAAGCGGATCATGTTGGAATCGCCGTCGAGTAACTCCAAACTGAATCCGTCCATTAAATGTTGAGCGGCCAATCGAGGAATTTTCTTAATTATTTCTGAACGTCGTTCTGGCTCCATGTCCGTGTAGAGATGACTCAGTTCCCTCCACAAATGTTCAATGTTGAGTGCACTCTCGATTAATTCATCTTTAGCTCTACGAAGGTTTTCTTTTTCAGACTCGAGATATTTTTTATCAATCGCAGCATTGTTAAGTTTGTTATAATACGAAGTGGATAAAATTCGAATCTTTTCGAATAGTGGTCCAAGTTCCCGTTCACTACGTTCAGCCAATTCTTTCTCCAAAACCCGAATGGACATGACGCGAGAACAAGGATTTTCTTTTTCAAGTAAAGTAAGAAATAGTTGAAGTAAAGAATTTTTTTCAACGTGACGGATGTCATCTCTACGTTGTTTGCGACATTTTCTTATCTCGGCGTCAACTTCGCGAACTTTGTCTTCTTTGAGGCGATGCTTAATTTTGGCATCTTCATGTTTTGCCTGCTGCAAATAATTTTTCTGTAATAGAAATCTATTTTTTTTTTCGTTTCCAAAGTCTTTAAAAGAGTTCAAAGTTGATATTACTTTTTTCGGTGAAATGCACTCTAGAGCGCTGTATTTTTCGTCACCCAAAATAAGGGGCATTTCACGCAACATCAACCGTGATTTAGGTTGTGATTTAGCTACCATTTCATTCGCTGTCATTTCATTCGCTGCCATTTCAATAGTAGATTTTAAAACATCGAGTATTTCGCCTGGCCACTGACCCTCCATGTACAAGTGACGAAATTTAAATTTGTCTTTAGTTCTCATTTCAACAATCATTTCTTCAAACGTTGGCTTCCACACGCAAACATATGGAAAATCGTCCAATCCTAGGTTATTTTTTTCCAATTTGATATTTGTTTTTCTCTTATTCATTAAAGAAAGAGGGAAACTCTCTTTTTCGATAGTAGAATCTTCAATTAGTAGGTAATCAGTAAAACTTTGTAGAAATGACCAATAGATTGGGCTGAAATCTCCAATGATGTGAACGACCAAGACGTTTAGTACTTTTTCTGAACTGGATCCTTCAGCTAACACGCAACCGTACCCAATTTCTGCTAATAGCGAGGTGTTCGTGGAGACAGATCCGGTTGATAAATCTTGACGATGGATGCTTTCGATATTAAAAAGATTTTTAAGGATCTCGCATGTTTGACTCTGCTTTCTCTGACGGCAAGAAATCACAGCAACGCGCAACAAGGACTTGTCCTCACCCATAGTGTTGCTGATCCCAGGTAAGGTAATGTGTCGGAACAAATTCAAAAAGTGATTCTTCGATTGGGGAACAAATAACGGGATGGCAGTTCTCCTTTCCAGCAACAGACGGACAATTTCAGCAATGCCGGACGCGTCGAATTCGTCGATAAGTTGCAACAGTGTGTCGTAAAGGCTTTTGTTGCCGGAATCATTTTTTTGTTTTCCATCTTTTATTGAGGAAAAATTCGAAATTGAAGAATTTTGACTGAACCCTTCAAGAATTTTTTGTTTTTTTAATGAATTGGCGTTTTCTCTGGATCCAACATCTTGAACATCCGTTTTAGGAACCGACATCGATAAAGGGAGACGACAGCGTAAACTATTCATTAATCTGGTGGTAGATTCGTCCGTTTTTTTAGCTTGACTTGCGTCAGCGGGCATGGCGATAAGGAAATCGGCATAGTTCTTTTTATTTTGTTGTTTCGTTTGTTTATCGGATTTTTTATCAGTCTTTTCCTTTCATTTTTAAAAACAATTTTCAGTTTATAAAATTATTTCGAAATATCAATTCTGTTTATTATTAGGACTAGGAATATTACCCGAAAATGTTCAGCGTTTGGCGTTTCAGCGTCTCTATCTGGATGGGCATCTTGAATCGAGGATGTATCATCTGCTGCAATTTTGCCATCATTTACAAACTGGCAGGCTTGCCTTATTGTCTTATTTTTATTCGTTTTATTTTTTTTACGAGTCATCCCGAACGGTAACTAACTAGAAACGTAGTAAATGACATATTACAAAAGAAATAGTTGAAATGGGACTAAATGCAATAAATTTAGTTGTTAGTTTTTGGAGTTATATAATTCTCTGACCTGACTTGAACAAATGACGGTTGTTAATGCTGGATTTTAAAATAGTTTGTCGCACTAAAGACCACAGTTCAAACAAAACGATTTAATTAACAGCAAAGTAATTAAATGATTGCGCTGTTCACAATGAGAACCGCATTTTAATACCTCTTTTCAAAAGTTACAATATGAAGCTACTGAAGTACTGATACAGAATAATACTTTGATTAGCAAACACATAGTCATACATAAATGGGAAAGTATTATCATATGTTTCAGGACACAGCTTATCAAATATCAAACTAGGTGATAAACCTGATAAACAAATGATATGACTCGAAAAGTAGGATCAGAATACGGTACGCGATTGCTTTATGCGGGAAATTAAACTTGAATTATCAAATGTAAATTCTATGGTTTTTATAAAATTTGAATAACTTCTTGGACATCTTCTTTGGTGAATCGTTCCAAGAGAAAAGAAGACGCAGTTCCAACTCCACCTGCAGTCGTTTCTATTTTCTTGTCTATTTTATTTTCAGTTAATAATCCAACTAGACCGGGCAATCTATTTTTCGGTTGAAAGCGACACACGAAATGTAGGGCATTCCACCCGCTGTTATTTCTGCAGTTGATGTCTATTGTTCTATCAAGGAAAAGTTTGACAATGTTAACTAAGTTATCTTTCATGTAATATCGACATAAAATGTGAAGTGCTTTCCACCCATCGTTATTCTTTCTATTAATTTCTTCCAAGTCTGTAGTTTTATTTAGAAAAAGACGAACAATGTCGATTAAATTTTCTTTGTCGTAATATCGGCAAAGACTTAGAAGCGGAGTCCATCCTTCTTCATCCTCACAATTCATGTCGACGTTTCGTTCAAGGAATATTCGAACAAAGTCGACAAGATTTTCTTTCTGGTAAAATCGGCACAAAATAAAGAGGCTATTAAATGTATGCCAATATGTGCCTATTTCCATGCCATCCAACAACAGTAGAACGACTTCAGTTAGATTATCAGGAGGATAATGTTGGCATACAAGTTGGAGGGCATTCCATCCGTAAATCTGTCTTTGTTTGTGGTGAACCATTATCGACGATTCAGATGCACATACTATTGCGTTCTTATCTTCATCGGGCGTAGTCAATGCAAAAGCGAATTTTGGATCGCTGGATTTTTCGTTGACCAGTTTGGTGAACACATCGATTTCCCTATTGATCCGTTCAACAAGGCGATTGTCCTCATACCAGACTTTGTCGATGGCGTAGTCCGTTGTTTTAGGTTCTCCATGAATAATGTCAGAGGTGAGCGCGTTTTTTCTCACGATGTCAATAAATGGCTCCGCACGACCTAACCAAGGAAAAGTGAGTACGAATCCAAAATCCACAGGGTAATTGGTCATCGTGTCCTCCAGTGTTCTACAAGAAGGAAAAAAATGGACTCTATTTTGATTGATCCGTTGACGGACCTCTTCTTTAAATCTTTTCATCATACAGAATTCTCGATATTTTTGGTCCAGCCATCGATCACTGAGGCCATTCGGATTAAATGGGAAACTTTTGTCAGTAATGCGATTCAAAAGCTGTCTGAAAGAGTCGACTTGAACTTCACCGCTGCGAATATCGGTGACCAATTTTCCCAGTTTAATTTTGAGATCGGCACGGAAAGAAGTCACATACTGTTGGAACAGTATCAACTTGTTGTATAACGGACTGATTGGTTGAAGCTCCGAGTCGTCGAGCATCAAATCCAGTTTACCTTCCAATTTGTCGTAATCTTCAATAATTCGGACACATTCTGACGCTATAGGGAGACTAACTTCATACCGAATAGCCGGTGCACCTTCGGCATCTTGCATCAATACCAGGGGATAAAGCCAAACAGTGCGAGGAACGCCAAGAGGCTGATTTCCAGCTTCAGTGTCTTTGGCCATCGAATCGGACGACACTTTGATAAATGTTTTGGCAAATTCCAGAGCTTCCTCAAACGTCGTTGGACCGTTGACATTATTAGGAAGTTTAAAATCGCCTTCGAATTGACACTCGATAGTTGTGGCGTTGTCATTATTTAGAGATTTTGCGCTTCCTTCGACTTCGGCTCCCGCTTTCCCATTGAGTAATTTGAAGAACTTGCCCACGTTCAGTTTCAGTTCGCCCTCTACTTTCTGTTCTTCTTCGTAGTTTTTAAAACGTTTCGTGAAAGTGAAAGTGGCTTCGGCACCGTATTGAATCTGAGTAACAACGTGAGTTGCTTGGCCAATCTTCCCGTTCTTCAGTATTTCTGGGTAGCGAATTTTGTTTTCTTCTAACTGGTCCATCGTCAACGACTTGACGGCTGTCGTGTAATGAAACTTCACATAAATACTCGATTCACGGCAAGTACCTTTCTTCTTGTTCAAGTAACTGCTCGATCCTTTGAGTTCAATCAAACCACCTAAGATGCTGATTTGAAGTGATCCGTTCACGTTGAGATCTTTCAATTTGTCGCTCAATCGATCAGAAGAAATCAAGGAAAATTTGGTATTGTCATTCCTGGTTGTCTTGACTGATTTTAAATCATTTTCACTCCACAGTGAATAACCTGTTAAACAAAAAATAACTTATGTATTGTAAAAACGTTTAGAATTTCGTGCTACATATCTACAACATATTGAACGCGGCAAAGTGAACCGTCTCTTCGTGTTTAACTTACCCGGAATGACTTGATCAGTCAAAGCATTGTACAGAGTACCCAAACTAAATGGACGTCCAAATGCGGGAATTTCCAAAGTTTTTTTACTCAGTTCAGTATTAGTAGAAAGACACTAGACATGTCTGCATTTTCTGTAGGTGTGAATAAATAAAAGGCAAACAAATTGTAAGGTTTTTTTTTTGAAAAAAAACAAACCAAATGACTTAAACTTAACTATATTGATTTAAATGTATATTTGTATGTTATAAATATAGGATAAATAATAGTAATCCAAAGAATGAATGAACTAAGAATTATTGAGCGCGGTATTAGCTATATTCCTTACTGCTGTAACTATACAGTACACACTGAATTATTTACCTTAGGTTGCTGATGTTCTATAATATCTGATGATTCAATTGGAATCAAATTACAGGTTATTGTTTGAAATATTTAGAAAAATGCCGTTGGAAAGCCAGAGTCCGAAAAACACTAGCAAACTACTAAATCTAATCATTCTCATCGTACACCTGCGTTATCTTATTCGATCATAAAGAAACCTAATACTCGCGATAGTCTCTGTTTAGTTTAACTGGCCGGCTTTTGTTCAACTGCTGCCAGCAATCGTAAACGTGATTAGACAAGTAGAATATTTAAATGTCATCCACGCCAACGACGGTGCACAAGTTGACTTGATATGTCGAAATATGATATTTTTTTTTAAGTTCAAAGTAAATAAAGACGAGAAAAAGAAACAGGATGATAGAAGTACACATTCAATTTGATCGACGTAGTGCAAACCTAAAAAAATAACATCTAGTTATCATTGTTGGACATGGACACCTGATTATAATGATTCAAACATAAAGTCTAAACAAACAGACGGGGGCAGCGGAGGGACAGTCGGATAAGGTAGACTAACGCGGAGCTATATAGCTATATATTATTATGATGTAATAGCCATACTGTAAGCCAACTGTCACCATCTGTATGTAGGCATTTGCACTGTAAGTGAAGGAACCGGTAGAACGTGAAAGAACTGGTAGGACTTGTGCTTGACAGTTTCTTGATGAGCCATGAAAACAATGGGAACTCTAATCAGCCAGAATTATTTTATTTCCAAATTATAGGCATGCGAATTAAACAGCTGCAGTGGTAACGGCAACAAGCAGAGGGAACAAGACCTTTTTTTTAAAAAAAAATTTAAATTAAACAATAAAAATTGAAAGAGCTGAAAAACTTAACTTACGAAAATCTTCTTTGCGATTAGTTTCATTTTACAAAGTTGAGCCGTGTCACTGAACTTGTTATTTGCGGGACATTCCCATTAAAGATCGTCTTATTGATAACAGGTTCCTGTGAAATTCCACATGGTCGATGCTCTTTTCTTTCAACCAAAAAGAAGATTGACTAGTTGCAACTTGCAAGCGTTCCTTAGAAGTCCGAAAACTCTGTCAACTCTTTACTTTTGCCGAGACATCGAATACGAACCATTTTTTTAAAATCTCTTTATTATTGAACTATACTGATTTAGCCTAGTTGGACGTTTTTATATGCTTCATTTTCATTGACTGGCTCTGGCACAGGGCCACACGCTCACAGGATATTCATTAAGTATCGAATAACAAGTTGAAATGAACTCAGCACCATTTCTAAGAACTAAACTAAACCCTTCAATGTTTAAACGTTTATACGCAGCAGCGTTTTTGGTCGATGAAGCAGTTATTTTCTGTTTTCGACCCATCCCAAAAAGAAAGGTTATCATAATATCTAAACCGATGGATGGAAACTTGGCTGGAGCACTTGAAATATCGTCTGAAAAGTTTATTATATAACACACTATTTTATATAATAATGTTATAGTTATACCCCCAAAGCACTGAAAAATTAGAGTCAGTCCATCAGCTACTTCTGAATTAGAAACACATATACCGTCACAATGAGCCGCGCTGTCTTTGCATATGTACGTATATAAATAAATTAGCCTACTTTAATATCCTAACACTATTTTTTCCGTCAAAAATCTTAATATAATTTGTAAATGTATAAATAAAGGTTCTGGGTCTTGCTGCATTTTGTTTTGTCATCGCAGCTTCGAATCCACTCAATCAAAATCCAATAACCGTTATGTCTTTAATGACCGATACGTCGTCGACTTTGGATGACGCTTCGCCTAACGTCCAACATTTCGCTGCAAGCGTCAACCTGATTTACAGTCCTATTTATTTCTTAATAGTGAAATTAAAACAGCTGCCCAAAGGCATGACTAGTTGTATCGTTCATCCCACCATTTGCAGTGATCTTCTTTGAATGTCCCTATACATCCAAACGATTTCAGTCGTTCAACACTATGTATATTAGACTATACCTAATGCGGATGCCATATGTCGAGTCTCCATCCTAATTTGATTAAGGCGTTGTTCATTCAAATAATTTAAACGATGACTCTTGATATGAAATTACTTGCATATGCAGTCAATTGTGTGTAGTTAATATATTGCGCATCAAAATACACGCACATATATGTGGATTGGTGTTAGAGAACTTGACTTTTTTTCACTGTGTATACGAGCGGATTGCATACAAAGTATTCCGGAAAATCAGCAGAGAAGGAATCATCCCCCTTGGCCTTTGCTGGATTAGGACACCGACCTGTTTGATGTTGAGAATTTCTCCGCTTTGTAAATGAGGGAATTCACTTTGGACTCACTTAAGTAATAGTTCGGCTTATTCCTCGGCTTATTCGGGTTTTCTTAGGTGGAGGGGTAGGCAAGTGGTCGGCAGTTGCCTGGAATCCAGCCTCTTGTACGGCCCGATTTTGGACAACATCATAGGGAAAGTTTAACGAATAGGATCTTTTATTGGATTGGCGGAAGAAACCAGCGTTCTTCAATTCAGTATTTAGTTGGAGAAGCTTGTGCTCGGGCATTGGAGGAGGAGTGGGCAAATGCTGATCAGCACCGGTTGCTCTTGTGTTTTCAATTGCATCAACAAGATTATCAGTTTTCATCTACTGTTTGGACGCCGGAATCGGATGAGGAGCAGGATCTTTATCTCCTCTTTTCCACGGCGGAATTCGATTATCGGCAGCCCCAGTAAATGGTATGGCGTCTATAACATCCCCGTTATCATTGTAAGAGTGAAAATCGAATGGCACGATAAGTTTCAGACTTCTTTCCTCTTCCCTATCGATGACATTTTTTTAAAGAAAACAAGAGAAATTGTTATGGCCCTTCTGAGAGTCTTTGCTGGTAGTAGTAGTTCACAGTGTGTCGTGTAATGAATTGTGAAAGATATTTATTCTCTCGACGAAAAACGAAATTTCCAAAGGGACAACTAAAAAAGAAAAGAATCAAAGGATCGACGGCGGCAGCGATAACTTGTTGTCCCAGTCCTCCGCCCTTTTTGTAGGACCAACAAAACACAAGGCGTCGGGTAATGTATGATGGTGGGTGAACGACGAGTAGGATACAGCGGCCGTTTCTCTCCCCAAGCGTCTAATTAGCCGCGACCCAGCCGTTAAATATACGAGGGCAATAGAACAAGTCATCCAGCCAGCACCTAGTTTTCAGGATATTTTCCTAAATAATTTTGTTTTCTCGAATGTAAATGAAAACAATAGTGACGACTGAAAGATAATGCGCATTTCCATCTGTACATGTTGACTTTTTGTTATGAGCAATGAAAGTCTTATTCTTCTTTTTATGTCATATTTTAATGTGGTTGGACCTTTTCAAATTATGATGACCACTCGACTGGCTATTGGCTGCATTATTTATTATTTTCATTTCATTTTGTTTCGGGACTTTTTTGAATCCTCTTAGCTCTTGAACACCATCTATGAATCGGTGATCGAAGCTTTTGTCATTAGAAGCGGATTGTTTTGTATTTCTCATTCATTACATAAACAAGGGAGAATAAATAGTATCAAATATTAGATTTTGCTATTTTTGGTGGCAACAAGTTCATTTAATAGCCCTTCTGATGCCTAATAATCGAAATCGACAAATTTTGATGGAAATATGAAAAGTTAAATTTTCATTTACTTATAACGCGCATGCCGAGACGAATGCGATTTTGATTATGAAATAAATGTCTTTATAAGATGAATTGATGTCACGATTATACTCAAGTGTAAATAAGTGTATTGCAGAACAAATAACAAAACATAAGAAAATTTCAATTTATTAACCGGAAAATTATACCATTCTATACCGCATACCCCTATAGCAGAAGTCATTGTAAATGTAGGCTATCCTGAAACCTGATTTTTATAATGAATGAAACCAAGAAGAAAAGAGATAAAATGCCGATATATCATCAGTCCCCAATTTTCCTTAGTAAGGAATAAAATCAACGGGAGTAACAAGCGGAGAAATGAAAACGGACACTGCAGCTGACGCGGTGGAGATGATGGAAAACAGAAGAAGAAATATTTTCCCCTAAAACAAACGTCGTTTAAAAAATTTAAATTGTATTTATTCAATTTGATAATTTGACATGAATTGAAATGTTATAGACTAACAAAAAATTGAATAGTTTTTTTTCAATGATTGGAGTCTAGACGCTGAGTTGCTGACGATTCGCCGGATCACTAAAGATTGCAAGATTGTAGGATTTTGTTGCTACATAATTTAACTATTTTTATTAGTACAAACATGATCAGCTGGTTTTTGACTTTTCACCCCTGAGACAAACAAGTTTGGCAATCAACATTCTCGTCAGCAGTTGATTTATTATCCATATTCGCTGGTTAAACTGAAAATCAAATAACCTGATGATCCTTTTGCTTCCGTGTGGCTGTAACATATGGGCATTAATTTTGAGGAAAATATCCATGTGTCAAGGGGATAAAGGGCAGTTCAAATGATATCGTTATGACGAAAGTCCATTCCTTTTATATTTTCAGAAGAATTTGGAAAATAAAATTGAACCATTCTATTCTTCAGCGTAACCTGATGTTTAACATTTACTTAACCACGTTAATCTATTGTACCTTCGCATCGAAGAGTTCGAACATATTTATTTAAATGTGAAATTTGTATGCACAGTAACGACAGTTGCAAAAATCTAAGGAGGGAGTTACTCGGCGTCAAGTTTGATAATAAGACACTAAATCGGGTGCTGTCAAAATGTTGCTGTAAGGCCAACGAGCGTCGGCGTATTAGTTCCAGAGGTATTCGTAGCAGTTTTTATAACGCACAGCGGATAGTTGAGGACACATACAAGGTTTTGTCCTCCAATGGAAAACAATTCAAACTGTTTCAAGGCAGGAAATGGTGATGAGATTTGTTGATAAGCAACGGGACTGTCAACACCATAGGCAACTGATGGGGTGAAATAACTGGCCAGGTTGGGGTAATAAGCAGGAGCTGCAGTGGTAACCGCAATAAAAACAAATAAAAATTGAACAATAAAGATTCAAAGAGCTGAAAAGAAAATTCAATTCACGAAAATTTTCTTTATTAATACGATTAGTTCCATTTTACAATGTTGAGCCGTGTGGTACTGAATGTGACTGATTCTGAAGGTCAAGTGAACTTTGATTGCCGTATTTATATACGAGCACAAGGTCTCTAGTTATGTGTGGTGGCCAGCCCAGATATTTAATATACTTATTTTTCTGTAACGACAAAGGTATGCTCGTCATTTGCGAGACATTCACGTTAAAGCTCGTTTTGATAACAGTTTCTGTGAAATTCCACACAGTCGATGCTCTTTTCTTTCAACCAAAAAAAAGATTGACTAGGCTAGTTGTAAGCGTTTCTTAGAAATTCGAAAACTCGATAGCGGTTATTTACTTTTGTCGAGAGATCGAATTACGAGCCGTTTTTTTTTTCCGGGACCCAAATCACTTTATTATTGAACTAGGATACTGATATAGCCTAGTTTGACGTTTTTATATGCTTCATTTTCATTAGCATAAGCCATAGGGTCACACGCTCACAGAATATTCATGGAGTATAGGCTATCGAATAAGAAGTTGAAATGAACTCGACATCCTTTTTAACTAAGCCCTTCAATGTTTAAACATTTATACGCAGTTTTTTTGGTCGATGAAGCAGTTTTTCTGTTTTCGACCCATCCCAAAAAGAAAGGTTATCATAATATCTAAACCGATGGATGGAAACTTGGTAGAGCACTGAAATATGGGAAAAGTTTATTATATAAAACGCTGTGTTATATAACAATGTTATAGTCTTTATACCCCCCCCCAAACACTCACAAATTTGAGTCAGTCCATCAGCTACTTCTGAATTAGAAACACATATACCGTCACAATGAGCCGCGCTGTCTTTGCATATGTAAGTATATAAATAAATTGATAGTATTCTGACACTTTTTCTTTCCACAAAAATCCTAACATAATTTGAAAATGTATAAATAAAGGTTCTGGGTCTTGCTGCATTTTGTTTTGTCATCGCAGCTTCGAATCCACTCAATCAAAATCCAATAACCGTTATGTCTTTAATGACCGATACGTCGTCGACTTTGGATGACGCTTCGCCTAACGTCCAACATTTCTCTGCAAGCGTCCACCTGATTTACAGTCCTATTTATTTCTTAATAGTGAAATTAAAACAGCTACCCAAAGGCATGGCCAGTTGTATCGTTAATCCCACCATTTGCAGTGATCTTCTTTGAATTCACGTTCCGACTAGCCAAACCCTTTCAGTCGTTCACCACATTGTATACCTGATGCGGATGCAAATGATGCTATATGTCGAGTCTCCATCACAATTTGATTAAGGCGCTGTTCATTCAAATATTTTAAACGATGACTCTTGATATGAAATTACTTGCATATGCAGTCAATTGTGTGTAGTCAATATATTGCGCATCGAAATGCACGCACATATATGTGGATTGGTGTTAGAGAACTTGACTTTTTTCACTGTGTATACGAGCGGATTGCATACAAAGTATTCCGGAAAATCAGCAGAGAAGGAATCATCGCACCCCTTTGCTGCTGGGTTAGGACACTGACCCGTTTGATGTTGAGAATTTCTCCGCTTTGTAAATGAGCGAATTCACTTCGGACTCACTTAAGTAATAGTTTGGCTTATTCCGTTTTTCTTCTTCAAAGATGTTGACATTAGTTTCTCAAAAATATAAATTTTGAAAGCGGCGATTCCTTTAGCGGCCACCAAACGGAGGTGTGGGAGGGAAGACAACATCACCGGGACAAGAAGAATCAACTAGACACAGGATGAGATCCCATTTTGTGGCTGTCATTTACAATTGAAAATGAGATAGTCCAGGCACGATAAGTTTCAGACTTCTTTCCTCTTCCCTATCGACGACATTTTCTGTGAATCTACAATGATAGTTGTGTATCAATCGTTAATATGTTGTGTTAAGATGTTCGCTGATCAAAAAATAAAACGAGTGAATAATGCAAATAAAATAGTACCGTTTCTCTGTGCCCGAATGAAGTTTAAAACTGCCGTTCTCAATTTCTCATCGACCATACATATAGATGCAGCGTCATCTAAATTGATCGGAGCGGCTAACGACTAGCAGACCCAGAAAGAAAATATTCGAACTGACCTAAAACCGCAAAACATAAACAAACGTGTCAGAATGAATAATATTCCAAAACGTCCAAGAAAAACATACACTTCAACATTCAAATAGATAAGTATTGGGCATCACTCAAAACAAAAACGATTTACCATTACTTTGTTTTCCTATAGAATTGTATTGAACAGAGCAGACAACGTCTTCTATGGTATTTAATTATTTACGAACGCGTTTATATACTCTCAATGATAGCCAAACTAAATCGAACACGCATCAATATTAGAACTGCGCTTTAACTGTGTTTGAGCAGAAGTTGGGATCTAGGAGACTCACATTCAGTGGATAATAAGGTTCAATAAACTAACCCCATTACAATTTGAGCCGAATTCTACACGTCTAGTACGTATAATGAAAACAAATAATAGCACAGTAAAAACGACAGTAAAAAATAATAGTTTCAATTTTAATTTAAACATCTCGTTATTTATATAACTCGTTTATCAAGCATTTTTGTATTCATATTCAATAAATACGTCACATTTTTGTTTTCACGCAGCAGCTACTGCGCTCGACACACTTACTGAATGACGTATTATTTGTTTACCGATATCTCAATATTTTATAGGAAATAAAAACATTATTTTTAGGGAGTTCAACGACACGTTCTGCGCAACATTCTCGTTAGATTGACTGATATTACTTGTAATGTACTGGGAATGCAGATTTTGAAGTTTTTAATAAAATTTATTCAAATATGTTTGAACTTTGTTGGTAAAATAGTAATGAGTAACAATTTCCAAATTTAAAACGTTTTCATAGAAGCGTTCAATTTAAAAACCAATGAAAATTAGTGGCTTGCTTCACTTCAGGGATCGAGAGGTTATATAAGGGGGTGTGTTATCTAATGTAAAATTATACATTCAGTCGTATTAACCTACGTACTCGTAAAACAGAAATGAATACTCAACAGATTCGAAAACTCCCCGGAGCTAAGAAAGAATTTCCTTTTGTCAAAGCAAAAATCGACAATAGGAAACCGGTCAAATTGGCTAATAAACCGGCGGTTTGGAATCCGGATGAAATCCAGTTGGTACCAGCTCAATCCGCTAAGGCTGATGTGTCTCCACTGGTGACCAAAGTTGGATTCGGATATCAAGGATTTGGTTCGACTTCCATCACGGCCGCCATTCCCAAACACGAGATCGTCCGTCCAATGGCGGATCGTCGGGACAAGAAAATCCATCCACGCGATTGGAATTCTTCCTCGAAACCAGAATTGATCAGCGTCAAGGATCCGAAACCTTTCAAGGCCAGACCCGTTCCTCGCAGTCACTACGACGCGCCTTTGCCACCGGTGTCCAATAAGGTGAAAGTCAAGACGACTGCAACGGCCGAGAAAGTGAAGAAGACACCGGAACCCACAGCTCGTCCCGGACTGGTAAGTCGTGTGTGGCACTCGGTGGTGGATCCGATTTTGCATCCGGTAAATGGCGAAACCGCTGGAAAAGTCATTACTTCAGAACCGGACAAGATAGATGTTGTCGCTGCTGAGGTCTCACCGGTTGTCGTTCATCCTCAGCCGGAACCAACAGCAGATGCTGCCGTTCAAGTCCAACCGACGGCAGAGATCAACACTGACGCAGCATCCGCCCATCCTGGATTGGCAAGTCGAATGTGGCATTCCGTGGTTGATCCAATTTTGCATCCCAAGAAACCGGAACCGGATGATGAGAAATCGGTGGCTGGACACGAAGTTGATGAAAAACCCGATGAAATGCAGCCGGATGTCCAGGAAGGGGTAGAAGTTGTTGAAGCCATTCTAAAATCAGACCTGGAAGGTGAAACAACATCGCCCACACCGGAAGCAGTTGAGGATCAACCGATAGCAGAGGCTGTTGAGGTTACGTCTGTGCCTCAAGAAGTTGAATCTCGGTTGAAGGCAGAAGCCACTGGCACCCGAAAGAGTAAGAGGCGACACGACAAGAGACGACGTCATTCTGATGGTCATTTGACTAAAAAAGAACCCGAAATGCCAGAAGAACCCGTCCGTCCAGGACTACTAAGACGCGCTGTAGTGGGAATAGGATCGACTGCATGGTCCGCCGGGAAATCAGTTCTGTCAGGTGTTGGATCGGTGGTCGGCTTGGGGGGAACCATCAAGACTCCAGATTCTATTCCCGAAATGCCAGCAATCGCCAAGGATCACAAGAAACATCGCCATCACAAGAAAAAAGTCCATCTCAAACGTCCAGTAGACAAAGAGATATAAGTGATGAAGGGATTAACTTGTGATGAACTGGGGTAGGAAGGCGCGTAACATTTGGGAGGAAGATATACTTGAACAGCAATGTTTTTTTTTTGTTTTTTTTCAGTTTGTATCTCATTAAATGAAACATTTCTGTCGATTCAATACAAAAAAATTAATCTAAATTCAACTTGTTACTTCTCAATTTTATTTCGTAAGTTTAAGGTTATCAAATAACGTAAAATTTACAAAATACATTGAACATCAAAACGTTGCCAAATTGAGTCAGCGTCTCAATAATAAAAGTGATAATTTTAGTGCGATATTATTATTCTAAGGTTAAAAGTTAAAACGAGATCTAAAATACGGAAACAACAGCAGTGGCCTTATACTTTTTTTCAATTTTGTCTGCATTTGTGAAAGAAAGAGAAGCGGAATAGTGTCGTTGTCTTATCTACACGCACCCCTTTACCGAAACCAAAAAAGTTAACTCTTCCATAAATTTTCTAAAATGTGACAAAATGTTATCTTTACTAGGCCTAATCCGCTTTTCCCTATCTTACCTTACTAGCTTACGGGTGGTGTGTGCCGGCCTTTCAACTCAATAACTATATGGTTAGTTTCAGTTCTTTACGTCGTTTTGTCAAGTTAATAAGACGCAACAGGTTATATCTCAATTGTTAAAATAACAACATACAGGATACAACTAAATTTGAATCATTTCTTATTAACAAGATATTACTGGCCGCCTGCCTTTGAAATGAATGATTTTTTCCATGAGAAACACCAACGTCGCCAGACTTAGACCCAGGCCCAAAATGAAGAAAGCGCTCATCAAGTCCTTGAGTTGAATTGGCACTTGACGAGATAAATCCCTGCGTGGATTTGATTGGGTGAAACATTTTGGCGCTCGCGGAATGACACCGTTCACCCAAAAAGGCAGCTGTCCGCTTTCCCAGAGCAGCATTACACTAAAAAGAAAATAACAAAAAAATCGTCTGACTATAGCAACATACGCAACATACATAACTCAAAAGTACACGTATAAACGTATTACGTGTAACAAAAGTAAAGGCCAAAATAAAAACCCGTGATACTTACGCGCCATTGAATTTCGAGGTAAATTGACTGTCCTTCTGAAGAACAATTGAAAAAAATGCCGCTTGAAAGGGAAGTGGATCACTCTTTTGAAAACGGCAAGTTCCGTCTTTTTTAAATTGAGCAACGATAAAGAATTTGCAGTAAGTTTGAATCTGCAATACAATGGCCTATTATATTAGTTTTATCATCGTCACTTGATTTGTTGTTCATGTCCAGCATGTAAAATAAAACATATACCCAGGCATAGGCGTAACGCCCAGTTGCTAAACGAGCGTCAATGGTGGCCTGATCCTTGGACATGAAATCTGCTGGAAAACGTCGAGCCTGGTCAGCTAGAGTCTTAAGGACACCGGATTTGGCTGCCTACAATAAAAATAAGAATGCAACAACTAAATTTGTCAACTTAAATACAATATGATGTGACACTTAAAGAATTTAAAAAAATTAATAAGTTCACTACCAATATCTGTTGCCCGATTAGCACATCTTCTTTGATTAGGAGTTGAACGTCTTCGCTTGCGGCTAAATCCTCAAACGTGTTGATGGACGGTTTCATCTTGGGGACGGTCAGGTAGGCAACGACAGTACCTGAATAACTGTTGACTAAAACCGTGGCCACCAACAGCCACGCCCCGACAAGAATCCGGAACGATAAACTGACAACAGCAACGTTACCTCCTGTATCCGAAACAATAATAACTCTTAAAAATAAATGACATGCTGCGGTACTCACTTCTTGCGTTTGCCAGTTTAGCTAAAGGCTTATGTAAACTTATAAAATAATAATAGTAAATAAATAGGAAAAAGAATGAATATTTAACTTGATTGGTCACTATGTTCATGATGTACATGGCATAATAAATTCCGTGGTCGAATAGCGAAAGAGTTTTTGGATGTTGCCTTGGATTGACTTGCCGATCTTGGACAAAGTTATTGACTGGTTTCCAATAGAGTCTCGAAAACATACTCATCATAAACACCATGGCAAACATGGTTATCAAAATAAGCAGCCACACCTGTGCCATATAAGTGACAATGTCAATTTAATCCTGTTCGTTTAGTTAATTATAACAATTTTTACAGTCGTCTGAAATGGTCGAACGAAAGCAAAGAGCCGCGGCTCTTCCCCGGGTTGGGGTACCACCATCGAGTATGGCTCTGTCCAGATGAAGTAAGAGAAATCCATTATCTTCTTTCTTTCCGGAGAACCGGCTAAACCGTTGACTAGTGCATCGACTTCCTGTATCAACATAATTTAGTTAGAAAAGGAGAATCCCCAAAATGTCTTATGTCCTTAAACGCTTAAATCAACTTCCAATTTAATACAATTCTTCTAAATATAGTATGTATAATTTAAGAGTTAAAAACTAGTAATTTAAGAATTAAATCAAGATTAATAAAACTGATTTTCTTACCTTGTTCGCTACTAGATAAATAGCATAATCAACGGTTGAACCACCAAATTTATCAGTAATCATTTGGTTGAGCACCACGTATCGGTAAGAAATACTAGCAACACACAATTTATAGTTAATAATATACAGGATTATGCAATTCTTTATAATATTATGTTCTTTTGAAAGTAAGTATAACTTTAAAGAAATCGTTACGTAAAATTAAGTTTTTTTCGCGAGCCAGGCCTGCCATATTGGCCCTGGGCCGGTGTGGGAGTAGTTTCCATCAGGCTGAAGGACCAATTTGTCATAAGGAGGACTCTAAATGTAAATTTTTAAACGATTGAAAACGGTTACTAAGCGCCTGTTGCAAAATAGTGTAAAAATTCCAAGAAACAACAACACTCTTGATTTGGTATGAAAATTAAGATTTCAGCGCTAATTTGACTCACATGATTAACAGCAAATGTTAATTGGACGCCGTTCAGTCCAGTTGAAGTGCGACGCGGTTCTGACATCCCGTTCAAAGAGTTCACCGACGTAAGAAAAATAATCAGTAAAAGAAGTAACATGATCGAAAACCGGGTTTCAACTTTCAACACGGAAAAGAATTCAAATCACCAGATTTACGAACGGAACTGGATAGAGACAATTAGCTCGATCGTCTCTCCATTTATAACTGCGTTTGCCAGCCTGCCAGGCACACTGAAACACGGGTCGCTGTGGATTTAAACATACAAAACGGATATCCGTTTGATGGATGGTACCCTATTAGGCTATTAGCCTCTCCTTGATTGAGCCCTAAATAATTGAAAAGCTATAAAGTTAAAGTACCTGTTATGGATAGTGGAGAAACTTCCCGATTAAGATTGCGCTGAATTTCCAATGTCAAATCTGAGGAGAAAATCGTCATGCTGCATGTTTTATGATACAGAAACTAATTTCCGTCTGTAATTATTTATTGCACGATTATATCGATATTTCCTTTGGCTGTGTAAAGAAATTCGAATTCTCATTATTTCTCAATGTACATGTACGTATGCTATCGAAAAACCTGAATTCCCTCTCCCCCTAAATAAATACGATCCTAATAAATGGTTTCCAAATAATTGAAGCGCTCTCAAACGTTGTACTGTGTTGGCACGGCTGCCGTTAGGATGTGCGCGGCCAATTTGTTCTCGAGTTCCGAGGCATGCACTGTGAATTATTGAAATCCATCAACAAAACAATTAGTCTTCTTTCAATATAATATCACTATCACTATAATGCAACTTCAAACTTCCAAGAAAATACATTGAAACTGCTTATAAAATTATAAATCATCGATATCGAGACGACTCCTCACAAAACAAGGAAAACCAAAAAGTAATTTTATTTTGTTGAGTTCTACATCTTGATCATGAATTAATGTTAAGACTGATTGGATCGGAGTTGAAGAAAGTATGCGACAAATGTGTCATCAGCTGTAAAGTCATTAGAAAGTCAAAGGAAATGGTTCGTCCCTTTCACCTTCACTAATCTGCTTGGATGGCCGGATCGGTTCTGTTGCTGTAACAAAAAATCTCCCTCTTAGATCCATCTCGGGAACGACTTCGTCAATGACCGTACAAGCTCCATCTATCCACGAATCTGGATTGTTCGGATGAAAAAGGATTTTAGCCACTCCACGAACTTCCGTTCCATTCGAATCAACGGCCGTTGATATGTTTTCTTGGGCAATCGTCACAGCTCGATGAACACCAGCATTACCACCCAAAATCTTTCCTACTATAGCTGCAGTTAAGATCACCGTTGATTGATTACTAATTTTCAGTGCTTTTTCCGCTTCTTCTGTCTGGTTGGGGAGACAGAAATGGACTCCTGCTTTGATTTGTCCCAATACAGGAATGTTATTCACAAAATCCCATGAAAACGGCATGATAATGGATTGATGTACAACGAGATATTTTTAAAACTGCTCTCCTGTTCAAAAAAAAATAAGGAAAATGGAAAAATATAATTTTCAGAATTTCTATTACGGAGCAAATTCTGATACCTACCGTGTCTTCTTATCTCTAAAGACTAATGCATAATGAGCAATTGGGTTCACACTACCAATATTGAACATTTGCCTAACGTTTTTAGCCTTGGGATAAAGTAGGATGCGTTAAGCGGAAAGAAAAGTAATGGGAAGGGGCCGATAAAGGTGGCAGTGACTTACTTACTTATGCAACACCGACGATTTTGAGGCCATGTTGTCGTAAGCTAGACGACAAAAGGTTTGCGAGAAAACAGTCGTAGTGTATAGTACCGTATATTTGATAATACTTTAAAACGAAAGATCAAAATACATATAGGTTATCGATTGCAAAAAGGATCCAAATATTAATGTTCGATTCACTAAAATGCTCTAAATCATCTACAAAAGCGTGTTTGTTTTAAATTTAGCAGTGCACCGTGAAATGTATACAGACACTTGACGAGTAGCCTACATTAAACTTCACACTAAGAGGGTATTAAGGTATTTATTACGTGACCTAACAAACGATAACTAGCTGTTGGTTTTTTTTGCATCATTACAAAATGACTGTAACTAATGTCCGACGGTTTCGGAAATAAATAATTTTCTCAACTAGGAAAGCAAAAGTTGCCAGGCCAAGTCCGATGCCCAAAATGAAGAAAGCGCTCATCAAGTCCTTAAGTTGAATCGGCACTTGGCGGGACAAATTATTTCGTGGATCTTTTTTAGCGAAACATTTCGGCGCTCGAGGAACTACACCTTTCACCCAGAATGGAAGTTGTCCACCTTCCCAGAGCAGCATCAATCTTAAGTCAAACCATATATAATTATATATTATAAAAGCGGAAATGTATGCGACTTTTGTTAATTTCAATTGTATGATTTTTAAATCAATTGACATATTTACGCGTCGCTCATTTTCGCAGTGTATTTGCTGTTCTTTTCGAGAATAACCGAAAAGAATGCAGGTTGAAACGGTAAGGAATCAGTCATTTGAAAACGACAAGTGCCATCCTTTTTCAGTTGGTTAGCGATAAAGAATTTGCAGTACGTTTGAATCTGAAAGAAAGTAGTACACACTCAATAAATGGTGTCGCAAATGTAAATTGATACAAGCCCGATTATTTGTAGGCTACGTGCTTACCCAAGCGTAAGCGAAATGACCGGTCGCCAGACGAGCGTCGATCTTCGACTGATCGTTGAACAAGCGATCGGGATTGTGTCGAGCTTGATCAGCTAGTGTTTTGAAGACGCCGGACTTTGCCGCCTAGAAAAAATGTTGTCTATTTGTGTTTTGTGCTTTACAATCGTATTTTAAATAACGCCTAACGTCTGAAATAATTTAATTTTTAGATCTGGACAAATTTTTACCAGTATTTGCTGTCCGATAATGACGTCATCTTTGATAATCAACCCAACGTCTTCGTTTTTAACCAAATCCTCAAATGTGTTGATGGACGGTTTCAATTTGGGGACGGTCAGGTACGCAACAACTGTGCCAGAATAACTATTGACGAGGACCGTAGCGATCAACAGCCAAAATCCAACAAGGATCCGCAATGAGAAACGAACCACAGCAATATTACCTCCTGTACGCATTTAAATAGTAAAATAGCATGTAAAAATACTTAATTTAACCGACAATATACCAATGAAATTTTTATTAATTGGACTGAATTCGATCACCTTGATTTGTTATGATGTTTAAAACATAAACAAAATAAGAGCCAGCAAAGTTTAACAGCGTCGTGGGTTTTTTTTTTAGTTTCAAGACTGTACTTTCTTCTGAATTGTTATTGTTTTCAGAAATTAACGAAATTTTAGAGAACAGACTCAGTGAGAACACCATTGTGAGCATAGTTATAAAGAGAAGAAGCCACACCTTCATCAAAATTGTGTCAATTTTGTATTGAAATTGTATAAAATTGTTTTCTTTTACCGTGGGTTGAAACGGCCGGACGAAAGCAAAGAGTCGCGGTTCTTCTTCCGGTCGAGGCACAACCATGGAGTACAACTCTGTCCATACGAAATAAGTAAAATCAACTTTTGTTTTCCTTTCTGGTGTTGCAATTAATCCGTTGACCGACGCGTCAACTTCCTATAGGCGAACGCAATTTTAATTTTTTGGGTTACAGCACAGAGTATAATTTGCCTACGTTATTAATTATATACAACATATTTACTTTGTTCATTACTAGCTTAAGACCAAACTCGATAGTTGACCCTCCATATTTCTCAATCATTGTTTTATTCATAAGTAAATACCGATAAGAAAAACTGTTAAAATAGGAAAAAAGAATTATTATTACAATACGCCGGGAAAAACTGAAACAGAAAGTCAGAAACAGGAAACACGGAAACAAATGAATAATAAAATCCTACGTGAAGTTGAGTTTTTTGGCCAGCCAGGAGTGCCAAATTGGACCCATGCCAAAGTGGGTGTAGTTGCCGTCTGATTTCTGAATTATAACGTCGTACGGAGGATTCTTAAACGGCGAAATAAATACCGTTATAACATTAAATAGAGAAAGTCTAATTATTGTCGTTAAATAGTTTTTTTTTTACTTACGTGAAAGATAGCGAATGTCAAATGGACACCGTTTAGTCCGTAAAGGGGCGATTGCGTTGAAAAGTAAATTGAATTGATAACCGTAATTATAAAAATAAACAGATTAGATGACATGCTCGAAGTCAGATTGAAACCCATATTCGTATTCGAATTTTCGTGACAAAAAATGGTTAAATTTCATAATCAGACAGGCCATCCAAACAGGAATTCTACAGTATGTTACACAAATAACGATGAAAATCTACTTGATGCTGTCTGTATTCGAGATATTGACTTGAAGACAGTCTCCAAGGTAATAGTTTTCTCCGAAAATTTCCTACTGGGTTATATAAGAATAGATCCTGGGATGTCGAGCTGCCGATATCTCTTGCTGTTCTACCGAATTGGCTGTACTGTAGAACTTTTCAAGGTAAGGCAAATGCTTCATTATTACTGCAGCGTGCTGAACTGCTGACGTCAGGTTTAATTATGTTGACCTAAACCTCCACTTATTTTTGAATAATTGAAACGCTATACCAACATTTTTCCACTGCTACAACACGACAGACGTTTGTTTCAAAGCAATTAACCGTTTTTGCACAAATAGAATCCATTTCGCTCCCTGATTTATTTATTTTAAAACGATTGATAAATAATGACAAATAGAGTTCATATTGCAACTATCGAACGACATTTATTAGGCAGTTAGTAAGCGGTAATTAATATAAAATACATTTATCTGATCCTTGTTTAATGTGCCTCACTTACTAAATGGAATAATATAACATAGCAATCTGGCGATCAGTGCGGCTGCTTTGAAATGTTCGATACTTTAGCTTTAATAATAAATTCTAAATTGGCTACATTTTGCCAGGTGTTATTTATTATTTATTGACAACTAGACGCGTTGGGCATTCGTCTTTAATCATTCATGTAAATACCAAGCAGAAAATTTCTTATGCTAGCTGTTTTGTAACATGTGTATTGATAACCCAACAACATTCACTACATTACACAATACACATACTTCGATTACAGTATTTCGATTATAGCACATAAAGGGAATAGATTTACTACGTTAAAAATCCTAATCTAACGGGCGCAATACTTATGTTCAACAGTTATAGCTGACATAAATCATATACAATGAAAAAATACAAATAAAAATAAGGCTTGAACTCAACAATAGCGACTTTCTGTTTCTTGTTGACTGCTTTTTCTCAGTTATAACGTGACAACCGATTTCCGATAGTTTCGGAAGTAAACAATTTTCTCAACAAGGAAGGCAAAAGTTGCCAGACTAAGTCCAATACCCAAAATGAAGAAGGCGCTCATCAAGTCCTTTAGCAGAATCGGATCTTGGCGGGTCAATGCGGACCGTGGATCTGCCTTGAAGAAACATTTAGGCGCCCGTGGAACTGCATTTTTAACCCAGAATGGAATTTGTCCACTTTCCCAGAGCAAAATCAATCTAAGTCAAACATAATTAAGTATAAGCCATAATTTAACAATATTGATACTATACTGAATTATGCTAACTAACCCGTCATTAAACTTCGGTGTGATCTTGCTGCCTTTTTGAAGGAAGACTGACCAGAATCCGGCTTGAAATGATAGAGGATCGCTCATTTTGAATCGGCAGATTCCATCCTTTTTCAGTTGGCTAGCGATGAAGAACTTGCAGTAAGTTTGTAGCTGTAAATAAGAAGAAATTCTAAATTTACTTTCATAAAAACAGAAAAACTCTATAGGCAACGAGAAGAAACACTTACAAAAGCATAAGCGTAATGTCCAGTTGCTAAACGAACGTCAATTTTGCTCTGATCCTTAAAAATGTGATCAGGATTGCGTCGAGCTTGATCAGCCAGAGTCTTGAAAACGCCTGATTTAGCTGCCTGAAAAAGTGGGCGATTGTTAGTTGATTACGTCAAGATAAAATTACAAAGTGTTTGAAATAATATTTTCATATAGTATTCGATCTCAATAAATTTGTTTACCATCAACTGTTGTCCGATAACAACATCTTCTTTAATAAGGATTTCGACGTCGTTGCTAGCGGCCAAATCTTCAAATGTGTTGATTGGCGGTTTCATCTTGGGGACGGTCAAGTAGGCAACTACGGTCCCTGAATAACTGTTGACTAAAACTGTAGCAATCAAAACCCATACTCCCACAAGAATTCGGAAAGAGAAGTGGGCTACAGCAACGTTCCCTCCTATATACATGCAAGCATCATATTAGTTTTCGTTGACAAAGTTTGAAAAGAAATAAAATCGATATTGTAATCCATATAAAAAATTAAATTTAAACCCATGATAACGGGTTTGAGAGTTACAGAACCAACCTTGATTTGTTATGATGTTTAAAACATACACCGAGTAAGAACTGGCAAAGTTAAACAACGTCGTCGATTGTTTCGATCTTGGCTGATCGCTAGAATTCTTTTTCTTGGTGGAGAGTAACGAAATTTTCGAAAACAGGCTCATGAAGAACACCATTGCGATCATAGTTATGAAAAGGAGCAACCAGACCTACGTTAAAATATAAAACCAAATGAAATATAGACAAAAATAATTTTGCAATTATTGGATCGCCTTACTGTTGGTTGAAATGGCCGGACGAAAGCAAAGAGTCGCGGCTCTTCCCCGGGTTGGGGTACCACCATCGAGTACTGCTCTGTCCAAATAAAGTAAGAAAAATCCAAATTCTTGGTCCTTTCCGGGGTAGCGATTAGCCCATTGGTACATGCATCAACTTCCTATGTGCAGTTATTAATTTCCTCTTATTAACTCAATTTAATATGAAAGGAGGAAGTCACGCTCGGTTATATTGTCCCGTTGATCCTTACATTATCTGCCAGTAGACGAAGACACAACTCGATGGTCGACTCGCCGTATTTATCGATCATGGTTTTGTTCATAAACAAATATCGATAGGAATAACTACCAACGTACAAAAGTTTAGTGTTCACATTGAATATAAAAACAAACAAATGAATAATAAAATCCTACGTGAAGTTGAGTTTGTCGGCCAGCCATGAATGCCATACTGGACCATTGCCTAAGTGGGTGTAGTTGCCGTCTGGTTTCCGAATCACCGCGTCATACGGAGGATTCTTGATTTTAAAATAAAAAAACGTGTCAGCAAACATGAGCATGAACAATAAAGGAATTATCACGAGTATACACAGATATCTGCATATTTTTTTCAAAAGCAAGAACATTTAATTAATTTGTGGAGTAGTGACTTACATGAAAGACGGCAAATATTAAATGGACGCCGTTGAGTCCGTTGTTGCGGTTTGATTCCGTCGGCCAATAAAAAGAATTCAGAAGAAGAAAAATAACCAGCAGATGAATCGACATATTATAAAATCAGACGAATTCTATTCCGAAATAAATACGAGTCTACAAGTCCACTATGAGATGTTCATTCGAAGCCGGCCATTAAGCGAATAGTTGAGTCCTCCACTTTAGACTGAACTTCATATGAGAGTAACTATACAAGCCCTGCCGGATATATGTTTTACTCTTAGCAGAGTAGCTTGACCATGTCCATCGAAACGCTGCAAAATAAGATATTTATGATATCAAATAGAAATGGGTATTTACTATTTAGGTATACCATAAGACCTGCGAAAAAGCTGTCCTCGTCTCCTTGAAGTTACTTAATTGATCTTGAATAATTGAAGCATCTATCTACGATTTTTTTTCAGTAGGAAGATACAAATGGTCAACATCAGTCTATCATTTTATAACGTAACTAATTTAATGTGTACCAGAATGTAATTTCACCCTGTGAATTATTTATTTACAAAATTGCTTTATAATAGCCCCACAATGACGCAGTGAAATTGTCACGAAATCCTACATCTGTTATATCTTATTGCTAGGTCAATCAGCTTAATTATGAGTTGAATGGAAAAGATTTAAAAAATCCACTAGAAAGCAAATAGGAAATTGGTTTTGTTGTTGTTAAATCAAGATGTTTTCTCTTGTAATGCGTCTATTAACCTGACTGTTTTTTTTGGCTAACATAGTACCCGTTTGACCGTTTAGTTGAAAACAAACTCATAATTTTTTCTTTCGGTCGATTCTTATTTTATATTTATTTCCCCGTTGCGATTTATTGATTTTCTCAAACATCAAATAACTGGATTTTGTCGCAAACAAATGAACTACTACTTTCATATACATTCCTTGTCACCACATAATAATAATAATACATGTGTGTGCATGCAACTAACTTCGCAATATTTTGTCTAAATGAGATTAAATAAATTAAACTGTTCTACAAATAATTGCAAATACACGGATTTACTAAGAAAAGCGGCAGGGGAAACGAATTTTGAATGGCACTCACGAGTGACGACAATAAACAGCTGCTGGCTGGGATCTGATTAATAATAGGCCATCAACAAGTGATCAACGTCCGTCGAACTCTAAAATGAATAATCTTTTCGACGATAAAAACAAAAGTCGCCAGGCTTAGACCAACGCCCAAAATGAAGAAAGCGCTCATCAGGTCCTTGAGTTGAATCGGCACTTGGCGGGACACATTATTGCGTGGATTTTCTTTGATAAAGCATTTCGGCGACTGCGGAACGACTTTGTTGGTCCAGTACGGAAACTGACCACTTTCCCAGAGCAACATCAAACTACACAAACGAGAAACGTCATATTTTAATGATCGTATATCCCTATATAGGACGACATGAAAAATGATGAAATACATACGCATCGTTAAATGCCAGCGTGAATTTGCTGTCTTTTTGAAGAACGACTGACCAGAATCCAGCTTTAAACGGTAAAGGATCGGACATCTGAAAACGACAGATACCGTCTTTTTTTAACTGGCCGGAGATGAAGAACTTGCAGTACGATTGCATCTGTATGAAAAACTATGATATAATAGCCTATTCATAATGATCCAAGTTATCGTAAAATTGAAATGTCCACTGCTCACCCAAGCGTAGGCAAAATTACCGGTGGCGAGACGAGCGTCGATCTTCGACTGATCGGTATACAAGCGATCAGGATTGCGTCGAGCTTGATCAGCCAGTGTCTTGAAAACGCCTGATTTAGCCGCCTGGATGATTCAAAAGAAATAAGTACTAGTTTCGGAGTAGTATAGTTTCTCTCGCATGTTATAAAACGGAATGTGAGTGCTCATTACCAACATTTGTTTTGCTATGAAAACATCCTCTTTGATAAGAAATCCAACATCTTCGTTTGCAGCCAAATCCTCGAACGTGTTGATGGACGGTTTCATCTTGGGGACGGTCAGGTAGGCAACGACAGTCCCTGAATAACTGTTGACTAAAACCATGGCCACCAACAGCCACGCTCCGACGAGAATCCGGAACGAAAAACGGACAACAGCAACGTTACCTCCTAATGTCAACATGATGTAAGAGCCGGGATAGAAGTAAAATTTAAGAAATAAATCAATTTGCTTTAAACAAAATGATAATTAGCCTAACCTTGATTTGTTATGATGTTTAAAACATAAACCAAATAAAAACTGGCAAAACTGAACAACGACGTCGATTGTGCACTGAGTTTCGACTCAGGTTGATCTTGGGAATTCTTTTTCTTGGTCGAGAGTAACGATATTTTAGAGAACAAGCTCATTGAGAACACCATTGTGACCATGGTGATGAAAAGGAGTAGCCACACCTACGTAAAAATGTACGAAATGATATATAGCAAACATTTATTTCGAATTAATATAATAGATCGCCTGCTGTTGGTTGAAATGGCCGGACGAAAGCAAAGAGTCTCGGCTCTTCTCCCGGTTTAGGTACCACCATGGAGTACAACTCTGTCCACATAAAGTAGGTAAAATCAACATGCTTCGCCCTATCCGGAATAGCAATCAATCCATTGACGTATGCGTCAACTTCCTGTTGAACGATCAAGAATCAAGAATAAAATAAGGAATTTTCTTCATTGAAAAATGTGATGGATTTACTTTTTTTACGACTAGATCATAGCTGAACTCGATGGTTGATCCGCCGTATTTCTCAATCATCGTTTTGTTGAGAATGACAAATCGGTAAGAAATTCTATTCAAACAAGTAGAAATAATTAAACTGTGTGAATAATTAGTAAAAAAAACGTACGTAAAGTTTAGCTTTTGAGCGAGCCAGGCGTGCCATATTGGACCACTTCCTATGTAGGTATGATTTCCATTTGGATTTTGTACAATGACGTCATACGGAGGATTCTTAATTGCCAAAAAGAATAAAAGCAATATTTTATTATACGTGCAAGCAATAAACAGAATTTTTCGGCTCACGTGAAAAACAGCAAATGTTAGGTGAGCGCCGTTCAGTCCATACTTGCCGTTCGATTCCGTCGACCGTACCACCGCCCCCATTAACAGAATGAGTAGCAAAAAAGACATAATTCCCTATTTTTAAAAAAAGTGATATATTTTTTTATTTGAAAGTAATTTCGTAACTTAAATGTCAGGAAATTGTTGCTTCATTTATCTGTTTTCAAACAGAATTAAAATAAATTTTAAAAAACTTAGCCACTAAGCCAAAAATGTACCTTTTTTGTGTATGAGGATTCTACATATACATTTGACAGTTCAATCTGAAGCGGCTAGCGCTAGCCATCTGATAATTTTTCGAGTTCTCACTGGGTTTTATAAGGGACCGACATGTTATGTTGATTCAGTTGCTATGCTGGACTTACATGAACGACTGTGGCATTGAATGAAAATCACTATATTATTCGTTTGCCTACTGAAGTTTTCCTGTGGCTCTTCTTAATTGGACTCCGAATAATTGAAGCGCAAATCAAACATTTTTTTTCTTGAGTCAGCAAGGTTAGCTGTCTTATTTTACGTAACAGAATTGCCGGAGCTTCCATCATCTGACTTATGTATTAGTGCGATCAGCTGAAACTTCTTAAATAATAAACAAAGATAAATCGATTGTCATTTAATTGGAGATTTATTGAGTCGTATCAATATTGCTGCCTTCATTCCGCGAATTATAACTTACGCATCTTATAGAAGTTGATAGAATTATCTGCTTTTCGAAATTGAAGTTGGTTCGGACATTCACCCAAATTTTGAAACACGTCAGCTTAACAACAATCAAATGCACTCAAGAGTTCATTGACGACCGAATATTTATTGATTTCAAATGTCCCCAAACACGAAATTAGGAAACACACGGAAAAGTTCAGCTTTGCAATCGTAGTTGGACAAGGGTTCTACAATCAGCTTCCTAGTGAAATACTGTAACTTTACTTTTTAAGAAATCTGATGAAATGCACATATCCAAGAAAGGAGCTGAGCTTTAAATTTTACCACATCCATTGCGACGTACAAGAAGTAAGAAGAACACACAATAAAATGTCTTCTCCAAGGATTTTTCCCCAGAAATTTTACGCTATAAAGACTGAGACTCGGCTGTCGTTTCTTCAGTCGAACTTCAAACTGACAAAAAGGAAGAAATAACGAAAAGTATTCGCACCGTCACTTCGATATGTTATTGGAAAAATCAGTTAAGTTGATTCTACTCTTCGTCTACGTGACAACAACGAGGGTGTGGGCAAATCCTGGGAGTAAGTTTGGTCAAAATTCAAAACGTAAAGAAATTATAATTATTTGCACATCTAATTGGAACTAAAATAGTTGCGTTGGTATACAGATTCGGCAGATCCTGCAACAAGAGAAGGTGCCCGCAATAGCATTTGTTATCTCCCTCCCATCGAGGGCTCAGTTCAGTGCAAGGGTTATTTCGTCCGCTGGACTTATAACGCCAAAACGGACAAATGTAAACATTCACAATTTGCCTAACTCTGTGTAATTCACTTGAATTTTTCATGCGCGTATTTTACCAGGCGAAAAATTCATCTACGGGGGCTGTTTTGGCACTGCGAATTTGTTCAGGAATCAAAACGCATGTCTTGCCAAGTGCAATAGAAAAGGTAAGGGATGTAAAAAGATTATTTTAGCGATTATTCGTGATCAAGTGAATTAATATTTTTTTCTCAAATTTAGGATTGAATGACCTGATTAGCGGTGGAAGCTCTTCTTCCATATGCTTACAGAAAAAAGACCAAGGAAACTGTTTTGCATCGATCCCGAGCTTCTATTTCGATGCTACATCCGGAATATGCAAATCGTTCATCTATGGCGGATGCGGCGGAAATTCAAACAGGTTTCCCACTCAACAGGAATGCGAGCAGGCTTGTTTTTACGGTCCGCAAGTCGCTGCCAGTTGCGAGGCTGCATTACGCATCGTGTAATTTATGTAACAATCAAATCGCCCCTCATATCGATGGCAGGCCGAGAATGAAACATGGATGATGTGGAAAGAAGATTGAGGAGTTAGGCTAGTTTTAGAAAAGTTATTTTAGAAAATTTATAATACACTGCATCAACTAACTGAGTAACGAGTAAAATAAAAGGATTTGACATTGCAATTTTTTGCAGATCTTTGGTGTGAATACTTTATGAATGAAAGTTTAAAAAAAAATTTGTTTCCCGCGATGACGCAAGTAAACTCGACAAGTGCCGGGAGATGGCAGGAAGCACGAATAAAAAGGAAAAAATGAACATTGTAATGGACTAATGGCAGAGAAACGGGAATATTAAAAAAATATCGAGTGAGAAAGACGAGGAGATCAAATCAAATTTGAAAATGACTCTTAACATTATATATCTTACGGTTTGATACAATAATCAGAAAAAGATATTAAAGCGCACTTAAGTATCTAATAATATGTTATGCCACGTATTAATCCGATCCCGTCGCCCGTCGACTTATTCCATCGACATGGGAAAAACTTGAAAATATTTATTATTTTCGGAGCAATTAAGACAAGATAATCCTGCTACATGAAATACGGGTTGAAATTAGAAAACGTCAAGTCAAAGACCTGCACAGCCAAAAAATATTAACTTCCTAAATATGGGCTCATCGTCACGTGTAATTCTGTATCAACAAGAATTACTAATTCCACGTCAAAAACGCTAAAAAACCAAGAAGTATCGCCTTAGTAACCGACACACTTTTACTTTTAAATACGATCCAGCAAATCTCTAAGGCTATTTTGTTTCTAGTCTTGGTCGGCGACTTTCACTGACCTCCCCATTACTTTACATCTTTGGGCATCTGTCCATAAACTAGTCGGAGAAATAGGAATCGAGTTTGACAATTTGTTGACTCGGCATCTTTCGATCGACCCATTCAATATAATCGAGAAGAAAAACCAAATATCTCAACAAAAAAAAACTTAACAAAAGTTGCCGTTTAAGGATTTGATTTCAGTGGAGCCGAGTCCTCCGGTAATACATCCATAAACAAAACACATTGGTGCGTATAGTTGTAGTTTCTATTGATCAAATCTAAAAGATAAAAACGGGTTTAAGGTCACATCAACGAGTGCTGTTGCTGTTCTCAAGTTGAAACAACGCACGATGCAATTGAAAGAAAATCAAAACAAAAACAAAAACATTTCGCCAAGTCATGAGGCTGCACCACCGCCTTTGAGGCATGGACGGCCTTATTATAATTATTCCATGGGAAAAGGCGAAACCTTGATGAAGATACTCTCGGCCAAATGGATAAAGACGTCATTTAACGAAACGATCCAATTTTCAAATGAGAGAAAGAGAAAAACTAGAAGACCTTTGCAACTGGTAAACGACTCTCTCTCTCTCTCTCTAATCTACCTGCCCGCTCCTTATTCGACCTTCGAAGGTCGTTTCGTGATTGTTTACATCCAACAAAAAGAAATATCACGCTCAGTTTTTAAAAATCACACATTTGAATTGACTTCTGCCGGCCAAATTGTGATTGCATTTCATCCGTTATTGCGACTTAGTTTCCAGAGCGAAAAAAGTTTTGAGTCCCTTGGCACTAGAACAAGGACGTCAGAAGAACCACGTAACGAGACGTCACTTATTATTTCATTTTTCGTGTTTTGTTTTGAAAGAAAAAAAATATGTACCACAACATCGCCTTAATCTATTTTTTGTTGTTGTTGTTGTTGTTGTTGTGGCTATCCGAAGAACTTCCTACGTTGAATGAGAAAGTAAGAACGAAAAAAAAAGAACTGTGTTATCAATTGAAGATTGCCTACGGTACGGCCTTGGCGGCCTTCATTTTTAAAAAGTTCTGCTTCGATCAAAGCTGAGCTGTTGCTATACATTTCCGTCCTCGAGACTTTCAAGGGTTCTGACCCCGACGGGCAAACGTTTCCCCAGTTGGGCGGCGGCGTGATTGGCATTGTATAGTGAAAAAATAATTACATGTCACATGAACGACGAGTATATAGCTGGCCGACCCTGTAAAGAAAGTAAAAGCGCATTGAATACCGCACTGAGGTTTCTACAGTAATAAAAGAAAAGAAAAAAAACTCGTTTGATGGGTGGGAAAATTTCGATCCGGTTACAGAGAGTTCTCCATCTTTTTTTTCCATCTCTAGAGCAAGTGGATACATGACTACACGTCGCTTGACTTTCAAGGTTTCCGACTAGATTTATGCCCCCCCCAACAAGGAGAACTTGGTCAGAGAATGCGACTGTTTTTTGCTGTTGTTGTTGCTAAGATAACATTTTCAGCGGACGAGTACTCAATAATAAATAAAATAATAATCATAATATTACATGGTAAAGTGTTATCGACAGCTCTGACCCGCTTCTCAAAAGAGAAATCGTCGTTGATTCATCAAAACGGTTTAGTCAACAATCTCATTTATCCGTCACTTTTATGTCTTTGATGTTGAAGTCTCGAATAGTTGATAAAACTACAAAAGGATGTGAATCGTCGAACGCAATCGTTTCATTGTCAAAAGAATCTGTCGTGAATTTGCAATAGTTCTTGGGAACGACCCCAAAAACATCCGAGATAAATGAGTTTTGACGTCCAATAGCTTCTTGTCACGCATCCCAATGTACCGTTATTTCAACAATTCGTGCCAAAGGTGCATTTTTCAGAAAAAGCATTTTCGTTCCGCTCCCGAACAAAGGGAAAGCGATTTCCTAGGAACTGGGCTCCATGTCAAGGTGATTCTTATGAACACACACGCGACCGATGAAAAGGGAATGGCAACACTACTCAATCTCATCGCTGCTTATTATTACTATAACGACGATACAAGTGGAATTGTTAACCTATAACTGGGATTATATTATTACCGTATTTAGAAGACTCGGCGGGGAAAAGAGTTCAGATATAATTTTTGTCTATTTTCTTTTTGTGGCTCATCATAACTCACATGGAATTCAATTACTGCTTTTACTGCAGTGAAAATGAATACATCCTCTAGCTTATACTCATTGTGAGTTATTACAAATTGTATGTAAATTTAGGCAGTTTATATTCATTAAAGATTGCACAAGAAAACCCTGTATGGACTGTGTAGATGCAAATGAAATGGTAGTTTACATGATTGCAAATCTTTAAATGACTTTCAGCTCATCTTTATCACAGTGATTTGCTTTCCCAGCAAACTTAAAACACGAAAGATACCAAGAAGGCTGGCAAGATGGAAAGTTGTTCCAAACTAAAATCATTTTAAAACTCATATGGTAACAGCTATCTGTAATTCACACAAGCTACCCATAAACTGTATGTCAACATCCAACTGAGAAAGTTTAAGAAGACCTTCCTCACGCATAAAAATAGTTAGCTTTTCGTTTAAAAAAAGACTGTTGCTAAGTGAAATAATCAAAAAGAAAATTCTTTGAGACTGCACATAAGAAATCTAGACAAAACTAACCTTGGAAAATGCTATAGAGAATATAAACTTACCAGCACGTACATGCTGGACTGTAGGAAATCCAAATTTGACATTTTCTCAGCCAAGTGCAAGAAGTTAATGTCAAGTGATGATCAGTGGAAAATGTCTCTTGAGTATTTCCAAGTCGATAAGATAAAGTGTATTGTTAAATAAATTCTCAAACAAAAACTATTATTTTTAAAAAGTACAGCCATTTAAAAAAGAAATCCTTGCAGATCCTTGCAGAAGTCAAGAGTGTTTATTTACTTTGAAAAACCAAAGTGTGACCAAGAGATGGCGTTGCGCTACACCGGCGCGAAATAATGGATGGATAAAACAGTTTAAAACACGATGAAAAACTGAAATACAAGCGACCTTAATCTATTTTTTTTTTAAATGCAAATAGCAAATCATCATTAGCCAGCACTTGAATCGAAAATCAACAAACTAATCTCCATTGTTAGATTAATATAACGACTTTGTCTGGTCTGTCATCAAGATCAAGGCTTCAAATCCTTCAATCTCTTGTAGCGTACAATTCCCAGACAAAGAGTGCGTTCCACTTTGAAAAACTTGAAATGATAATTTTATTTCGAGTCGTTTGATGCGGAAATCAATCAATTTTCCAACACCTTGAGAAAAAGTGAACGGCAAAGTCCTTGCGCTTAATTAACTCGCAAAATGTTTCGATGACAAAAAATCATACGATTATAGAGAGACTTTAATAGGAAACGGCTTATTATTTCGTCACCTTGATCAGTTTTTTTAAAAATCTGTATGATAAAAACCGAAGCTTGGTTACGTTGTTCGTCAACAGGTGACGTTCGTGCAGTCGTTGAAACGTTTTCGTTCGGGAAAATGTAAATACTTTCATTCTCTAGGTCACGGCTATTTTATCGAGAATTGAAGCTTTAAAAAAAAATAATAATAATGTGTGTTATCAACTAGTTTTAAGAGTTTGACTGAACCAATAAAATATTATTGTTTTACAATTTATTTAATTCCAAGTCAATTTTTTATTAAAAATTGATAAAAAATTCATCTTTCACTTTTGATTTCTATATAATACACCCGTCCGTTTTCCCTTTTTTGAAAGTTCATTTCAGGTTTGCTTTTTGTTGTTGTTGTTCAGTAACAACCAGGGTGGGCTTTTCAATTCCCGATGAATCACGTAAATAAGGTAACATATATACGATTATCTCTCACGAGTGCGCATCACACACAGCCGGTTGCAACTCGCAATCGATAGTTGATGACTCTTTAAAGAAAAAAAAAAAACAACTAAAATTCCAGTTTCTTCACTATATCCAACGTGTCTTTATTTTTGTTTTCCCTGTTCTTTCAACTTTGGTTTTTCCTATCTATATTAAAGTAGTAGCTAATATATCTAGCTTTTATGGTACGCATGATTTCGTTTTCGAATGAATATTTTATAGATGGGCGAGAAGAACGAGTCAGTGGATGCCGTATTATTTAGTTAGTGGCCTGACCGCTGGTGGAAAGCCAAATTAAACTGGTCAATCGAACACTTTCCTCTCTCTCTCTCGAGTCTTGTTTTCTTTTTATATTACGATGGGTGAAAACTGGTCAAAGCAGGACAAGTCAGCAGAAACGAGTCATTGTAAAGTCTATATGCATATAGAGAGAATGTTTACAAGTTATTATTTCTATGTTCGTGTTCATTGCGAATTCGTTAAAAAGTCTAAAGAAGGGATAAAAACGTAAATAAGATTCACTTTCATTGTTTACTATTATACAATATATGCAACATCGGCAGCCAGCAGCAGCAGTATACTCCTTATAGCATTTTAAAAGAGGCGCTTGAGCCAGACGGACAAACCCGCTAAACCAGCCGGACAACTCTTTAAATTATTATTATTATTTTCCTGAAAAAAAAAATAAACAGCAGCCAAAAGACCCACACAAAAAAAGTGAAAGTTGTTTTTTTTTTATTTACATCAGCAGCCGCTTCGTGTCTGTGCACTTGACACGCTGGCGGCTGCTGCTGCTGCTGTTTGATGCTGGGTGAAGGTAAATATCAATTTTCAGTTCTCTTTCTCTCTACCAGTCATTGAGTATTGCTCGGTCATCAGCGCCGTCGCTAAAAGTTGGAAAAAATGAAATGATTGGTTTTCCCCCATTTTGAAAAATACAATCAATTCAGTTAAAATAAGAATTTTGGGTTTTGTATACAAACAAAGTGTATTTCTATGCGTTGCGTATCATAAAAAAGTTTTACAGGTTACAATAGAATTTTGTTTGTTTGAGAGAGAAAAATCAAGAAATTATAGGAAAAATAATATTCAAAATAGGAATAATTGGCACCAATTTTCCAATTGGATTTTGTTGCTTCACACTTAGCTTAATTTGAAATAAAATAGGCGACAGTTGATTACATCATCTACACATTTTAAAAGTGATGACAATCTATAATCAACCCAAAAAATACTGTATATCAAGGATTTGGCGATATCGGTCCAGTCCAGTGCTGATGAGTTTTTTATTATTTATTCGAATCCATCTTCTTATGAGACAGTCACTTTTGGCTGGAAACCTCTTTCATCGGCGACGAAAGTGATGGTGACAGTTTTACCTTCGGGTGTCTTCCACGAGATGCTGCCGTTGGATGTAGATCCACTCTCTTCGCCAATCTTCTTCTGTTCTCCGGCCTCTGATCGCTTAATACCATCTCCGGTTTCGTATCTGCATTGAAAAAAAGAATATTTTAAGGGGGCGAATGATTTGAGAATGAAAATTAAAAATTACGAGAAAGAATAGCTGCCATCCTCTTTCTGATCGAATTCCGAACTCAGGATCGGGACTGGGGTGTTACCGCCTTGGGGAGCGGATGAGGCGATGGCCACCAAAGCGGCGAAAAGTGCGACAGCGAACATCTTCACATCATCGTTTATAGAATTGATGATAAAATGAATCATTTAGTCATAATAATTGGAATTATTTTCAATTGCTATCTAGTGTTGTTATGAAGAAGATGAATCAAATGTAACTTACCGGTTGCATGTTGGAGATATTTGAGCTTTTGCTGGAGGGATGAGCAAGAATGCTTGTGAAGATCTACCGTCCGGACTGGCAGCTTTTATAGCAGAAAATTTCCCTAAGAAACAAATAGACGCGGAGAGATGAGCACAGCACATCACAGGCCGATGGTGGGAGGGGGATCTCCCCATCATTTCCACTGAAAAAAAGGAAAAAAAAAGGGCATCTATAAGCAGAGAAATCGTGACGACCCTTTCTCCTCCTCCTCCTGTGTATATACCCTCCCTCTTGTCCTCACAAGATTCTCTATTTCTTTTGGGTGGTTGTTATTAACACCGAGTAATAAAGATTGCGCAAATGTCTATCTCATTTGCATTTGAATTTTATTGTGAATTCAAGAAAAAAAAAAAAAAGAATACCATCATTTTTCTGGTTATTGATGAAGACTGTTCTCTGGCATCAGTCCATTCCTTTCTTGAAAATGAAAATGGCATCATCATCAAACAAGATAACAAAAAAATATGTATATAAACTCTTTAAAGGTGATGTGCCAAACGTTATTGTGTGTAGTATGTATTGGCTTTAACAACTATATAATGACCATATATGTGTTTGCTG
This sequence comes from Daphnia galeata, assembly GCA_030770115.1. Classification (NCBI taxonomy): domain Eukaryota; kingdom Metazoa; phylum Arthropoda; class Branchiopoda; order Diplostraca; family Daphniidae; genus Daphnia; species Daphnia galeata. The sequence goes on from CM061121.1 coordinate 18,915,091, forward strand.
ATAGTTATTGTTGTTGGCTGCTGTCGTCATGGCCTCCTTTCTCTCTCTGACTCCTTATAGTTATTATTTTTAAAAAAAGCTAAAAAATGTCCTTTTATTGTATTTTTATTTATTTTGTCCGGACGGTCATCATCATCGCTCTCTCCGAGTCAAGAAACTCTTGACCCGCGTACATATTATGTCATCACCAAACTGTACGGGTTGATGGGCCTTTATATATCGACGCAATTTCTCAAAATCTTTTTATCCGGTGGACTGGCGCGCGGGACGGACCCGTATTGGGATACGAGACATTATTAAACCTGATTCATTCAATTCAAATCAGAATGAGAATATTGTATTTATTTTGACTTTCATTTTCATCGAAAAATTTCTATTTGATGAATTCTTAAAAATCTGTGAATAATTGAGACGCAAAATTAACTTAATTATTCACATCACGTGAATAGATAAATAGTCTGAATATATTCATGTAGGTTATAAGGTACGTTTGTATATCAGAGATGAGAGCTCTTTATATATTAGCCAATGACAAAAGATCCAGGCTCGACCGATATGGAAAATGATGTCAAATATTCTTTTGTTTTGTTTTTTTCTAATATGATTCATAATGTTCATTGCGTTTTGTTATCAACTTGTTATCGCACTTTCCAAATGTTCATTTGCGGCGAATAATATGCCGTCATCATCATTAATCACCATCTTTTGCGCTTGGCCTTTTTTTGTTTTGTTTTATTATTCCTCATCCAGTCTTCGATCAAAATGAATGGCGTAATGTCTATCCTTTTACGGATCCCTGTCATTGGGCAAACATTTTTCTTTCCACCCTACCATCATTTGCATTTTATCCGAATTAAATTAGAATTTTTTATAAAAATCACTATACAATCATAACAAATGATTACGTATGGGCGCTTCACAAAATAGCGACGCGTTGAACGATTTTTTAAAAAAAAAAAGGTGAATGATGTGAACCCCACTTATTGAGAAAGACCTTGACGACATTTTCCATCACGACAGCATGTAAATTATAGTATAGCGCCATTGATGTCATCCAATCTTCTCTCTATATATGCTGGCAAGAAAACAACAGTTGATGTTGTTTAGAATGCGCGATGGAGAAGAATATATAAAGGCCATATAGGAGATTATCATTCAACTGATGCGTGCGTTCGTGCGTGCGTCTGTCACTCGGGTTCTCTACCTACCTACGGTTGAGAGAATTGAAATCACCTTATTGCCTCTGTTGTTGTTGTTGTTGTGCCTGGTCTCATATCGTATCGTATCGTCGTCTCTATTAGATACGTCGGCTACATGTGAATGATGATGCGGTTGTGCTGTTTTCATGATGTGTCCTTGCATCAGGTAGCGGCCGCGGTGGACGTCGTGCAGCCGTGACGGCGAATATACATATAGAATGAGCCGTCACGATTATCTTATTCTTATATATACTCTTGAAATTATTCGGTTTAAACTTTAAAAAGTCCCCGGTGAACTTCTTGGCTGTGGTTCACCATATCTCCATAAATCGTGCAGAAAAGTCACAATAACAACAAACTCGTTCAAAAAAGATCTCTTTATATAAATTGTGAGCAGTGCGCATCATCGTATTTTTGTTGTTTAAAAGGAGAAAATTGCGATGGGAAAAACCGCAAAAGAGAAGAAGAAATACCAAAGTATAACCAGGTAGATGGCTCTTAAAAGTAGCAAGGTTGGTATTATAATGACAGCCGTTGCACTTTCTCGTTTGAAATTTCAGCAAATAAACAAGTATACTATATCGTAATCAAGTCATCACTCTGCTGCTAATGTTTATAGTGCGAAATATCTCGCCGGGAATCATATATGTTGGCCATTTTCATTTTGTGAAAATTTTCAAGAGGATTGAACGATCCCGTAACCTTGACACTCCCGAAATAAGAAGAAGACGCAATTGAACTGTGACGTGCGGGGACGTCGCTCAGATAAGTTGAGAATCGTCGTGTAATGACGTGTGTACGCGTGAGAGAGCAACGATGTCAGCCAGGAGATAACGCCGCGTTATTGCATTAAACAACAACAGGAGCAGCAGCAGCGCAGAATATAGAAAATTGTCGGGATAATTATAGGGTGAGCTGCTGCTGTTTTGCTGGGGCATGTCCTCATTTTTCTTCGCTGCTGTCTATCTGCTGGTTAGACTTATATTTTCTGCGAAAACCATTCAAAGAATGATGAGATATTTCATTTATTTATCCTTCCCCTGAAAATAGAAGTTAAGGGACTCGGCTCCCAGTAATTATAACCCATAAAAGATGATGCCTATAACTCAACGGGCGCAGAAAAGTGAACAACACAATGGGCCTCGGCTGCCATCCTCAATTGTTGACACTCGAGTGTTGAAATATTCAACGCACCGTCAAAGGAAAAAACGATGAAAATGCCGAATTTTTTGTGAACAATTTCCACAGCGGATGAATAAGAAGAAGGGAAACTTTCGCTTTCTCAGACTTTCAAACCCCACACGTGTGTGTGTGTGTGTGTGTTGACGTCTACGTGTGAACAATACACAAATGCAGCACCGGTGAAATAAAAATTGGTATTCAATAACGATGAGTCTATTTAAATGTGGAGATCTCCAGCCATTGACGGCCATAATACAATTAGTGTATTTTGTTAAACGAATTGAAATGGATAACACAATTCATCACCTGGTTTTACGGCTATTTGGTTTATTGGATGCGAAATAATGGGCAATTTAAATGTGTTGACATTAGCGATATGATGCGATAGCTTTCACCTGTGAGAGTCACTCTGCACGATATGAGCTGTGAGGATTACATGATGGAGAGGGCGTAGACCCTGGGGTATGACCACACCATCATTTCACCGGTCCAGCAATCCAGCGCAGCAGACATGTCTGCCCTTTTCTCTTTCAGCCGTGTCTATAGAATTGTAACTAAACAGTCTAGAATTTAAAAAAAGTTCTTTCCATGGGTATTTTCGGCTCACCTGAGTAATCTGGACACAATAAACGCGTAGAAAATGATTTGTACGAGGGTGAAAGTGTGACTCTCTTCTTATACACATACACACACGACCTCAAATAATGTCTGTATGTATATACATATATGAATAAGAAAAACCCCGATGTAACTTGCCTTATTTACCGTGTGTAGCAGCTATATTTCATTTTCATTATTTCTTTTTCTTCTTTCGCGTTTCACTACAGCATGAATTGAAAGACTCTCTCTAATATTAGAGATTTTCCCTTTTTTCCACATTGCCGACAATATCGTTTCCTTTTCTTTGACTTCCATATTTTTTTTTCTTAAAAAAAAAAAAAAAAAATAGTCGTCTCATCTTTTCGAATGTGACAGTTATGTGTGTGTTGTGTAACATGGTACGCACCCCCGGTAAAGGATCTAACAATCTTTTCTCTCCTTTCACTTTTTCCCTTTTGTCATTACGAATTTTTTTTTTTCTCTTTTCAATGATGTTTCTCTTATATGTACCTGATATGGTGGATGTTAATTGATGTGTCGTGCTGCTGCTGCAACTTTAACGAGTCCATCATTGGCAGAAAAGGTAAGTGAAAACTTGTATATAGTTATGTTTAATTCCGCTTGGTCTTATTCTTCAAACTGCGCGTTTTATAGGGGGAAATTGTTTGTTTTTTTTCATTTTATAGCAATTGAATGATTTATTATATACAAGAAAACGGTAGGCTAAAAACCTCGCGAGATAGATGCAGTTTTGGGGCCTCTTTTTGATGGATCGTGTGTCGTATAGACTTTGCCACAGGTAGTCGAATAAGCCGCCGGATAAATATAAACTCAGCAGTACGTAGTTCTTAGAGAGCACATTGAATTAGATAATAAATAATATAGGATATGCTAATTTTACCATTCATTTCCTAGGGGGGATTACCTTCAGAGCGGGATATCTCGTCTCCAGTCGGTAATTTATTAAAAGGAAATGACGTAATTCGTTTAGCATTGAATCGCCGGGACAACCCCCCAAAAAAAGAATGTAAATTTAAAACAAAAAATTATGAAACAAACGAACGAACGACGACAATAAAAAATATGAATAAATGATCAATAATAAGAGAAAGGAACAACATTTTCCATCACATCGTCACCCAATGAAACTCTCGTCGGTGCAACAACAACAACTGGAAAAGAATGGAAGGTTGTTGTTGTTGTTGTTATCCCCATTTTCTTGAATGGCGGATAACGCTATCCATCAAACGTTCAATATATCTACCATTATACAATGGGAGAGAAAACCTCAAAATCCTCCCCAGAAAGAAAAAATGTGTGTGTGTGTGTGTGGGGGGGGGGGAGGTACGACGGAATGTTGTTGTTGTTGTTTGAGAAAAAAAAATGCATCGATGATTGTTGCGCGGAGTGACGAGATATAGGCAGCGGAACCGACAGTACGGAACGCTGCGCGGATGATAATAAAAACCCAAAATGTAGAAGAAGAGAGAGAGAGAGAGAGAGTACTATACACCCCACCATAATAATCACGCCATCGCTCATCTTTTTTCTTCTTTAGAAAACTGTGAACGAAGAAGAAGAAGAAGAAGAATCCAGCAAGAAAATAGTTGAAGAGAGAGAAGAGGGGGAGGTTGGAGGACGACGAAGGTGATGAAATGCTGTGAAAAAAAAGAGAGAAGGCTGATGGTTGGTTGGTTTAGAGGTCCTTGATGTGTTATGTGCTCCTTCCTCTGCTAGGCACACACGATTCAACGAAACTCACGACGAGCACACACACACACAAAGGGAGGGACTGCCTTACAGACATTGTACCTGGCAAATGTATAAAACGCCAGCTGGAGTGCACAACAGCGTCGCACATCACCTCGAGCATCCGCACAATGAAGGTGGGTTCATCTCTCGTGAACAAAAATTTGTATCAGAGATTTTTAAAAAAATATTGTCCCAATCCTATGGTAGGTATTTGTTATAGCAGTTCTCATCGGCGTTGTGGCCGCCATGCCACAAGATGCCGTCAAACCGCCAGTTGAAATCATCACGTCCGAGAGCGAAGGACCCAATTTGGACGGCAGTTACAAATTCAAGTGAGTTATTACATAAATTACAACATTTCAAAATTATTATTAGATTTGTATTCAATCCACTTCCGGATAGAATTGAAAATAAATTAAATTATTATTATAAAAAACAGGTTCGAAACGGCCGATGGCGTGAAACGCGAAGAGGAAGGAGCACAGAAACAAATCGGCGATGAATCAGGAGCGACGTCCAGAGGATCGTGGTCTTACACAGCGCCGGAAGGTGACAAAATTGAATTGACTTTCGTGGCCGATGAAAACGGGTTCCAACCACAGGGTGCTCACCTTCCCGTTGCTCCCGAACCGTCACCGGCCATCAAACGAGCCTTGGCCATTATTGCACGAACTAACGCAGCTGACGAGGCCCGAGCCGCCGGTATGAGCACCAAACAGAAACTTCAAATGCTCGGTCTACTCGACCAGAGACTTGGCCTCAATCGCAAATAAAAAAAAAAACATTTCAAAAAACAAATCCAGCGATGCGTCCCCCCCAAAAAATAACTTGTTTATAAATTCCAATTTTTTTAAAAACTAAAAAAAAAAACAACCAACTAAAAATACTCGATGATGAATCTTCCTCTTCTTTTGTTTTAAATAGTGATACCTTTGGAAAAGATGGTCATTTAAACACAAATAATAAACGAGATGAAAGAGTGAGATATACATGATGACATATCAATAAAAAGGAAAAACGTATTACAAATGAACACGATCACATATCATCACATCACTTACACTCATTTCCATTTATTTGTTAAATATTCATTTTGAATTGCATTTAAATTTAAAAAAAAAAAGTAAAAACAAAGACTAATACAAACGTGTGGTAAACTATAATATAACATCAGCACAAAGATGACGGGATTTTTAAAAAAATAAAAATAAAAAAAGAGTTGACGATGAGGAGCTTCTTCATCCAGGGATATGCCAAGGCCACAACGTCCCCCAAAAAAAAAAAACAACTTTCGATTTTTCATTCTTGAGTTTCCATCCCATCGAAGGAAAGGGAAATTCAAACGAGTCATCATCAGGTAATTTGAGTTCCCTCGGGGTATAGAAGATTATACATAGAGGCAGCGCAACCAGTGGAGGCCGCCGTCAAAGTAAAAGTTGTGCTGACGCCGCCACTATATAGAGAAATTTCAAATATATATTTTTTTTAAATATTATAAACATTTTCTTTTATAGTTTAGTTTTTGCGCTGGGGATAGAATTGAAATCAAATTGAAATCAAATAATTTTTTTTAATGCTCAAGTTCACGGAACCTGTCGCATCCTCTTCGTCCGGTTTATATGTAATCAAATGTCCTTGAAGATCCTGTTTGAAGTGTCTGCGTCTATATTATCTCATCAACTTCTTCTAGCGCGTTGGTTTCTTCCTTTCTCTCCACGCGATGGCGCATTTTATTTGTCTGTTTCTTGTGTGTGTGCAGAATAACACACGATCACGATATAAATGGCAAATCGTGCCGAAATATTTCCTCTCACTTTTCTCATCCTTGAGTGCCATCAGCAGCAGCCCACACCGATCGAAATATTTGGCATTTTTTTTAAATTTCACCATCCAATCAACAGCGACGCATATTATTTCATACAATTCAACTCTTATAGACTTATTTTAAATGAGATTATACATTTTGTTATTTTTTGAAATTCGATATGCGGTCAATTGGTGCCACCGCAATAGTTCAAACAAAACACAAACGGGGGAGAAAAAATACTTTTGAAAAAATGTTGAAATTTCTATTTTTGAAAATAAAAAAAATGTTTAACGGCTGCGGTTTGGTTGGGCATGTATATGTAAATACTAAACAAACTATTGGTACGGTGTATACTCACGTACTCGTCGGTAAATGCGTGCGCCTTCCAACGCGTAAAAGGAAGAAGATTTTGTGGCAAGAAAAAGGTGCAGCAAAAGATCCACCGTCAAGGTCGACGTGCCATATAACAACCCACACACATATACAGTCAAAAATGTTGTGTTTTTTCCCCCTGTTGACTCGCTCGCTCGTCCAGCCGTCGGATAAACATCTCAAACGATTCCGAAGGACACTCTACATCCTCCTATTTTCTTCTTCGAAGATAAAATGACGAGGAAATTTCCCCCGTGTCCATCGCTTCATTTCACACTGATGGTAACGCAACAATTGGTTGTTAATACACCCGGCAAAGAAATAACTTTGCGGCAGCACCTCATGGAAAGAAGGGGAGAAAAACAACCGGAAAATTTCCCGTTTTTTCGTGGCTATGCTAGTGATGGAATGTTGTTGACTCGAGGAGAAAGTTTGTTGACGCTTAACAAACGAGGAGATGACGCGGAAATGAAAGCTATTCTCATCTCTAAATGACGGTGGAGAAGTTTGTTATTTTATTTAAACGTCGTCGGCAACTGTGGAACAGTCGAGTATGGTCAATCAAGAGAAATTAGAATTGAAATTGATCATCAGCACCTGACGATTTGAGCACTGTGTCGTTTAGTTTCATTAGTTAATGAAATCTATTTATTGGCAATCAGTGGATCATTTAGCAGTTTATATTGAGCAATCAAAAGATTTCGATTATCGATATGTATATTGAAGTTATAGCGATGGGAGATGTAATTCTTCTCGATTTCGACTGATTGGACGACGAAACACCTGCGCCAGCGATTCTCTCTTTTATTGGGTAGCCGTTTATTAGGAGACAATGAGGGTAATTAAAGGACAAGTGATTGGTGTTATCCGTAGAATCATCGGGAGGACACTTCAAATGAATCGTTTTTCTATCGCGATAGTCATCTCGTTCGACACATACAACGAAATTCCACTGGGACAGAAAAAGGTTACGACACCCAAAGATTGACAAGGGATTGAACTAACGTGTTTCAACATTTTCTTTAAAAACGGCGGGATAAATTATCGATTCGAATCTTTAAACAGAGAAAGGAATTTCAAATATCAAAGACAATAAAGAGGATCATTGTATATTACAGCAACCAAGGTTAAATGAAGCAATCTCTTTCTGTTGGGTAAATTCACAACATATGCAGCGCTATGGAGCCTGTCTGGCGAATCGTATATGAATCGGGAAGTGAATGCAACGTCTGTATATAGTGATGGGTAAATTTCTGAATATTATAATCTATCGCTTATATACATATTCTAAACTTATTTCAAGGTTGCGGGATGCGCATTTCTGCCGAAATGCAATAAGGAAGATCGACCGTCGTTTATTTTTTTCTCAAACATACAACAAGGAAAAGAAAAAATGAAGCGCTACAAGAAAACTACCGCTCAATTATTTTTTAAAATGTAATTTTGTAAAAAAAAATGTTCAAAAATTAAATGACCCATCTAATAATAAATAACACTAAGAAAAAAGAGTTTTTAAAAAAGTAAAAGTGCTGCTGGACGCGCGCGCTTCTTTCGGGATTGACCCTGGGATGGTGTTGATGGTTGCCCTAGGGTAGAAGAAGAGGAGTGTCGTTTGATGTGGTGGTCTGCGCTGTTTTGATTACCTCTCTATGGTTATAACGAGGAATAGCCGTGAGTTTGGCGATCACGTCACGTGCTCAAATGTTGCGGCTAGCAAACGTGAAATCGAAAATGCCACAACATTCGTATCGTTTTTGTTTTTCCTTTCTTCTTCCCCCTCTCTTTCTATAATACCAAGAAGAAGAAGAATAGCCTCATGCAGGACCTATATTATCTTGTTAGCAGAAATACGTATATGTGTATATTTCTCCTCTCTCTCCCGCGGTCGGCCTCTATATTTTTCTTGGCTTCTTCTTCTTGGTTAATATTATAGTTAGCGGTGGGATTACAGACTATTATATTAACCTCCCCACATTCGAATACACACCTCAAAGACACGAACATAAAACACAAGTTGAAAGGCCAAAGAAAAGTCTAGAAGAGATGCGAAACGAAAGGCGTCCATGTGAAGTTCTGGCACAGAAACAACTCGTATAAAAAAATCGAAGAAAAAGGCCAACGCAACTCCCACAACGTTTCCATGAAGACTCTTCTTCTTCTTCTCTAGAAAGAAGAGATTGTAATATTTCACGGTCTATCGTCTCGCGCATCAGGATAGTCTGTGATGGTATATAAAGCGGACCATCATTCGATTGAAGATACACACAATCTTCTCTCATCTCTCTGAAGACTCACAACACTCTCCCCCCCCTCCTCAAAAAATCATCATGAAATTCGTAAGTTCAAAAAACTTAACTCTAAAGGAATTATTCAAATAATATTGAATCGAATTTTTCTTTTCCTATAATTAATTAGTTGGTATTGATCGCTTTGGTTGCCGTCGCTTGCAATGCCGCACCGGCTAAACTCGACGAGGACAAACCCATCGAGATCATCTCATCCAACAGCGAAATGAACGCCGATGGCAGCTACTCTTTCGAGTAAGTTCATTTACTAACTGCTCTCAAAAGTTCCATCATCCAATTAAATGGTTCAATTGTTTAACAGTTTCGAATCCGCTGATGGCACAAAAGTCTCCGAGAGCGGAAGCCAGAAACAAGTCGGACCTAAACCCGAGGATATTGGCACCGTCTCCAAAGGATCATACTCGTTCACCACTCCCGATGGCGTCGTTTTGACCGTCAACTGGGTCGCCGATGAAAACGGTTTCCAGGCCACCGGTGATCATTTGCCAACTCCCCCACCGATGCCCGAGCACGTCGTCAAAATGTTGGCCGACTTGAAAGCTGCCGGACTCCTGTAAATGAACAAATCCAATAGACCACTAGCCAAATAGAAAAAAAAAATAATCAAAAAAATTGTGTTTACCTTATAAATAAAATTGTTTTTTTACCCATAAACAAAACCGATGGAATTTCGAGTAAATGATTGACGCGACCAATTGTAAATAACCCACCCATTTTATATTACCGTCCGCGCCTTCTATTATATAGGGCCGTATAGTTTTAATACGTGTCCTTTATTATTGGCTTCCATCTGCCATGTACAATTGAAGGAATTTCGGAAGGAAACCCCTGCGATATTCGCACGTTTCTCAACGATCCATCTAGTAATAAGAAATATCGGGACTTTTTGCTCACCAAATGGATCCGCTGCGTGTGAAAACCCTCCGCTTTTTTTAAAAAAAACTTTCCCTTATTCAATTTTAACGTCCGAATATTCTTCCGTTCATTTGACTTAACTATTTGATCAGAATTTCGTGATTTTCAAATAATGCTGTCATATGCCACAAAAACAACAAGAAATACAATCAAGAAAAAACGGTTCAGAACTCGTTTATTTATTTATTTATTTCGTTTTAGAGAATTCCGAAAGAGTTGACGAGCGCGACGTGAGTTTTTGTTGTTATCAAACGCAGACGGCGGCGGCACACATTATTATCATTATTACACGGCAGTTTTCTTTCTCTTTGTTATTATTTCTCTCCTTATTTTTTTTTTTTTTTGTTATCTGTTGAAGAGAAAGAATCAACGACGTCATTCGTGTATTCCTCTCTCTCCTAAAATGGGAGTCATGTAATGCGCCTTTTAGTCGTCGTTGAGAGACGAGAGAGAGAGAGAGAGAGAGAGACTCATTGACCTTTTTTCGCCAAAACGGGAATTGCTGGATATTTTTTGACTCTGTTGTTGTTGTTGCCATTCGGCATGTTTGTTGTGTATAGGCCCAAATTGCGCGAAATCGTTTCTCTCTCTAAAGGGGCCAGATGGTTGAGATTGAAATTCCCCTTGAGCAAATACTATTTAAAAAAAAGAATAAAAGAATAAAATAAAAAGATTTATGGTAATTATGTTTACAAGACGAGGTCGTCGCGAAGAGCTCACGTTAGCGCATCTTCTTATACATTCGTTTTTAACGTCTGGTGCTGGCGAGCAATGCTCAAGGACGACCCTGGGCCGACCAGTTGTGGCTACTAGGTGGAGAAAGACATGGAGAATCATCTCCCATCTCTCTCTCTCTCTTCGAGGCTAAACAGGTTTTGTTTTCTATATTTCATTGCTATAACACACACAAAAAAAACAAAACAAAAGAATCTATTATATTCTTCTCTTATTCTTCTTCTTGTTTTTGATTGTTTCTTCCATAAAAAGAACTTTCATTCAAAATGATTGGGTGGTCGATGATTACCACCACGCACTATACAGTACCCGTATTACATCTGGGATCCTTTCAATTTCCAAGTGGATTCAAAAATGAATAAGAATTTTGTCTTTGGGTAATTTGAAATTTTCTAAAATTGCGCGGGGGGTATTACATGAGTGAAAAGCGTCGTACTTTTTCCTATACAAAAGACGTTGCTGTACGTGTTTATAATAATATAAAATTTGACAAATGAGTGAAAGGGACAGAGCAGCAAAGAGGATTTGAGGTCCAGTTGAGTCACTGAATAGAGTCGCCCATTCTACATGTCAACCCGTGAAATAAAATTGCGCAAAAAATTGGATTTAGCGCAAAAAATGAGATACAACAACAACAACAATAAGCAAACGAGGGCTGCATGTAGAATTAAATAGCATTAGGGCGTTCTTTTAAAAGAGAGAAAAGGATAATAATAACAGGTGAATCATGATATGTCAGGTGTACACGGGAGCAGCGAAGAAAAGGAGAAAAGGGAAAACACGGCACCACTGGCCCAGTAGCCCACAGACGCGGTAGATATAGGAGATGCGCACCAACAAATACATAAAAGGATATATATTATTTTAAATAAAAGAGAGAATAAATCTTTTCTTCTTGAATAGAATACCTGTATATACACTAGCGCAGCACGCTAAAGATGTTGTGACCTCCTTCTGATATTCCCGAGTGTTACATCAATTCGAACCTTTTTTTGAGGGGATTTTGTTTAAAAACAAATTAGAATTCCAAGTTACGATGACAAATGTGTTTATCCAGATCTCTCGTGATTCGAGGAATTTCATTGCGCTGCTATTATACAAAGTCTGTAGGGAATGAGCCGCGTTATGGAACGCAGTAGCGCGGCATTTAACCTTCACGTCCGCCTACGCCGTCATCATCATCAATCCATTGCACCTCCTCTTTTTCGTGGTGAATGGCTGCCAATGCGTAAAATTCGTTTTCGTCGTTCCATCACCGGAACGGCCATAAGATATTGACATCTTTGTTCGACTGCGCTAAATTTTTATTATTATTGAAGGGGAGAATCATTTTCCCTCGCGAATTGATAAATGATGTCCGTCTCGTACATGCGCACCAAGGGGACGGACCGTATAAGTAAATAACCCAGCGCCATAAAATACGCATTTTTCTATTGTGCGGCCCTGACGATATTCATACACAGATCCCAACATCCTTTAACGTCCCCGTCTCTCATCCATTTTGGACGGGTTGTTATTATTCAAAACAACCAATCTATAACGTACGTATATCATAATATCATTTTATTTTAGGACGACGATGGAATGCCAACTCGCCCCCCCCCCCCCTCCTTTAATAATCACCTTTCTGTGTTGTTGGCTACCCCCTTCCTCTGCCATTTTGTTCGCCTTTTTCTTGTATTTTTCATCAGAAGCCATTAAAATTCGATTTTTGATGATCCCCGGCTCCCCGCTCGTCACTTTTTTTGTTGAAATTCTTTGCACGCCCGGTAGACGCCGCGTCGTTTCCTTTCACTTGTTGAACTGTACGTCTTAGATGTGTGGCAATGTGCAATTTAAAGCCTTTTTGGCGTCTCTATTTTGTTACTACAAAAAAGTGAGCGCTAAAACCCATTTCCTTTCGTCCTGATGTTCTGCTTCTATTCCCACCTTCTCTGTTCTTTTGTTATGGCGTGAGAGAGCGTGAGTGGTCACGCCCGAAAGGTAAAGAGGATCGTGTTTTGTATATTTATAAACTTACTGACAAAAAAATTTAAAAATAAAACGACAGCAAAAGAGCCCCAACGAGGCAGCAACGAACGGTTGACATGTCTGAATTTTAAAATTTGTTCAAAAAAAAGAAAAAAGAAGAAGAAAAACAGAATGTCAGGAGGATAGGACGAGCTTCTAATAAAAAGAAAGGAAGGAAAAATAGAATCTAAAGACATGATGGCCGGCTATGGGGCAAAGGTAAACACATAAAAGGAAAAAGGAGAAAAAGTAAATGAAGGTGACTGAAAAAGGGAAGAAGAAGAAGAAGACAAAATAAAAGCAGGTGGGTTGGGATATAGGAAAAAAAAAAAACACCCGGGCAAGTGCCTCCTCCTCCCCTTTGAAGAAGAACTAAAACGAAAACGAAAACGAAAAAAAAACTTCTCCTTACGGCTGGTCACATCGAACGGCAGCCAAACCTGTGAGGCACCTGTGTGTATATAAAAGGAGGAACCGTCCGATGAGACCGGCAGTAGCTAACCGCATCCCCCTACTACACACTGACCAAAGGACCAGTGCAAGTCCCTTTAAGGAATCTCTGAAATTTTACGTTCAAATCCTCATCCCGCAATAAGAAAATGAAAGTGGTAAGTTTCAATTGTATTGGCATCTTCTTATTCTATGGCGCACAACATTCATGATGTAATATTCCTTTCGGGATCTCAGTTCATCCTAGGAGTATTCTGTGGTCTGTTGGTCGCCTGCAACGCGGCTCCCGCTAAACTGGACGAAGTCAAACCCATCGCTATCGTCCGTTCGGCCAGCGAAAACAACGCCGATGGAAGTTACGCTTACAGGTAACAACGTGCGATTTGAAATAACAAACTCAACGTGCATTTTGATCTCATTTGACAAAAATGGTATCTATAATCTAAATGTGTTTTGAACAGTTACGAGAGTGAGGATGGCACCAAGATGGAAGCAAGTGGCAACCAGAAACAAGTTGGACCTAAACCCGAAGATATCGGTACAGTTTCCCGCGGATCTTACTCGTTCACCAATCCCGATGGCGTCGTTTTGACCGTCAACTGGGTCGCCGATGAAAACGGTTTCCAGGCCACCGGTGACCATTTGCCAACTCCCCCACCGATGCCCGAACACGTCGTCAAAATGTTGGCCGACTTGAAAGCTGCCGGACTCCTGTAAACTCGTTAACGAAATTCGCCACAAATCCACTGTAATATTCCACCGGAGATTGAAGAAACATTTAAAAACTGCAAAGAAAACAAAGAGCCCATTGATGTAAATATCGACCGATCTGATGCCATAAGCGCACGCACATCGTCCGCAACCAAATCATTTCCGTCTCGTTTCCGACTTTTTTCTCGGCGTCGCAAAACGGACTCGGTCGTTTTTTTCTTTTTGAACATTTCATCCCATTTTGATTTTCTCTTTGGCTTTTACATATTTTTAGCTTTGCACGCAACAACCAAACAACAAAATATTCCGTCACATTGTGTTTTACTCCTCGGTATCCCCACTCTATATTACCCAACATTTCCCCCCTCCGATTTACCTTTTTTCTTTTGATTTTCTCTATTTTGTGTAAGAAGACAAACGAAACAAAAAAATACAAAAACGATCCATTTTTCTCTAAGAAAATCAACTCGTCTCCAACGTTTTCACTTTTTATTGGCCTTTTTCTTGTTTAAAAAGAAAAATTTCTCAAATCCTTTTGAAATTCGCATCCTCGGGAGAAATCAGGACCCCAGCAAAGAATCTAAAACGTTAAAAAATTCTCTTGCGAGTCGACGTCGTAAAGACGAAACTTTCAGATAACGATGTATCGTTTTTCTGTGTTTTCTTTGAGTATATCAGCAGAGAGAGAGAGACGGGCCAAATGGAAAAGAGTTAAAATATTCTTATCGCATTAATCCAGCAGCAACAGCAGCCACACTGTTTGATAGTCACACAAAGTTTTCCTGTATCGTATACAGATAGAGAATAAAAAAAGAAAGGAGCTATAGAACAACTATAACCAAAGAAACAAATCAACATCATGAACTGTGTTGTATATAGTATACGATATATTGCACGCTCGACTGTCGGTCTCAATGATTTATCACGTAAAAAGAATAAAATTTCAGCATTCATTAAAATAAGAATAAGAAAAAAGACTGCAGATGAAAAATCAGATATGTGAGGTGAGATCTTATTTGTCTCTTATGATGAAATGGGCGTGGTCATTAGATGAGATTCGATATGATGTGATCCACATTGCGCAATGGTTATAGTCCACTGTTTCGTATGCCAAAGTTCTCAGGTTCGATTCCTGTCCCCCCCCCCCCATTCATGTAATATCCGTGTATCATCTGCATGTCTCTATATCTCCATGTGTTTCAATATACATTCAAACATTGCATCACTATAAAATGGTCTTCATTTACTTCTAAACTCACCTCCCGATCTCTTAGTCGTCCTGTTGCTCATAAAGGACGTCTAAATATAAAGATCGTATAACCCTGTCTTATATCCCGGTGTCAAAGAATTGGGTCTTGTTGGCTAGTTGTTCATACATTCGGAAATCGTGGATCTCTAACACGTGCCTAACCCAGTACGCTGTGAAATGAAGTACGAATGTGTGTTCCAGGTCAGACACCACCTCCCATAACCTCTCCCTTTTGCTGTTTCATTATTTAAATTTAAAAGATAATTTATCATTTATAGAAGATGGAGAATGACTGCGACTTGAGGACAACATATTTTTTTTTTCGGTTTGTTAAAATGTTATAGAATATTTGAGGGACCTTATATCCCCGTATCATCCGTCAAGGAAAGGGAAGGAAAGGGAATTCAAAACATTTGAACAGAAGCTCCCGACGATATCGGCAAATGTCGCCCGCGGTGCTGGTCATATGTTATCGTGTCATAACCGAATAACAAAGGCGAAGACTAGCGAATCACAAAAGGCGATCTGATAAGGCAATAATTCACCAAATTTTATCGGCCAGCAATTGAATGTACCATTCCTGGGAGTCTCGTCATCAGCCGCTGACTTTCTACTGTACACGGCCGCGCACCACATTTTCACGAAAGAAAAAGAAACGAAGACACTCATCACAAAGGTATTAAAAACATCCAAGGTCGAATCACATCTAATAAATCCAGTTGGACCTGTGAAAATAACTCACACTGTGATTTAAATCTCGTAAAAGAAAATAAAAAGAGAAACATAAAAGAATTACACAAGAGTCTGACGAGCGGACGTCAAGATTGCCCGTGACCACCACCAGCCTTAAAGAATTTAAAAAAAAAAAGAAAGTGTATACGGGATATATCATCATATAGGCCTAAGATATAGTCCTAACCATCATTTTCATGATATCTGTCGCCGCAGGTGTTATATTACCCCTGTGTTTATTTTCCTTGTATCTCCCCAAACATGTTCGGTATTCTATAGAGAATAAGGGGGAAAAAAACAACAGAAGCAACTGCTGAGTCTATAAAAAGGGCGAACCATTGAGACTAGACGAGCAGTAGGCCTAATCGACCCTGTCCCTTTACACCACTGACCGACTAGGCTCTCCATCTTCTGATTCAAGAAAAATGAAAGTGGTAGGAAGATGTACCTTTCTTTTCATTCTCAGACATTCTTGTGGATTTCTCTTTATTATATTAGACTCGTCCATCTGATCGTCTTCGTTGTTGATCGTGTTTTCAGTTCATTTTCGGAGTTTTTCTCGGTCTGGTGGCCACCGTCTGGGCCGCTCCCCTCAATAACATTAACCAGCCGTTGGATGAGATGAGACCCATCATCGTCCGTTCAATCAGTGAGAACAACCCTGACGGCATTTACTCTAACAGCAGGTGACCTAGAGAGAGAGATGAGAAAGACACGTCTCATTTGCATTTACCTGTTAATAGCTCGGACTTGCGGCAGCACCAACACTGTATAATATAATAACGAGACACAAATGCTTTTACGTTCGTTGACGACAGTTTGGAGGACGGGAACCAACAAGGTCGACGAGAAGCGGCAATCGAGCCGGACTTGAATTTGACGCGATATCGTCGGGCACCATCTCCAGCGTCTCATCTCCCGCGATGGCACTCTAATCAACGGTCGTCTAGACTTTGAACGAGAAAGGGATTCGTGCTGGACTTGCCAAACTCCTTTGCCGATGGTCAAACATGTCGCTAACGTGAATTTGTGAACGAATCATCTCCAATCATATCTGTGTGTAACTCTACTAAAACGAATTTTTCAAATAAATTTGGATTTTAATTTTCCTATAGACGTAATATGGAATAAACTGAAAATATTGAACGAATCGTATTCCATCAGGCGGACGGGAAGTTTATATATGAATGGAACAAGAAAAGAGATTTGGATATTGGGTTATAAAGGAGTTGAACAAACAAGTTAACGACCGGTTCATCCGTTGATACTCTCTCTTTTATTTTCTCTATAGAAACACAAAGCATTTTGATATAGAAAAAAAAACTCTTCTTCCTCTTGTTTTGTTTGGTTTCTCTTATATTCAGCACGGTCGTTTTTATCTATTCGATTGCTTATCTCTCTCCTCCCTCTATAGACATAATAGCTTTTCTTTTTTCCCTTTATTTTTTTGGCCAAAAGCAGAAGCACTGTCGTCATCAAGTTGGGCAATCAGGAACTTTCAATCGAAATGCTCGATCCAGCGCTCGCAATATTCAGTTGGCCAGCCGGGTCCAGCACAGAATGTATTGTGAATCCTCTATGGAGGAGCTCTCAAGTCCCGAGAGATTTGCATCCATCCCCCGATGTCCCTTAAAAGGAAAGATGACATCGAAGAAGAAGAAAGCAGCTTCAAACGTTTCAAAACAAAAGAAAACAATATCTCATTCTCGGATTTCCGCGAATAGAGATGGATGCGGATCCATATAATTCCAAATATCCCAAGATATTTTTTGTTATAGAGGGATAGCAAAAACGTTTTTTTGCTGTCTGCTGACAGAATATTATTGGCTAACGTGATGCAGTTTTAATACGTAATGTCCTAATGGCGTGAAAAGAGAATCTTTTTGCAGTTGTTATAAAAATAGCGACAGGAGAGTCTCTCACGTGTTGCGAATTGCCTTTTCGCACGATCGAACGCTCCAAACGACAAACGAAAGCGAGCGACCCGATTCGCATAGAAAAATCTCAATGAAATCTAAAATAAAAACCTCCGCGTCGTGTCGCTCTACCAGCACCGCGAAAACAACCCCCCCCCCCCCCCCCAAAAAAAAAAATAATAATAATTCGCGAATCATTCTTAATCATCGTTGCATGACTTTCCTTATAGCTCACCGTGTCCCGTATTACCAAAGTGAATGGGAACGTGTATAGGAATGCTGGGCTGGCTGTCCCAACTTGTATAACCCAATAATGAAGAGCGGAATAATTAAAAAATAACGAAATTCACCGAACTGCGACGATGCCGTCGTGAAATGTTAATGACGCGTATACAATCGCTCTATCGATCTTACGCGAGGCAAATGAAACATGTAACCTAGTTTCTAATAGTAGTAGCCCAGATAGTAACATAACACCATCAATAAGAGATCATCATATTTTAATCCGCCCGCATATCATCTGAAAACACAAGTCTTTCAACATTTTTGTATAAAAGTATCGGAATTTTGATGATTTTAGAGAAAATGATAAGAATTAATGGTTTTGAGACCGCCCTGCCGAACTTTCGCGCAAAAGTTCGCCAAAGTGCCAACTGTGTCAACTAATACCTGCAGGTACGTATTGAAACCAGCGCCCAAAATACCTTGTGAATTTAAAAACAATTTTCATTCAAATTTGTTTATGTTGATACCATTAAATTGTCAATCAAATCGGAAAAGAGTTTGTGTGTCGATTGATTGCCCACTATATCAAAAGGTTTTCTCCTCGTATATCTGACAAGTTTTTTCCTCCTTTTTAAATTTATTTTTCATAAATAAATTTTGTTATTGACTGGCCGCGTCTCACGATCGCTGTGGTGAATCGTCGCCGCATCAGCCGCTCTGGGCGACTCTCTCCTAGACATGTCTGAAGGGATGGAATAAAAATGAAAGTGGTCGACGACGGAATCGTAAAACACAAAAAAAAAACAACATAAAACAATTGGTGAAGCGCCTCTCGCCCATGTTTAATTAAGTTAAGGGCCATACATATCCAATATTCCGTTGGTGTTTTCACTTTCAAAAAAAAGGGAAACATCCAGTGTGGACTGCTATTTGATTTCGTTTGTATTATTGACATGACATCCGAAAAAAAAAAACAGGTGGCCTGATACAAAATCAAATGTTATATTTGCCAAGAATTGTTTAACAAATTGGCCGCTCAGAGTTGCGGTTGACGATCTTTAGAATTCTAACTGACGACTTAATCGTTCGAAAGTTGATTGCTGGTTACAAAATATACAATCAAATGTCATTGCACTCTGCTGTAGTATAGTGGAGAGATATGATGGGATCGTCAATCTTGTTTGCTATCCCGTCATCTGTACGAATCGTTTTCGTGTTGACGTCATCGCACAAGAACACACACAGCGATGCAGTTACAAGACGAGCCAACAATACGAACAGTTTTCACAACTCTGGACGGCCACTCCTTATTATTGCTGCGCGTTTTCATCTTTTCTTATAAACGGGTTGTATTTACATGTAGTAAATGCTGCGCTGTATAGAGCCAATTCTCCTACTGTGGACACTCCCCTATGCGGTAATCATAATATTGCGCATCATCATATTACAAGCGGAAGCCTTTTTGCCTCTCTCTCAAGCAAACCACCTGCTGTTGTTTGACCGGCGATGAAAGTTGACCGACAAATCGCATGGATTTAACAGGTTAGATTACATTTAATTTCCTTATATTCATGAGCAACTATGTTTATCTCATCAAACGCAGATTACCTTGACTAATGCAGTTAACAACAACAACGAAAAAAGTGCCGAGACGGATATATATATTTTCGCTCCAACGGCCGTGAAACCAACACGCCACCGTTTAAAATTTGAACGGCCAACGTATTGCGCACATATTGGTCGTCGACGCGGTGACCGCCATGAGATTTGATTTTGTTTGTTTTGTTCTTTTGATTGACTCTATATTTAACTACATGCAATGTTATGGCATGTATATAGCCTATAGAGAATCAAGGTGAAATGAATAATTGCGCAATGCAACAATTCGAATTTGTTTCATAACTTTTTGGCACACCTTTTTGTTATTGGATGCAATTTGCAAGTAGCCGACAACCCCCACACGTCGCTGGCCATCCATCACCGATACGATTTTGATTGAGCAACGCAGCGGCTGATTATTTCATTCTCTCCGGAATTAGCGCGCGCGTAGTTTTTTTTTTTGAAATTTCTGGGCAACGAATATCAAACGACACAATATATATACATGAATCGCGACCTTCACCTGAATTATTTTACAGCGTGTAGGAACGGTCGTCATCATCAACACTCTCAATCCAGCAAATTGCAAGTGAACGAGTTTGCGCTTTGCACGCGATTCGTGGCACGTCAGTCATATAGAAACTGGGATAAGGCAATCAGCACACAGATACGGTCGCCGTTTTTTGGCGAAAATACACAGCGTGGTCACATGAGTGTTGTTATATTTATTCAAATGGAATGTGGGTACAAGGTACATATGCATAATATGCAAAATTGCTAATATAATAATATGGAACTGGTTTATTTTGCTGGATTGGAAAGAAAAGTTTCGCCGAATTCAATTCAATAAAGGTGACAGGTTTTGATTATTTTCGTTTTATTCTGTCCAATGAGAGATGCAATATTTATCGTTTCGCCAAAATACTTTGCCTTTTTACATTCACATCATGCCCTCAATATTTTGGTACCCGACAGCTCTCCCAAATGGGATTTTATACTCTACATCGTTTGTTTATTTGTTTTGTTTAACTGCCTCCCCCCCCCTCCCTTTCCTCGTATTATTTTGAGAAAAAAAAAATTAAATTCGAATAACTCTGAGAATTTGACTTTCTCTTTTCACTCGTTTCGGCGAAATGCCATGTTTAACTTATTGTGATAGATTGATACCTCGTTATTTGATTCGGACAGTGTATTTATAACCTTGCTTTGATAAAACAGACTCTGTGCCCTATGATGTCGAGCGTTTTTTAAAGACTTGAGTGATCCAGTTCGTCGTCTAAGTGGACAGCTATTTTTCTGCCATACACAACACGTGTCGCAACACATCAATGTTGCAGTGATGGATGCCCCATTTGTGGAATACACCGCCGACGCAGACACAAACACAAAATGTAGGTCAAGACATTTTCACGCAGTCGACATCACGATACACAAATACCGGATATGGTAATAATAATACTAACAACTATAGTTGAAACTGCTGTTCTTGTCTGGTGTGTGAAAAGGTTTGTGATACCAAAAAAACAAAATGGGGAAACACAACTGGGAAACGTTGAATTTTCTTAGAATAAAGTGGGTCGTGACGATGGCCAACAAGTTAAACGCAAAGGTGAACAACTTATACTGTAAGTCAAGTACATCGACAGTGCGTATATCTAATTCGGTCGTTTGTACTATCAAATATCCATACCCGTGTGTGTCGACCTTTTGGTGAAATAAAACTTGGAGTTAAAAAGCGCTTGTTCACATTGTTCACGCGTGATTCACGCCAGAAAGAGAGAGACCATCGACATGTGCCGTGCGGCGATGCGGTGGGAAGAAATGTCTTCTTTCAAAACTTTCTCTTCTGTCCAGGCTCTATATGGGGATGAAGATGTCGCTGTTGAATGTTGATTGAGGGTAAAGATAAGCTGAAAAGTGACGTAATATACCGTTTTTTTTTTTCGTTCGTCGTCAAATAATTATCTATTTACGTCATAACACCGCAGCATTATAACAGTACCCCATAATTTTGAGCAACTTCTTTATGAGAATCGGAGAAAACTTGCAGGGACTAAGAGAGAAATTCGTTCACTATTACATATCACGAAATGAAGAAGTTCAATTCCCGAACAGAGTTTCCTCACTGCAGCACAATAGACTTTCCAATCGCCATCTTCCGCGTTCCTTTTTTGTGCGTGTCTCTCCGCAATGACGCCAATAATGACCTTAGAATTAAACGTCATTCTAATTTGAACTCTCTTACAGCTAGACGACTCATCCCCAAACCTCAATTACCTTAAAGGTACAAAACACGCCATACATCTCGAGTTAACTTGGAAGTGCTGATAAAGAGCACTAAGTGATAACCAACAAGCAATTCAAGAATGTTCTTTAGTCAAGGTTATAATTACACTGATAAATGTATATCCATCAACTTGTGTCCATATATTTTCAGACGCAGAATATATATCGATACTGAAATTGGTTGGTTTGTTTCACTTGAAACATAGGAATAAGTGCGTATCTCATACTACATAATGTTGATTTTTCTGTTTGCTATTTCATTTCTCCTTCGAAATTCCCTACTTAATTGATAGCAACCAATACTAATTTCGTTCACCTTCCTAGAGGGGGTTCTGGTTCTTGTTGTTTATTGTTGTATACATTGCACAATGCTCATTATTATTGCATCATATTCATTTATTATTTTTTAACTGAATAATAAGTTGAGCTAAAACTCGGAAACAAGGGAAACAAAACATGACCATCAAATCTGTTATTCCTTTCTTTTAACATAAACTACAAAATTTCAAATGAAACTTTTTCTTTCTTCTTTGATGAATTTTACCTTTTGGAATAGGATCGACTTGACATTTGTCGATTTTCTCAAGTCATAAATGGGAACCAGCTATTGGCGTGTATACATATAGTTCAGCTGGGAACACAAAATGAATCAATTAAAAATTATTAAGTTGATATGATGAGCCTCATAAAATATCATGAATGATTTTTTTAAATTTTGTATCGTGTTAATAATTGGGATCCAACTTAAATGGACAAATTCATCCTCGTTCACCTGACAAAAAAACGACACCTCGTTATCTTGTGTCAAACCTGTTCCTTGTAATACATTCTTTTTCTATCTCATGTCAACAATCAGACCAATCTTTTGAGATAACGTCAGCTCATAAAGTCATGTACAATTGTACATAGTTGGAATGATTAGTCGTTGTAAAAACAGATAAATTTTGAACACAAAACACGTTTGTATTACATTAATATTAAAAAGAAAACACCGATTTACATATTAAGAGTCAAGAAAAGGCATAAGGGTTGTTTTTTTTTTTACAAAGGCAAAGTAAATAAAGTCCTCTAAACGGCAGAGTCTTCAACGGGAGCGGATTCAACTGGAGCACTGGCAGCCGAAGAATCTTCAACCGCGGGAGCAGATTCAACGGGAGCAGCTTCAACGGGAGCACTGACAGCCAAAGAATCTTCAACAACGGGAGCAGATTCAGATGGAGTTTCAGGAACAATGGAAATAGCGTCTAAAGCAGCTTCCATGTCGGCGAGCATCTTGACGACGTGCTCGGGCATCGGTGGAGGAGTTGGCAAATGATCACCGGTGGCTTGGAAACCTCTTTCATCTGCAATCCAAGAGACGGTGATGACTGTCCCATCCGGATTGGTGAAGGAGAACCTTCCGCTGGAAACGGTGCCGCTTAATTCACCGATTTGCTTTTGGTTACCGCTCTCATCGACAACGATACCGTGACCAGTTTCGAAGCTGCAAAGGTTTAAAAACCAATTTTATTTCATGTCCTCTGTTTTGACTACTATGTGTTGCGTGAAAATATTTACTTGTTGATGAAAGAGCCGTTCTCGATAAGCAATTGCTGTCTCAGAATCGGAATTTGAGTTGTGGTGCTAGGGATTTCTGGGACATTTTCAGAGTTTGTATTAGAAGTTTCAGCAACGGGACCGGATTCAGGAATCTCGGAGATCGTCCCCAGTGGAGACGTGCTGACAGCCACAACGCAGAGTGTGAATACAAAAAACTATATAGAAAAAAGAAAATTAAAAATTAAAAATTAATTTAAAACCATTTCCAAGGGCTGATTGTTGGATTTAACGATGCAGACTCACGAATTTCATTTTGATGCTAAACTGTTCGAAGTTCGGAAGTTGAGTGTGTCTATCCAACATCTATTTCGTACCTTATATACTATAGCCTCGTATATTACACATGTGATTTCTGAAATTGGTGACGACGCAATGATGATCATGACCCATTTCATGTTCAGGTTCACGAGAATTTCGATCCTTGTTAAGCGCAAAGAATTAACTGGAACAACGGTAAATTCCGGTTTGGATGTGACAAACAGAGACGTTATAGTAGTCAAAATCGAAGCTAAAGTTAGTCAGAGCAGGAAGGCGAACTGCGACATGCCTATATAAAGAAATCGATTTTATATTCTCCACACAAAATTATTATGAAAAAAAAAAGAAAAATGAAAGTCTACCAAGTTGTCCTTTGTCTCCGATCCGGACAATTGTGGCAACCTATATATCTTATATAACGCAACAATATCGCTGTCGATCTGATGAAGCATTTCAAGAAAAGTATATCCCCCAAACTTATAGAGGCTAACTATATGATTAGTAATGAGCGCAGCAATCGTCACCGTGATTGATTCGGTAATATTGATTAATTCAGACATCAGTACGATGGTTATCCAAAAGTGATCTCATGTTAAATGTCTTTTTGATGTCATTTCGTCAGAACTTTCTTCTAATTTTGAATGCGTTATGCGAATGTAGGGTATATTTGCCGTCACTAATCACTATACATGCAATACAACCCGTACTATCTACAACACAATCTATTACCATAGGGTACGTGATTGGCAAGACAATTTATCGGCTCTATTTGAAATAGAGGCAGTATCCACAGTATTACACGGCTTAGCATATTCAAGTATACTGAATTTACCTCTCTGTACTGAACCATGGTCACTTTTTTGCTTTGTACTGGATTTTGGGTGGGTTAAATATAATTCACTTACTCTCCCCTTAGCCCTGAAATCCTTAAAAGTCCCGATTGCCAAAAAAGAAATCAATGTATGAAGAAATATTTATTATTTAGTCAAGAGCATTTTCTGGAAAATATGTTAATGCAGTTCCCAATTTTGTCTTCAAGGCTCAGCACTTCCTGTTGGTTAGTTGTCACACCTGCTATGGCAATTCTTATTCTCAAAACTGTCCTCTTATAAACTGGACAAGAAAACTGGTTCAGTTGCATGCTCTGTTCCAGTTAATTTTATAAATCTTTTTGGCGATGGACTTTTGGGCGAAATCGAAGAGGAAATGGGTCATGAACGTTTAATTCTTCATGATTCAAAACCGAAGATTTATATAAGGCTTCAATATTCAAAGAGTTATACCAGACTAGTATAAATAGAAGTCAGCGTTTGGTGGTTGTATCACATTCGTTTCTCAACTTCTCTTACAGCTCACCATCAAAAATGAAATTCGTAAGTTGATTTAACATTTAACTGCGTCTACTTAAAAACATTTAGCATTAGCCTACAACTTTCAATCACTTTTATATCTATTAGACAATCCTTTATGCACTCCTGCTGGTTGTGGCCGTTACCGCTACCCCTCTAGGATCGAAATCAGTCGATGCACCAGTTGAATCTTCTCCTGCTGAGGAAGTGGCCGTTAATGATGCTTCTCCACTGGAATCATCTTCTGCTGTAGACTCGACTCAAGAGGCTGTGGTTTCATCTCCCCCCGAAGAACCTGCAGCCGTTGGAACGTCGCAAACCGAAGCAGATATGTCGGCGAACAAGTGGGCAGACACAACATCCATTGGCCCGATAAAATGATTTGTAATTTTGATTGTTTTTGTTTTATTTCAGTGTCGAGAAAGAAGCCGACGTTGTTGTTAGTGAAAGTAGCCAAAATCTAGTCAGCGAGGAAGAAAGTAACTTCATTTCCAGTGGATCTTACTCCTACACAACTCCGGACGGCCGTCTAATTGGTTTAGTCACCGTCAGTTGGATCGCTAATGAAGCACGATTGCACGCCGCTGAAGATCACAAACCTTCTACCTCACTTAACCAATTACCCGAAAACGTCGCCCAAATGCTCGCTGAATTTGAAGCCGCCGCTGACGCTGTTTCCGTAGTTTCTAAAATTTCTACTGAAGTTTCTCCAGTTGAATCTTCACCGGCGGAAAACTCTCCGGTTGAATCTTCACCTGCGGAAACCTCTCCGGTTGAATCTTCTTCTGCGGTTGAATCCGCTGGCGCTGTGGAATCCAATGCAATTGATGCTTCCTCATCTGTATCCTCTCCAGCAGAATCTTCTCCAGTGGAATCGTCCCCAGTCGAGTCTACCGATTCCATTTCAGCTTAATAATATTGTAATATTTCCTTATAAAATGTACATTGTTTGTATTGGTAAATAAAGGCTCTTTTAATTTCTAAGATTATATGCTTTGCAGACTCGGGCTGGACACCGTGATTGTGCCAAATCTATTTATACACAATAAGTCATCAAATCAAATTTGAAAACGAAAAGAAAGTCCGTTGAAAGAAAGTAGATGCGCGACTGATATATGAAATAAATATTTCGGTTTATGTCAATTTTACAAGGATATCTATCAGGTTGGATTTTATAGTATTTTTATCCCTTTCCGAACACGGCATCCAAATAATGATTGACGTTTGACGAATCATCTTCAGTCGATAGCGATCAATATAGCAGCCAAGCTATTAGCGCGGAACAAGTATGAAACGGGAGGAGCATGCAGGAAAGACCGAAAAGAGATCTGATACCGATGAAGATGGCCTTGTGTCAAGCGTTTTAAGTGATTTTAGTGAAAGTGATGGTTCTCGCCATGAGCAGCAGCGTCAACCCTCTCTCTGTCCAGCACACACTTCGTACCCGTATGTGTTGTCAAAAGATTGCCCCGTTCTCCTTCCGTGATTTCTGTTTTTGTTTTTTTGGGATGTTTTTAGGACGATTCTTTCCATTTGCCAACTATGGATATAGTTATTAGCTTTCTTGAATAAGAAAAAAAGCTCTAAAAGTTCCCTTTTTCGATCGCATTCGCTGATAACAGGAAGTATAAGAAGACCAGGGAGGATCCAGCACAAGTCACAGAATCTTCTTCTTCATTCCAGTGAACATCTCAGCTCTGCAACAAACGCCACTCATCCAACATCCATCATGAAATTGGTAAATAAACTTGGCTCAATTCTAACATGTTTTTTAAATTCTTTTTCGTTTGTTTGTTCCTTGATTATGAGCGCGAAATAATTTATTTGTAAAATTGTCATATTGTTTTAGTTGATCGTCGCCGCTCTCTTTGCCGTGGCTTCCGCCAATGTCTTCCAAAATCCGTTCTCAACTGTTTTGAAGAGAGAGGATGAAAGGCCTGTTGCCATTTTGAGATCAGCCAATGACTTCAAGGATGACGGAAGCTGGAGACATAGGTATGTATCCACTTAGTAAGCTAATATTCATTCCCCATTTAAAAAGTAGTTTATCAAATGTGTTTTACCTTGTTTAGCTTTGCCAGTGAAGACGGAATTCAGGTAGAAGCCAACGGATTTCAGAAGCGAGTCGGACCTAAACCTGAAGATGTTGGCGCCGTTTCTCGTGGTTCTTACTCTTACACTGCTCCGGAAGGATTTCTCATCACCGTCAACTGGGTCGCCGATGAAAACGGATTCCAGGCCAAAGGTGACCATCTGCCAACTCCTCCCCCGATGCCCCCGCACGTCGTCAAGATGCTCGCCGACTTGAGGGCTGCTGGCCGTCTGTAAACAATCTTAGCAAATACTTTTTTAAAAGTTTTTCAATTCGAATTGCAACGACACTCAGCTTATTTCTTTAACTGACGATTCAAGATAGTTGCCAACTTCAAAATTTTGAAAAAATCAGACAATAATAACCTGTACACAAAATGTACCATACGTTGGAATGAATGAATAAACCATAGCGGCATTTTTAGAAAAAAAAAAAAAACATTCTCTTTTTCAACGTAGTAACACACAATAAATTCCTAGTCCCTATTCACAATTAAATATAGCTACAAGAGTACTAATTACGGTTCGACAACGACACCTAGCTCTATCATTTCAATTGCTATTGTGCATGAGTTACTTTAATAGAAAACGAGAGTTTGAAGAGTGTCGTCGAGTAATTAAGATCTCTCTGTGTTGGAGACACAGGTAAAAGCCCTGCTGTGTGTGTCTGTGTTGAGTGAAAGTCCTGCGGGTAAGGTAAAAACCCTACACTAAAAAGAAGAGCGCAAGCGGCGAACACTTGAACAGCAGCTTTTACACAGCGCGGGGAAAGTTTGCAAATTAGAGAAAAAATACAGAAATCATCACAATCCTCGTCGAGAGTCCATCAATTGCTCGAATCAGCACTGACAATGTGACAATCTAGCTGTTGCGGTTTAGAAAACGAAACACTTCCAGGACCGAGGTGTGACCTACAGAGACTTATTACAATGGCTCTCCCGACGTAGAAATGTCACCAAAGTATAAAAAGAACGAAGCGACATGGAAACAAGTCAGAACACGTCATTTATTCCAACAGACTAGAACTATCAATCTCCTTTTCAGTATGATGTACTTATTGGTAGGTGCAATTACGTTGATTCACTTATTATTATTTCAAAATGTATTTGACGCTATCTAATCCATCTCAGTTGATCATCGCAACATGTTTGGTCCTGACAGCCAACGGCTACAGCTTCCAAAGACCAATTAGACCTTCAATTGTGACTTTTCAAACCGCTTCATCACATCCCCATCCAAATAGCGAAATATATGGGGGCCAACATTCCGTAGCTGCTGGAACCCGAAATCACCCAACATTCAAACAACAACCCGTTGGGCCACCACCAGCAGGTGTCAGACCTTATATATCTACTCCTTCTCATATCGCAGCACCTTCGAGTGTGTCCCAAGCGCACAGGCCCCTTGCCGTAAGACCCAACACTTATCCCATCAGGCAGCAGCAACAGAGACCTCAAGGAGTCCAACCCAACCGGCCACCTTATCCTCCTCAAATCAATGTAGTGGCTAAAACAGCGCTACCAAAACATCCTGAGATCGGGAAAGTCGTTACTTCACAGGCCTATCCAGTTGGACCACCAGCTAGCTCTAACCATGTCCCAGTGCATGGTTCCCCAACCGGTCCCGTTCGAGCCGAAGCATCTCATCAAGTAAAAACTAAAAATCCACAACCACAGGCGCTGGATTCCTTCGTATGGCGCTCAACAAAATCCTTCACAACAATCTGGCTCTCAACCAGTCAGTGGCGGTTACCTACAGCAGCCGTCAAAGCCGTCAGGATCAGGACAAGGATCCAACATTAAAAAGAAGAAGGAAAAAGAATCGACCAACGAGAGTTTCAGTCCGAATCGTGAGACTCCATTACAAACTGCTTATACAACAACTCGTAAGCCCATCAGTCAGGAAACAAAGGCAAAACCCAACAGGAAAAACCCTGGTGAAGTACCATCAATCATTCCTCAAACCATTTCACATTCTAATGCGCTACCAGCAGCTAATAATTATCAGATTCATAAGAATCCAACCGCTTCAGAAGTCAAAGTCCCGTTCAAAACCTAACGCATTAGTACCAGCATCAGAAGCTCATAATTATCAGCAGATCCCTAAATCCAGCATCCATCCTAATACTTCATCTCAATCAGAACCACGTAATACCCCGTCATCAGTAGCCGTTAATAGCTATCAAGAGACCAAAACATCTTTAGCACCTGCTGGAGAAGGGGAAAATACCCGGCTCAATCTCATCACGCAACGAATACTAATCATCAAATTCCAAAGCCTTCGACACCCTCTGCGGTAAGTTCACCTCAAACTGCATCGCCGCAATCGACTACTAGTACGGAGCGATACCAGCCTCCTCATCAGGTGAAAGTAACCACTGAGACTATTGTTCCTCAACAATATGAATCGGTGAAAGAGAATAAAGAAAGTCATTCGGATGAGAGTAAGGAAACTCATTACAAGACTCCTCCAAGTGAGGCCAAATCTACCACCGACCCAGCAGGAGACGACCGGGAAATATTTCAACTATCGACTTATACTGCTGATGTGGAACCTAATGAACATCATTCGGGCGAGCAAACTTCACCAAAAGAAGTGACGTATGGAGGAGCGTCTTCAGAGAGAGATGTTCAAAATGCTGTTGCAACAACGACAACTAAACCAGCCGATTATCCGACTCAGCAACCCATTGAAATGCCTTCAACTAACCCGTTGATTGTTCCTACAACAACTTCATTTTCGTTACCTTCTTTCGATGGTTCGGCAATCCCCAAATACGTCTTGGGTACATATTCGCCTTTAGTTTTACCCGAACCTCCTCTAGAATTAGCTCATTCAGCTTATGGTTTATCGCAGTTGGCCATCGAAGAACCCCACGATGCAACAGCACAACAAACGATTTCACCACAATCAACGGGAAGTTACGGGGCTCCAGTGGTTTCATTGGACAACATAAAAAGTCTTCCATTATCACAGCAGTGGGGCTACTATTCAGCAGAACCTTTCCAACCTGCGTCTGTTGAGATAAGCCAATCTGATATATTTAGTGGCGCTCTAGGTGGCGGCTACCACTCACCGCAAGCATTGGCGACAGGAGCCCAAGTTAACAATCCGGCACCTGGTTATGGTTTCGAACAATCTGACACTTCACAGCAAAATAGTGGATACTCAATCAGTCAAAAAACCAGCGCCGGATCTGAAAATCCTTACCAGATCTCCAAACAAACCGCTAATGCTGCTGCAACTCAAAACACCTTCGATAATAATCAAAGAATTTTATCAACCGATGCAAATATTGGAGGACGTCATCAGCAATATTTTGGTAACGACAAACCACTAGTGGCTGGCACTCTGGGTTCGGAAAATGTCCTCAATGATGACGGAAGCTTTTCCTACAAGTAAGTAAAACTCGTTTCACCATTGACTATGTCCACAATGTCAGCACAAAAAATAGCCATTTTTAAAATTTCTGATTGATTTTAGTTACGAAACCGAGGACGGTATCAAAGTGGAAGTAACTGGATCGCAAAAGCAAATTGGAGCCGATCCTAAAAACGCTGGTACAGTTGCGAAAGGATCTTATTCTTACACCGCCCCAGACGGAGCAAAGATTTCAGTCAACTGGGTAGCTGACGAGAACGGGTTCCAGCCGACGGGGAAACACCTTCCTAGGTCACCTCCTGTTCCGGATCATTCTGTTGCTCAAATTTCGGTTAGCGCTGGCCAACCGTCTGGAAATTCAGTTCCAACTGAATGGGGTCAGTCAGCTCATGCTTACTAAAACAATGTCGAGTGGCAAGTAAATACGTCACAAACAAAAACAAATAATGCAATGTTATTATCAAAGATATTATAATCATTCATTCCATTAGATCAGTGTTATTTTTTTCCACTAGCTCATATGAAACTAATTGTAGTTCAATATCAAATATATGTTTTGTTAAATGGTTCAGAATTCTATTACCAGGTTGAATAAATCGATAAATATGTAAAATACAAACATATAAAGACTCAATACAAAAAATTGAACAAATAAATTTGATACCTACTTCCGTCTTCCTAAGGTCACCACCTCTTTTTTAACACTTTGAATTCGCGGTATACAGCTCGTAAAATGAAATGTAATACTCCATTCTCTTTCATGAATATTTTAAATTTTTTTTTCCCGGAACAAATCGAATGTAATTTCCAAAAATGTAGTCCACGTTCAAGGAAATTATTTTAATATATTTTCAGTTGCAAATCACATGATTCCAGAAAAAAACTCGATTTCTTTCACCTTCCTGCGCTTAACTTCGTCTTTCGTCAGCGCGCATAGACAATATCATTACTTTTTTTGTGTCACCTTCCCCTAGGGGATCTAATTACTGTTCCAATATTACATTTCATTGTCTATATCGCCACCTTTTAACTGGAAAATGTTCCAACAAACAAGAAACAACAGAACAACCAACCGGAAGAGAAAATATGACCGTCAAAACTGCACAAACGTTTGGGAGTACAGTTCACAGTGTTCCAACTATAAAAGACACTGGGACAGATATGAAAAACCACATTCATTCTAAACGTCTACATCAGTCCAACATCAAAATGCAATCCGTAAGTGCTTTAAACAGCATTATATATATACCTTGAATTAGACCATTTAAGAAGTATAAACTCAATCGCCATTTAATTTGATTATATTTTAGGTTGTTGTTTTGGCTTTCTTCGTTGCAGTCGCTTGCGCTGCTCCGCTAACTCCGGTTGAAAATGCTGTGGATATTAGTCTTGTAACTGAAACAACGACGACGACGACGACGACGACCCCTATTCCCATTGTGAGACAGCAGATGACAGTCGAGAATGGTATTCACAAGAACAGGTAAAATAATTAAAAGAAAAACATTTAACAATTGCACTAATAATGAAATTTGAAAAATGTGTTTCATCTAAAATGTTGCAGTTTTGAGACTGGGCACGGAATTGTGGTTGAAGAAAGTGGTAGCCAGAAGCAAGTTGGAATTTTGCCTGAAGAAAGCGGTGCCATCTCCAGCGGATCTTACTCGTATACAAATCCGGACGGCTCTGTGATCACCGTCAACTGGGTTCGCCGATGAAAATGGATTCAAAGCCTCTGGTGATCACTTGCCAACTCCTCCAGCCAATGCCTGAGCACGTCATCAAGATGTTGGCCGACATTGAAGCTGCTAGAATCGCTGCTGCAACTGCTACTCCGGCTGAAATTGCTCCGACTTTGTAGAAATATTAGCAATTTCAATTTGGTTTAGGTTTTGGTTATTTCTGTTCTACTCTTCAGACTTTTTTCTCTATGCCCAAAGTCGGATGACTCGGCGCTGTAATTATCGTCTGTGAATACAAATTATATTGTCTGCCTATTTAAGGTTTTCTTAATAATTCCTGATTCGTTGAAAGCTAGAACTTTCGCTCATTACTGAGCTGACAATAATTTGTTGTAACGATAGAATGTTTTGTCAAGTTTCGAAGTGTCAGAATTTGAATTTGACTAATATCAGTTAATGCAGCATTAAATTAAAACAAGTAATTCCAAATCATTAAAGAAGTAATTGTCTGTATTGTTTGTTCATAAAACTGGGACCAGTGCAATTGAAATTGTACAAAGCAGAAGGAGTAGAAAATACTGGATTGGATATTGTAAAATGTCGGATGAATTTCGTTAACGAGTTTACAAGAGTCCGGCAGCCTTCAAAGTCAGCCAACATCTTGACGACGTGCTCGGGCATCGGTGGGGGAGTTGGCAAATGGTCACCGGTGGCCTGGAAACCGTTTTCATCGGCGGTCCAGTTGACAGTCAAGACAACGCCATCGGGATTGGTGAAAGAGTAATGATCCCTTAGGAGACGGTGCCGATATCCTCGGGTTTAGGTCCGACTTGCTTTTGGCTTCCGCTCTCGGAGACTTTTGTTCCATCGGCGCTCTCGTAACTGGGTATATGCCAAATTGCCAACAAATGTTTTGACTTGCTAAAACGCTCATTAGCTACAACAATATTAACTTACGCAAATGAGTAGCTGCCATCAGCGTTCATTTCGCTGTTTGATGAAATAATTTCAACGGGCTTCTCATCTCCTTGCGGTGCGGCAAGGGCAACAGTCCAAGAAAGCAAGAGCGACGATCTATTCGGTTAAGTAAATTGAATTAATTTTTATTTTTGAAATTTGATCTTAGAAGCAAGTTTCAAAAACCAACTTACGAATTTCATTTTTGCAAATTTGGAGTGTTGAGCTGCTTTTCGGAAGACAGTTGAGAGAGGAGTGTGATGATGATGCCAATACTGACCATCTTTTATATTCCTCGGCGGTAAGAAAGTGTTTGGCATGGAGCCCAGGACAAACCACTATAATGGTCATAATTCTTTGTGTTCCATCTGAAAATGTACTCACTGAAGATGGGAAACTGCTCTGCTGGCGACTAGCAATTCTGTTCACCACATGTGGCGATTTTTACCACCGGTGGTGACAATATTAATCACTTTGATTTCTTTCACTTTATGGGTACGGAAAGGAGGACGGCATCAACTTGGAGGACATTTGGACACAGCAAACGGATAGAACCACGAAAAGGCCATTTAAAATATATGCTGTCAAATATTTAGGACTTAAACTTTTACATCTGCTCCTGTGATATCATCAATTCCCTCCACTTATTCGATAACCGATTACAATTAACACGAAAATGAAATGTTATATTTGTAGCTGTTTCATAATTCCCTCGATTCACTTTTGATCTTTTCTTTGTTCATGTGTGAAGTAAGAGGATAACAATTCTTTAGTCTATAATAAAATATCCTTCCAAATAAGGAAGTATACAACATCTTCTTGGAAGAAGTTGTGACTCTTGAGTGTGAATATATTAAAACAAGCCTTCGTCCAGGACAACCTTGAATATGTTTGGCCAATATTTTCACGTTGAGTCACTCTCGGACAAATTTGAACAAAAAAGTAGCAACCAGGAAATTGTCAGACAATTCGGGTATCATCAATCACAATCATTTAAGTTTATTTGGCGGCATTCATTCTTTTTTACCGGTTACATACTATTAGTCTATTAGGTTCTTCTTCTTCACCATGAAACAAATAAAAATGTCAGGATATTTTGTTTAAAAATTTCAAATCCAAAAGCTTTTTACTAAACTTATCGTCTTTCTAAAAAAAAATATTCAGTTAATGATTTTTACTTTGACAATTAAAATTAAAAATGCGGATGCGTACGGAATTAATTTCTCTGTATTGTTTTTGCGTCACAACAAATTCTAGGAGAGGGGTGAATACGATAGATATTGTACAAAAGCATCAGAGTAATTTGATTTGATTGAGTAATTATACAAGTGTAAGCGGTCAATAGGCGGTCGAGTTTACAGGAGTCCGGCAGCCTTCAAGTCAGCCAACATCTTGACGACGTGCTCGGGCATCGGTGGGGGAGTTGGCAAATGGTCACCGGTGGCCTGGAAACCATTTTCATCGGCGACCCAGTTGACAGTCAAGACGACGCCATCGGGATTGGTGAAAGAGTAATGATCCCTTGGAGACGGTGCCGATATCCTCGGGTTTAGGTCCAACTTGTTTCTGGCTTCCGCTCTCGGAGACCTTGGTGCCATCCTCACTTTCGTAACTGTCAAATACAATTCAAAGTTTAAAAAATGGATGACCAACAATTGTTGTGTTGATAACTTACGCAAATGAGTAGCTGCCAGTCAGCGTTCATTTCGCTGTTTGATGAAATAATCTCAACGGGCTTCTTATCTCCTTGTGGTGCGGCAAGAGCAACAGCCAAGAAAGCGAGAGCGACGATCTATTCGGTAATGCACAACATCAAAGAGAAAGGATTGAGAAAACAGGTGCTTAGGGTAAATCAAAACGATACTGTTGAAGAAAGAAAACAAATATCCAAGCGCAACTTACGAATTTCATTTTTACTAGTTTTGAGAGGTTCTGTTGTTCTTCTGAAGACAGGAGAGAGAGAAGTGTGATGAAGATTCCACTGCTGGCCATCTTTTATATATTTTGCTACGGTATGAAAGTCGTAGGGGACTACCCACTCATCTAGGCGGGCGTATGGATTCCCTATCACATTTCCTAGGGAAAGACCCTTGCCTGATTTCGTGATTCCTCACTGGTATGCTGATTCCGGCGAGTGGGCAGTCGGTGGTGGCCGCTCGAGTCGAAAGTGGTTGGCACGAATCCATGACATAAACCACTATTGGTCATTTGGAGTTTTCTGGGAAAATCTTTTGTTATAACTCGTTGAGGATGGAAGCTTTTCTTATGAGCTGCGGGATTCAATCCATTCCACCATAATCGATTTCCACTATATAGCGATATTAGCGAATGATGTTTATTTTACTTCAGTTTATAGTTATGAAAAGCCGGGGAGGCTAGCATCAATCTTGGGGCTCTTGGAAAACCACAGGGAAACTGAAAACGCGAATTGTCGTCAAACGTTTGAACAAAAAACCGACTCTGCAATCATGGCGGGTTCAAACATCCGTCACGTAGTAATACCGCCTGGCGACATTTCATAACTCAGACGAATAATAACTCGCCGTACTTCCGTCTTTACCATGTATTTTCCATTCGTGTACGTCCTTTCGTGAGTCTTGATTCATGTTCGCATAATAAATAATGCGGCGTAATAACATGTCAATTGAAACAAAGAAAGGTGAATATATCTCATGACGGACGAACAGACTACAGCACCGTAAACCCCGTGAGGACAAAGATTCATCTTTCATTCAACCTTGAATACTTTTCTTTTGCAAAGATGTCGTCACAGAAAACATAAAATAGCGACTTGACGATCACTTGAATAAAATTAATAACTAGGAAATTTTTTTAGTAAGAAATTGGTTATAACATCCAGTCATATTCAGGACATTTATTTCTCAAAAATTACCTTGTCATTTTTAAGTAATTTAAAAACTTTTGTAGGTAAAAAACGCAAAGAAGTCTTATTTTGGAATTTGTCCAAGTACTAATTTATTCGCCTAACTTAAAAAATTCAACGACGATTTGAACTTTGATAATCCCGTAATGGGGAAGTTTTTTATCTTATTAAATTAATTTAAAAAAGAGATTATCTGTTTTTTTTTACGGAAGTAAATTTGTCTGTATTTTGTCGCCACAAAAAAGAGGGAAACAATTCGAAGTTGTACAAGGTGGCCGGAGCAATTTGATTTCATTGGAGTTGATTACATGTTTGCGGGTAATATGTGCAAGAGTTTACAGAAGACCGGCAGCCTTCAAGTCAGCGAGCATCTTGACGACGTGTTCGGGCATCGGTGGGGGAGTTGGCAAATGGTCACCGGTGGCCTGGAAACCGTTTTCATCGGCGACCCAGTTGACAGTCAAAACGACGCCATCGGGAGAGGTGTAAGAGTAAGATCCGCGGGAAACTGTTCCAATATCCTCGGGTTTAGGTCCGACTTGTTTCTGGTTGCCACTTTCCTCCACCTTGGTGCCATCTTCGCTCTCGAAACTGTTGAAATCCACGGGAAATCCAATTGGTTTTTCAGAGTTTTTAATAAGATGTGGTGTACATGTCAGCAATTCGATGAGCATGTGACGACAACTTACGCGAATGAGTAGCTTCCATCGGCGTTCATTTCACTGTTGGATGAAATGATTTCAATTGGCTTCTTATCTCCTTGTGGTGCGGCAAGAGCCACGGCCAAGAAAGCGAGAGCGACGATCTAAAAAGAAACAAAAAACAAAAATTTGAAATCGTGATGCCGGTTAGATGGAAATGTGCTGATGAAAATCCGAAAGTAGTTACTATCAAATGAAATCTTACCAATTTCATTTTAGATTTAGTTTTGGGGAGTTTGTCTGTGCTTTAGAAGACAGTAGAAAAGAGTGTGATGGTATTCGCTCATCGTTGCCACCCTTTTTATACCTGCCTTCATCCGGAGGAGATTGTACATGACCTTTCGGTTTGAAACAGTGCCGACTCCCGCCCGGCACAGCCGAACCATCTCCTTCTTCTCCTGCCGGAGGCCGTACAACATACCCTATCACCATGTGCCGTATGGAGATAAGTGAAAGTGGGTGGCTTGACGAATCAAGTGGTAATGGCACCCAATAAAATCACTTTCAAGAGGAAGATACATTTGGCTGTCGCTATAGTTGTCACAGCTCTTATTATTATCACCTACTGTTTCCAGCCATCCAAGCGCGTCGTCTCTCACCTACGGCTAAAACATCGTCGTAGCTTGTAAAACCTATTTTGGTCATGTGTATACGATTACAGTTTATTCGATATCTATTCTGATATCGGTTGAGAGAAACAAACTGTTCCTGTTCAGCAGAATGGATAAAACTCTCTATATATCTGTAGTACACCTCGATATGGCCGGAGAAACAGAAAACCTACAGCCAAGTGGAACTTTCTCTTTTAATTACTTTTTTCTTTTTAAAAATAATACGATATATCAAATGATTGTGCTGCCTTCTAGACGGAGTGATCCGGCGCGTTCTAATATAAAGACACATTCCGATACACAAGTGAAATCCCAGGCTTGTAACTTTTTGGTTGATTTTTTTGTCATTTGTGATGATGCGGCACGTCAAGAGTCTGGAGACCGAACGTGGGACGTCTAGAATTCTGAATATACGATGAAGGCCAAACGAGTCACCACTAATTGCCGAAGCATGAGAGATAGTCCATACGTATACGGTAGAGTGAGAGAGAGAGAGAGAGAGAGATGGGTTCCTAATTCCAAGGCTATCACACTCCCACATCATCTCTTGATGCGATAGCTTTACGTGAACGTGATGTTCACTTACCGTGGATTTCAGGCCACCGAAAAATAAGAAGGAGAAGAAGAAGAAGTACAAGTATATAAGAAAATAATGTGTTGCAGTGTATCTGCGTCTCCTTTCGCTTACAGCCTTCACTTGCGACGCTTCAGTAGTCTTTTATTTGAATAAGAAAGAAATAGAAGACAGGATCTTTAGATTTTCTTTCTTTCTTTTTATTGTGCATCCATAGACTCGGCTAGTAGTACCTTCGTGTGTATACGTTAGTTTGGATAACCTACATGTCTAAAGAGAATGTGGAGATGCCGCTGCATTTATATTGCATGAACTGACACAAAAAGAAACACAGGCAAGTGAGAATAAAGAAGAAGAATTGTACGAAATGAAAAGTGTTTGCTGATGTTTAAAATAGAACGGAAAGAAAAAGTTGCTGGGTACTCCGCTCTGACCCGAATTTGTATACAAGCGCTTCTCTCTCTCTCTCTCTCTCTTTTAGCAAAATATCATGTGTGACTGCAGAGTACCACGCGTGGTGAGACAGCGGAAGTCTAGAAATCCATAGTGAACCAAACCCTTCTATAATTCCATGACACATTACATATGTACATAAGAGAGAGGGTTCGCGATATTCCGTAACAGTATGCAATTCACGGTAACCACACGATCGACTCTGTCCTATTCTATCAAGACGATGCGCTAAAGGGATTTTGCCGTCCAACTAAATTGACATGTCTGGTACGAGCCAAAAATGTCGTCCAGCCGGCCGCTATAGCTAACAGTAGCGACACGAGAGGTGTCAAGCGAGAAGCGTCAAGTTATTACGCAACGTCTGCCGCTTGCTAGCACTTCATTCAAACAGTTCGTGACCAGACTCCATGAAACGAAAACGAAAGAAGCCAGATTCAGGCATGATTTTGGAAGGTATTCACCAGCTCGGCAGCGCAGTTCTACACGGGTGTCCTACACTGAATAGAGACAGCAGACGGTAGGAAATCTCAAAATCGTCCCTTTCTCGTGTGCCACAACCCACTTTGAAAAGAGTGAAGGGCGCGCTGCTACTACTACTATAGACGTTACTATAGCTCAAAGGTGTGCTATTATAACAAGCAGCAACATCACCAGCATCCTTTCGGCTTTTTTTTGAAGTTGAACTTATTGCTCCGGGCAGCAGATTCCGAATTTCTTTTCGTTATCATGTGGTTCCACCATAGTTTTCCTTTTTTTTCTCGGAACTATTTCCAACACCAACCGACGTGGATTATCGTAAAAACAATATATGTACATGCATAGTTATGTTTTTACCCATAAATATTAAATAAGTATACGTAGCGATAGCCTTGCCGGCTCATCGTCGACACAGTCACAACTGTGGCCTTGTTCTTTTAAAGATACAGCCGAGTCAAATATAAAATAACACGGCAAAATGGTTGGTACCAAAAAGTTCTTCTAATACCCCAAGGATGTACCAATCATTTTAAATAAGGGTTGTTTTGTACGCTTTTTATTACTCGATCGATTCGCGCAGCAGCAGTTTGACGGCGAGTCATGAACGAGCAATCAGCCGTCAAATCTGATCTGATAATAAAGAATCACGATGCGATGCGTTCTAAACGGACCCATAGCAACAATGAGCGTGTCTACGACAGAGGAGCCGGAAGTATATATAGATCCACGAGATTGCTGCTGGATTTCTTGTTGCTTATACGCTTTTGAATTTGATCGTATTGCGCATAGCCTGACGAGTTATTAACGAGCAATCAACTGTCTAGTGTCGAATCTGATAGCAAGAAATCACGATGTGTTTTCTACGATCAAGAGTATAACAATGTGGGTGTAAAGGATAGACGACCCGGAACTATAGACTATTGGTATTTTCATGATACTGAGGGGGCGGACATTATTTGCTGATGGTACAGTCGGTACCAAATACGGTTACATCCTCCTACATGGCACGTATCGTGTCAACTTTTGATATTTCTATAATTTGCATATTAAAAACAGATTCAAACGTGTCTGTAGACGCGAAAAGTGTCACCGAGGCCAGTCAAGTGTTGATTCGAATTTAATTGTTTCCAGTTATTGCGTAATATACTTGACTAAATCCACGCTTTTAAAGATAGTATTTTCGGCTGTTTAACTACTTGTACAACAGAAGCAGTAAACTTGATCGAGAAATAATTCTTACTCGACCTTAAATTCATTTCTGAAGTCTCTGGAATGGATCGTCTCAGCCCCGTCTTCCATATCCCTGCTTTTACAAACGAATAAGCTTGATCGTGCGTTTAACTGTGGTATACATGAAGACCAGTACAAGTCTACCAACCCAAAACCTTCCCAAGAAATATAGAATTGAGATAGAAACGTAGAAAAATGTATTTTGTAACTTGCTCACGGAAATAGTAAATATGTTACATGCCCATTTCAATTGATCTCAAGTTTACATGGGGATCGTCAAGCGGTTTGTACATATATAAAGCAGAGTTACGCAATTGCTTATAGGATTGAGTTGAGCAGTTTACAAGAGTCCGGCAGCCTTCAAATCAGCCAACATCTTGACGACGTGCTCGGGCATCGGTGGGGGAGTTGGCAAATGATCACCGGTGGCCTGGAAACCGTTTTCATCGGCGACCCAGTTGACGGTGATGACGACGCCATCGGGAGAGGTGTAAGAGTAAGATCCCTTGGAGACGGTGCCGATATCTTCAGGTTTAGGTCCGACTTGCTTTTGGCTGCCGCTCTCGGAGACTTTAGTGCCATCCTCGCTCTCGAAACTGTCCATTCGAAAAATTGCAGTTAAAGAAAACCAAATGCCGGTAAAAAATGGTTGACAAGTGGTCTCATCATGCCATCAACTTACGCAAATGAGTAGCTGCCGTCAGCGTTCATTTCGCTGTTTGATGAAATAATTTCAACGGGCTTCTTATCTCCTTGTGGTGCGGCAAGAGCCACGGCCAAGAAAGCGAGAGCGACGATCTGCATGGTGAATGAACAATGAAGTGAAAGGATTGAGACGTCAGACAAACCAAAAAATGTGTCTTGAAAAAATGAATAAATATCTCGAGAAGTGACGACTTACGAATTTCATTTTTTTACAAGTTGGGAGTGTTTGGCTGCTCTTCTGAAGACAGTTGAGAGAGAAGTGTGAAGATGATTCCGATACTGACCATCTTTTTATATTTTACACACGGCGCAATGAAAGTGATGTAGCGGAGCTTTCACGGCAAACATTCTCTTCTTTAGCTGGGGGCATTCTCTTGTAGTGTACATATGGAGATGAGCGAAAGGAGAAACCAGTGGGCAGCAGTAACAGCAATGCCTCCCAATAAAAATCCAATTTTATTGAGGTAGGAAGAGACGGTCCTCAAAGGAATTTTGGGTACACGGAAAAACCACAACACTCAGGGTCGTCCTCACATACATGTACTTTTACTCTTCTTCCTTTGCCAATGATTGGCTTCGAAGATTGCGTCATATATCTAATCTGTATAGGGCCACCCTAGCAACGGACGGAAGGAATTCCGTAGGAGCCCCAATTTTTCTCAATGGCCACCTGAAAAGTGATGAATCGTACTATGTCATTACAGAAGCCTTCCAACAATGTAATCGTTCTACATTCTCTGCATACTCTACTAGATATATTGGATGGAAAGATTGAAATCAAACGTAACAATAGATGATGTCGTTCGTCACACCCTTTTTTTTAAAGCTACACATAAGCAGAAAACCGGTTTGAGTTGATTGGGTAGCAGAACATGATTATACAGGTAACTTTAACGAACGACTTTGGCCCTATATCTGAAGGTGAATGGCTTTCTCCCCGTATACACTTATCAGTCATCAGACGTGTTTGATATTTCAGCGAGCAAGAAACGGTTGGACATGCCAAGAAAATCTAAAGAAGTTATACTCGGCTATTGTTTAATTGACAAGTGTTGGGATTAAATGAACAGTGATTTGATCATGGTTCGAGTTTTCGACTACATACGCGCATTCAAATTCTTCGCTCTGTTTTGTGTTTGTTATTTGTGTTAGCGCATCAGGTACTCCACGAACCGACGGGGGAACATTTGGAAATGCAGATTTTGAGGAGGACTTAAAGTTCTCCTCATAAAAAAAAGGATAGTCTTCTTCACGAATCCCTACACTCTAGAATCATACCGCCATCTCGTACCGTAAAAGAGTACCCAACACGGTGTCTTCTTCACGAAACTCACGAAATGCCCACCGCGATTTTGCGCACATTCAAATAAAAGTCTAGTGAATGAATGAATGAAATATCTCTGAATTAATTTAAAAAGCAGCTTACGTTTGCAAAAAAGAGAGCCAAATCATTTGAATTGTTCGACGTGATTTTGTGACTTAATCAAACTTGACGCAAACGTAAATTATCAATTCCGTTTGATGTGATGACTCGTAACGTATTGAATTCAAAACATGTTCCAAGATATTGTGTTTTCACCGAGACTGATTTTATATGAGAATTTCTACGTCAGGTATAAAATTAAAATGATAGAGCTGCTATAGCTGCCAGAAAAAACCATAGCATGTTTTTCGCGAGCGGAATGTGGATTAAACTTTGCGACCGGTTCTTATTTTGGTTCAAGTTTAACACACCCATAAGAGTAAGTCGTAGTATTACTACATACAAAGTATTGGCATTTGTTGTTGTTGTTTTTTTGCAGACAACTTGGCGAAAACTGTTTATCATGAGCAATCACGTGACTGACGAGTTCCGCATTTCGAATATTCAAAGGGTGTATTTGGGTAGGAACTAGAAATAATGACAAATTAGCACATACACCTTGAACGCGCTTAATATTCAATCGTAAGGTTAGTGCACTAATTTTGCAGGTCGTTATAGGAAAAAGAAGAAAAAATGATGAAATCAATCATGGTGATTGAAAATTCATATGGATTGTTGACGATGATGATGGCTTATCTAATCATTTTTTTTGTTGCCTGATTCCTCGAAGCAACAGAGCAAGTTTTTTACTGGAAAAGGTTACACATTTGAAAGTCAGATGGCGCCAATACATTTACCTGTCGAGTTCCTCTTCGCGCAACAGACTCGCATACGATACTTTCTATTGCGGGACTACGGCATCGCAAGTGTATTCCCTTCAATACTTTCTATACTGTGTCCCTGCTGTTTGCCAGCAGCCTTTTGTTTTACCTGTTCTTATTCGAGGTTCAATTTTCCTCGACTGAATCACATACGGTAGCTATCGAATTCACATTCAACATCCAGTTCTGATGACAAATACAATCAACTTTTGTTGTTTCCTTTTTTTATGAGATAATTGTCTGGAAAGACACGATAATAGTTGGAAAGAAAAAAAAATCAACTCGTGAGAAAATGAAGACAAAGGAATAGGAATCAAGTAATTAAAAAACTTGGTGACGTAATTTCACTAATTTGTAATCACGTACGCAATGCGCAAATATTCGTAATAAATGGTGTACGTTGTTGACGAGTTTCTCTCCTTTTGTTTTGTTTTTTCAATCGATTTGTAGGCTATTCTTATCAGAGTATGTTATCCAATACAAAAATGGATTTTGTGGCTGTGCAGAACTGCACAAGTGCACATGTAAAACTGATGTGTTTTGACAAGAGAAAGTCAGACGTTATTGATCATACGATGATTGGTATAGCGCAACCTCCCTGCCCGCATATCACGGCAGCGGTTCAAGTTCTTAAAAAAAAAATAAAAAGAACAAAAAAAAACAAACAGTTCTCGTCCCGATGTATAGTGACGGAAATTTGGGGACAAGGTGATGGCCCCCAATATGGGAAAGTGAACACTGAACATTTTCGGTTCTCTTTCTTTGAATATGGTTAGCGTTAGCCTATACCAAAATCGAACGTTCCTTTTAGCCTAATATGCAGTAAAAGTTTTTCAAGACGTGGTTTGAATTCATACAGCAGCACTAGACATAAGGTCGACCAGCGTGAAAGGCTATAAATGAATTCCAATTAAAAGAAAAGAGGTCGTCAAAAGCCAACACACGGCACACAGTTGATTTTTTTTTAAAGTGTTGCGATTGCAATGAATTTCACGGCGAACTGAAACCTTATACTATATTG
Source organism: Daphnia galeata (assembly GCA_030770115.1). NCBI lineage: Eukaryota > Metazoa > Arthropoda > Branchiopoda > Diplostraca > Daphniidae > Daphnia > Daphnia galeata. The sequence continues at coordinate 18,959,294 of CM061121.1, forward strand.
CTATTGCTTTGCTTGCTCGTTCGCTTGAACTTGGAGAAAACTAAATTTGTTCCTATAGTAACTGTAAACCCGTTTTGACATGCACGCACGCTTCTCGTTTTGTAATAAGACGATTCACCTCGAAGAGAAAAACACGTCAATGGTTTTTACGAGCGATTACTCATTTCAATGCCAAGTAAAGAAACGAGTCAAACAGGGCCCGAGATTACCAACCAAAGCAACGGCACATTCTCTTTCTTCTTTCAAAGACTGCATTCAGCCCCCTATTATTATATGGTGAATGAAATCAAATTGCGTATTTAAACGTTGAAGGCGAAACTATTATCTTAGGGAGTATAATTAAGTATTGGAACGAGCGATTATCTCTAGTTCTATGTATAAGACATGCCCCAATATTCGACACGAGAATTAATAAAATAACCTAAATTATGGAACAGTGCGATCCAACACAGAATCGATACCCATAAGCCTTATAAGTTTTATGAAACTTGAGTAGCAACAGCTTCTTCCACTTGAAATCTCTAAACGTTATGTATATTAAGTGAAAGGACCGTGGCATTGAATAAAACAAAGTTTAAAACTAGTTTACCGAGTTGAACGTATTTTATGTTCGACGAATAGAAATCAAAAATGCCCTTTAACCACCAATAAGGTAATGATTGCACGATGTCGATCAACAATTCAGCGGTCGGAGTCAACTGGACGGATGAAACCGTCGTCTTAAAAAAATAAATTAATAAAGCGAAGATGATTATATCGACTCCATAATACTCGATGGTCGTCGCGTTGTCAAAGGTTGTTTTCAAACAAAAGCCGATAGGGAGTCGAGCATTCGTGAGAAGAAAGGGAAAGTTATAAGAGAACGATAAGAACGTCTATAGCGACGAAAACTAACAGAAAAAGTAGGAGGGTTATGGCAACTCGGAAACACCCCGAAACTGAGCACGTGCAATAGATCAACAAATCACGTGACTGTTCCATTTCTTTCGCTAGACAAACTGAAATCTATGCCCCATAATACTATGCACAGCTACAATTGTATAAATAAACGAACGGGCCCAGCAAAAGTTATCAGTTACTTTCAGCTAACAGACCTAATACAACCATGAAATTGGTAAGTCTCAGTGGCGTAACATTTGATATTTGTTGCTATTCTATTCTGAAACATCAGAAGTCTAAGACGAAAAAAATATAACTCGGATTTTCTCTCAATTTAAATAGTTCGTTATTGCCGCTATCTTGGCCGTTGCTGCCGCCGCTCCATCCGGTTACAAGACCGAGGAGAAGAAATACGAAAAGGACTACAAATACCCCGAGATCACCGTAACTGGCCAATCTGATGAGCGCAATCTCGATGGAAGCAGCCAATGGAAGTAAGTCAACTGTTTTCACATTTTCCCTCTTTACGCAAATTTATAAACGGACCTTGCTAACTTCACCCCATTATTACAATAGCTACGCCCAGTCTGACTACGCCACCCGTGAGGAAACCCAGGAGCAAAAGAAATTCATCGTCACCAAAGTCGATGATTACGGCAAAGAAACCAAAGAGGAAGTCTACGGAAACACCAACAAGGGATCTTCCTACTGGGTTTCCCCTGAAGGCGAGAAATTCACTTTGACCTGGGCCGCCGATGATGCCGGATTCCAGCCCGCTGGTGCCCACTTGCCCGTCGCTCCCGTCCACGAATACGAGCTCCCAGTTGCCCCAGTCCATGAATACGAACTCCCAGTCGCTCCCGTCCACGAATACGAACTCCCCGTTGCCCCAGTTCACATTCCTTTCAACGGAAAGGGCTACAAGATCTATTAAATTATTATTGACTGAAAAATTATCTATCCAATTATATTCAAACTATGCCATTGAATATTTTGGTGTAAATAAACCACGCAAAGACTCACATTTTGTTTTGAAAATTCTTTTAAGATGTCGAAATTGGATTTATTAGACTATGACAAAATGAATGAATGGGATTAAAGCTTCGATATATGATATATTGATAAATCTAGTTCTAAATAGAGTGGACAGAAATGAGCTCTATTAGATGAATATGAGAAAATTATAAATATTGTCATCAAATAGCTTAATATTTTCAAAGGTGTAGGCCTACTACACAAGTCTGCTACAAATTACTTTGACAATTTCAAGCATTAATGGCCACTTTACTTTGAGCTTTAAGGATAACTTTCAACATTATGAAAATTTAAACTATAAACAAGCGATGATTTTGTATCATCAAAGTTACAGAAATACTCCGTATTACATAAAGCCTATCTCCTACGCTACAGCCCTTCATCTATTATTTCTGAGTTCTCTTACTTTAAGAAACAACAACTAGAAAAGACCTGAAAATGCATCATCATTCGTTTAGTTCCATCACGATTTTAACAATATTCTGTGTTATTCATACGATACAGCGTTTCTATTTGGAGATAATTCCGTAAATACACTAACATATTGAAATGTCGTAAGAGCACGAACACTCCTGCACAGAAAGTAAAGAAAAATACGGGAAGACCAGAGGGAAAGACATGATTTTCTTTAAATACATAATATGGGGAAATCTCTTTCAAGAAAAAATGGGCAAAGAGAAGGGTTCCCTCTGCAAAGCCAACCAAATTGAACTTAAATGTTCGAGAATTGGGTCATGGTCTAATTGGAGAGGAAGTAACCACACGTACGTTCTTCAACGGCACATACTGGGCCCTTCACTCACTATAAAACCAAAGAGACACAAGAGCAAAAGTATCAGTTGTAAAACAAATCAACCGAATTCAACATGAAGCTGGTAAGTGTTCAAACACTCAATAAAGGATTCTTTTTCCACCAACAAATCGGCAACCAGCAGATTGACTAAGAGTCAAATATTCTTTTTATAGTTCGTCATTGCCGCTATCTTGGCCGTTGCTGCCGCTGCTCCGTCCGGTTACAAGACCGAGGAGAAGAAATACGAAAAGGACTACAAATACCCAGAGATCACCGTCACCGGCCAATCTGATGAGAGGAACTTGGACGGATCAAGCAAATGGAAGTAAGTCGACTCGTTTCACATTTTCCCTCTTTACGCAAATTTATAAACGGACCTTGCTAATTGGTACCATTATTGCAATAGCTACGCCCAGTCTGACTACACCACCCGTGACGAAACCCAGGAGCAGAAGAAATTCATCGTCACCAAAGTTGATGACTACGGCAAAGAAACCAAAGAGGAAGTCTACGGAAACACCAACAAGGGATCCTCTTACTGGGTTTCTCCTGAAGGCGAGAAATTCACTTTGACCTGGGCCGCCGATGATGCCGGATTCCAGCCCGCTGGTGCCCACTTGCCCGTTGCTCCCGTCCACGAATACGAGCTCCCAGTTGCCCCAGTCCATGAATATGAACTCCCAGTCGCTCCCGTCCACGAATACGAACTCCCCGTTGCCCCTGCCCTCCCCTACAAACGTACCGGAGCCGGATACTAAATTATTAAATTATTGACTGTTGATCAATACTCTACGCGATAACGTAGAAAATGTTTGTATAAATAAACGCAAAAGAATCCAAATTCTAAAATTTGTAATCTATATATTGTGAATATAGATATAAATTTTATTGAAATCTAGTTAGATTTTTAAATTGGGGTTTGAAACTAGCATTTCACTCGCTTCACTTACCACCGCCCAATTTTCTTGGCCTTAGATTTTCAAGATAAGTTCATTTAGAGTAATTTTAAAATTCGCCTTTCATATAATTAAAAAAAGGAAAATAAGCTGTCACAGTTGCACGTTTAGTATTACACCTAAAATAAGCCAAATCAACACGGCACTTAAGTCGGGAAAAAATTTCGTCCCCCCTAGGTTTGAATTTCCAGGAATTCTAAAAAAAAAATTTTCGGAGAAACAAATATTTTCAAGAATCATAAAAATCTTTGTTAATTTCCAAATTTTCGGGAAATTTTATAAATCTTGAACAAAAATCCACAAAAAATCCTACCAAAAAATCCAAAACTTATTTGTAGCAATTTAGGCATTTTGGAATCTTTGTCCACCCTAAAGTCGAGTCGACAACCCTTCGACGGAACTCATTAATCTAGTATTATTAGACATTGATTGACAGAGGTGAAAAAATGACGATAATGTATAGAATAGCATTGCGGAAGAACAGAACGTGTGTAATTTTAAGCATCCGCCTTGTTTAAGGACAAGAAGAAAAATAACCTAGACTACAAGTATCACAAACATTGCCATTAAACTATATAGTGAAATGAAATAATTTGAAGGCCATGGCCTGAAATAGCGGTCAATTTTACGGAAAAGAGTGAAATGCCACGAATACAAAACTAGGTCAAATCAGCACAAGAATCACTAGGGGCACTCTTCTAGCCGACTATATAAACTCAACTGCAACCGATCCAAGGTATCAGTTGTTTCACTCAACCGAAATCAACATGAAGCTGGTAAACAACAATCACTAGATACTTATCAAATAAATTTTCAACACGCAAACTAATAGGCTCAAATTTATTTTTGGCGTTTTTGGTTTAGTTCATCTTCGCCGTCCTCATCGCCGCTGCTGCCGCCGCTCCTTCCGGTTACAAAACCGAAGAGGAGAAGTACGGAAAGGACTACAAATACCCCGAGATTACCGTTGTCAGCCAATCGGACGAAAGAAACTTGGACGGATCAAGCAAATGGAAGTAAGTCGATCTCGAATCTGAAGTATGCAAATGTGCTCTATTAACTTTCCAATTATCAGCTACGCTCTTTCTGACGGCACCACCCGCGAGGAAGCCCAGGAACAGAAGAAATTCACTGTGACCAAAGTTGATGATTACGGCAAAGAAACCAAAGAGGAAGTCTACGGAAACACCAACAAGGGATCCTCTTACTGGGTTTCTGCCTCAGGAGAGAAGATCACTTTGACCTGGGCCGCTGATGAGGAAGGATTCAAGCCAAAGGGTGATCACTTGCCCGTTGCTCCCGTCCACGTTTACGAGCTTCCAGTTGCCCCCGTCCATGAATACGAACTCCCAGTCGCTCCCGTCCACGAATACGAACTTCCCGTTGCCCCAGAACACATTCCATTCAACGGAAAGGGCTACAAGATCTTTTAAATTATTCAATCGAAGCTCTAAATTAATTCTGTAAATAAACAAACTGAACATCGCACACTAATGTTTGTTTTTTTCCTGTAAAGTTTTGGCAATAATACGATACAAAGACATGGATACTAAGCTTAGACAAAGAGCTGTGAACAACAAGTTCCTGCTAAAGGTAACATTCAATTCCATTTTAGGTTTTTCATTTATTTGCCTAATCTATTGCAAACTGTGTGTTTTGGGCAAATGCCACATGCATTTTGAACCAAATGATCCCTTTGAGTTCGAATAGTAATACTCGATTTATTGGACATTACGATTTTAATTGCTCGTTAAATTCAAAGGATTCCGGAAGCCAGCAAGATTAAAATAGTAATGCGTCTAAGAAAAGATTGTTTGTCTATACATAAAGATTTTACAGCACCTAAACCTACATACATACCATCAACCCATAAAGCTAGAGAAATTTGATGCTGCAAAGGCCGTGGCCTGGTATCGGAGAGCATAGCTTGCGGAAAAAGAGTGAAACGCAACCGCTGTTATGCATAATCTGGGTCAGCCTGACAGACACCAACTGCTCAATAAAATATACGACTTTCCCTTCGCCAACTATATGAACTCGTCTGCAGCCGATCATAAACATCAGTTCTGTTACTCATCACACACAGTCGACATGAAGCTGGTAAGAAGCAAACTCTGTATTTATCTTATCTATGTTGTACATGGTTAACCATAAAACCTTTTAAAATTTTACTCGAATAGTTTTTCATCTTGATTCTATTGGCCGTGGCTGCCGCTGCTCCTTCCAGCAGCAAGAAGGAGAGTGACGACAAAGAACCTGAGATTACCATAGTGAGCCAGTCCGATGTCCGTCACGTCAACGGCACTAACGAGTGGAAGTAATCACAACGCTCTCTATTTCTGATTTTAACTGCCATTCAACTGGAGATACTAATTGTTTTTAATTTGACAATGAAAACAGCTACGCTTTATCGGATGGCACCTCACGCTTTCAGATGTGGTTTCCTCAACCTGCCAAACCCAGCAAAGCAAGTAGAAGATGAGCTTCGTCGTCGATAGGATTCAAGACAAATATGAAACGTCCAGATGCAACAATGGATCGGCAACGTCTTACCTAGGTCCTTCTCTGAAAGCCAACTTCTTTCAGATTTAGATTCCTGCCCACTTGCGTGCTTCTCATTATGTAATTGATATTTTATAATATCACGCTTAAATAGCTTGTACTGTGCCACGACGGTGAATGCGCGTAAGTAAGCGCAACAGATTTCCATAAATGAAAAATTTTGAATCGTAAAATGTGGAGAAAAATGCAAGCCTTAATAAATAAAAATAAAACAAATAATCAGCAGTTTACAATTCGTTCCGAAAGTTAAAATCTTTAGCTAGAAGTATTAGTAATAAAAAAGATCCTTATCAAATATGATTTCGTTCGAAGATTCATTATTCTATTCCGATTATTGCACGTACTCTGAAAAAGCCATATGAACAAGGCGACAATAATCTCGATATGCAAATTATAGATAAAAGGAGCATCAAAGAAACAGTTCTATTCAAAGAGATAAGAAATTATAGAGGATCTATCTGCAAAACGAAAAATAACCCATAAAAGTTTGCGATAATACTTGCCAAAGGGAAACATTACTAGTTTTCCATCGATCAAATAAATAAACACGATTTGGAATAACTTTAGGGACTTTGCACTTTGAAACAAAAAATAACAAACGAAAGCCATAGCAAAAATTACTCGCCCAGTTATAATATTATCAATAAATGTCTATAAATTCTTAACAGTAAAAAAAGCACAATATTCAAATCCTGAATTTAGTCAATAGGACTTGATGGAATTTTGTTTCACTACAAGTGTCAAAGAATTTAGTTGGCAGATGGAATTGGAAAAGCACCTAAATATTTTGAAACAATATTTATGTTCAAATACCAGGAATGTTTTAGAGAACGAAATGCTTAGCATAATAGACGACAAGAGTAGAAAGAGAATGGTGCCCCGTCGTTCGTTTGTCCATTTTGTGAATACCATGTGACCTGTTCTGCACAATTGGGTCAGTCGTATTGGACCGATTTAGCCCTTCACCAAACTATATAAACTGAGATATCCCGGCAGAAAAGTATCTTATCTTGTCCAACAACGAAAAGCAAAATGAAGCTGGTAGGAAATAGCAATAAGATTTATCTTAGTCATACGAAAATTAGTTTCAAATAACTAAGAGTTGCATTTATTTTAAAGTTCATCGTCGTCGTCCTCATCGCCGCTGCTGCCGCAGCTCCTTCCAGCTACCCCACGTACGAAAAGAAGTACGAGAAGGACTACAAATACCCCGAGATCACCGTCACCGGCCAATCTGATGAGAGGAACTTGGACGGATCAAGCAAATGGAAGTAAGTCAACTGGTTTCACATTTTCCCTCTTTACGCAAATTTATAAACGGACCTTGCTAAATTCACATCATTATTCCAATAGCTACGCCCAGTCTGACTACACCACCCGTGAGGAAACCCAGGAGCAGAAGAAATTCATCGTCACCAAAGTCGATGATTACGGCAAAGAAACCAAAGAGGAAGTCTACGGAAACACCAACAAGGGATCTTCCTACTGGGTTTCCCCTGAAGGCGAGAAATTCACTTTGACCTGGGCCGCCGATGATGCCGGATTCCAGCCCGCTGGTGCCCACTTGCCCGTCGCTCCCGTACACGAATACGAGCTCCCAGTTGCCCCCGTCCATGAATACGAACTCCCAGTCGCTCCCGTCCACGAATACGAACTCCCCGTTGCCCCAGTCCACATTCCATTCAACGGAAAGGGCTACAAGATCTATTAAATTCCCAAGATTCGATTGATGCAAGCAGTCATTTAGATGTTTGACTCATCATTCTATTTCAATGATATTTAATATATTTTGTGTACATACTTAATACATATAACATGCAGATTACCAAAATATTTTAGGATTTAATTAGCAAGAGTGAAAATGGAAAATAGAGGGTTATTCTAAATTAATATTTTGGGAATGGATGACGAGAAAGTCAAAGTAGGATACTCCAAACGTTTAAAATCTTAAACGACGATTGTGGCGAACGATTATCAATGAGCGACATTCTTTTAACTCATTTATGCAATTTCCTTCAAATGATTAAAGTAGGGCTAGGACTCTAGATTTTGTTGATTGATTTGTACAGCCTTTTTTAAGTCTCGATCCATAAATCCATAAATAATTAAATCAAGAAGGAAGAACGAATTTGTTTCAGTTACCTCTTGTGAAAAGATCATTGTCAGTCATTGAAAAAAAAGAGAAGAAAAAATTAAGTTGAAATGTAAAAAAAATGCTTTACTAACAGGAATTAAGACTTGAATTTGATTTGAATGAATGAATGCAAGGCCAATTTATGAAGGCTAACATTTTTTTTTGAATTATTCAATAATCGAAAGTCAAGCCAGTCAATGAAAAATTACTTCTGGTCATAGAAAGTGGGACAAACTACAAGGTTTAATTCAATATTTTTATTTTTTACGAACATAGTGATAAAACTATACACGACACATTAGAAACACTCCAAATGACTAGGGAATTGAACTACGGATAATGTTCTTGTTCGGATGCTATTACGCAATAAAACATACAGACGCAACAACTCAAAATTGAGCTCACAAACGTGAAGAACATTTTGGAAATCCAGAAACAACTTGAAAAACGCCAACTGGAGACAAATGGCGCTCGGCTGCTGCCGCGTACACCAGTTAATTTTTTTAAATTATTTTGTGACTTAAGAAAAAAGAGCGAGTTTCGACTTCAAATTTTACGTTCGTACGGCTGTATCGATTCCTGTCGAAGTAAAATTCTCTCTAATTATCCCAGTGCCTCTTTATATCAGCAAAAAATAAATTTATAGTTGTTTTTGGTTTTTTAAAAGTTTCCTAAAGTGTGTAGAATACGGATACGACGAATTTAAAGTCTGCATTTATTTTCGGATTTGAAATGGAAACGTAATCAAATCAAATAATTATTTGTTTATCTAACCACTCTTAACATTTGGTTAAGACGCCTTCTTCGCGGTAGTACATGCATGTATCGCCGTTGCTCCCTCCCTCTGTCCCTTACAAACGTACAGAAGCCAGATACTAAATTATGAAATAATTTAGAATAACTTGATGTAAATATAATAACAGTTAACTAAAAAAGCGACATTTATTTGTTTCTACCTAGTTTCCATAGTTTCTGTCGTTTTATTATTTGAAAAATTCAACCTTCAAATGATTTACTACGAATATAAATCCTCGCCCGGAATTCACGAAAAGTTGTCCAAGCAAACTACTTACGTAAATCAGCACCTGCCAACTTGTCGACAAACAACCTCATGAGAAAGAACTTGCCAAAGTCTGTTATTACCAGTAGGTGTAAGACTGCTGTAAGTCTTTGCACAAGCGATTTCCAAGCACTTGCTGTTGTGACACTTCACACTACACATAGCTCACAAATGTTCTTGTTTAAGTTTCAGCATGAAAGACTCACAAAGACAAATAGAGGTTTGTAACACAATCAGGTTTTAAGAGCGTAGCACTTCAAAACTAATGGGTCACACTCGCAAAGATCGTCTCAGTTAAGACAGGGACAATGAAACTGAAACGTTGTACTGAGATCAGTGAACTTGACAACGTAAGATAGACGATTTAGTGGATTTACGATTGCAAAAAAAGAAAAAGAAAGGATTTGAAATTGCGAAAAGGGAAGAGTGAGAACATAAAAGTATTATCTAACAAAGACGAACACCATTTTGGTCCTGAAGCCCCGTTTTCCGCCCGTAAATGAAAAGAAAGAAAGCGGATTTTCACATGTGTATACCATTACCCTGTATCCAGTACTTTTTGTTTCTCTGTTGCCCAAAAACGAAGTAAATTTTGAAAATCCTTTTCGTTTGCTTATTTATTTCCCGGACGAATCGTGGCGATCGGGAATTGGAGTTTTGTAATAACGAGTCCTCGTTTTGAAATGTCGAGTACAATACCCGACAAACAAAACATGACTATCTTTTCCGGGAAGACGGACAAATAGTCAATTTGGATTTCCTTAAAATGTACTTGTATTCAATTAAGAAAAAGCTTTAAGTATTCAATTAAGTGAAGCATTGAATCCAACGAGTTCCTAAAAAAATAACTATAAAATGTGGTGTTGAGCATCGGAATGTATTTAGATCTTCATATTCCTAATATATAACTTGAGCTTCAAAAGAATAAATATTATAATTTCTTAATAGATCTTGTAGCCCTTTCCGTTGAAAGGAATGTGGACTGGGGCAACGGGGAGTTCGTATTCGTGGACGGGAGCGACTGGGAGTTCGTATTCATGGACTGGGGCAACTGGGAGCTCGTATTCGTGGACGGGAGCAACGGGCAAGTGGGCACCAGCGGGCTGGAATCCGGCATCATCGGCGGCCCAGGTCAAAGTGAATTTCTCGCCTTCAGGGGAAACCCAGTAGGAAGATCCCTTGTTGGTGTTTCCGTAGACTTCCTCTTTGGTTTCTTTGCCGTAGTCATCAACTTTGGTGACGATGAATTTCTTTTGCTCCTGGGTTTCCTCACGGGTGGCGTAGTCAGACTGGGCGTAGCTATTGTAATAATGGTACCAATTAGCAAGGTCCGTTTATAAATTTGCGTAAAGAGGGAAAATGTGAAACGAGTCGACTTACTTCCATTTGCTTGATCCGTCCAAGTTCCTCTCATCAGATTGGCCGGTGACGGTGATCTCTGGGTATTTGTAGTCCTTTTCGTATTTCTTCTCCTCGGTCTTGTAACCGGACGGAGCAGCGGCAGCAACGGCCAAGATAGCGGCAATGACGAACTATAAAAAGAATATTTGACTCTTAGTCAATCTGCTGGTTGCCGATTTGTTGGTGGAAAAAGAATCCTTTATTGAGTGTTTGAACACTTACCAGCTTCATGTTGAATTCGGTTGATTTGTTTTACAACTGATACTTTTGCTCTTGTGTCTCTTTGGTTTTATAGTGAGTGAAGGGCCCAGTATGTGCCGTTGAAGAACGTACGTGTGGTTACTTCCTCTCCAATTAGACCATGACCCAATTCTCGAACATTTAAGTTCAATTTGGTTGGCTTTGCAGAGGGAACCCTTCTCTTCGCCCGTTTTTTCTTGAAAGAGATTTCCCCATATTATGTATTTAAAGGAAATCATGTCTTTCCCTCTGGTCTTCCCGTATTTTTCTTCACTTTCTGTGCAGGATTGCTTGTGCTCTTACGACATTTCAATATGTTAGTGTATTTACGGAATTATCTCCAAATAGAAACGCTGTATCGTATGAATAACACAGAATATTGTTAAAATGATGATGGAACTAAACGAATGATGATGCATTTTCAGGTCTTTTCTAGTTGTTGTTTCTTAAAGTAAGAGAACTCAGAAAGAATAGATGAAGGGCTGTAGCGTAGGAGATAGGCTTTATGTAATACGGAGTATTTCTGTAACTTTGATGATACAAAATCATCGCTTGTTTATAGTTTACATTTTCATAATGTTGAAAGTTATCCTTAAAGCGCAAATTAAAGTGGCCATTAATGCTAGAAATTGTCAAAGTAATTTGTAGCAGACTTTTGTAGTAGGCCTACACCTTTGAAAATATTAAGCTATTTGATGACAATATTTATAATTTTCTCATATTCATCTAATAGAGCTCATTCCTGTCCACTCTATTTAGAACTAGATTTATCAATATATCATATATCGAAGCTTTAATCCCATTCATTCATTTTGTCATAGTCTAATAAATCCAATTTCGACATCTTAAAAGAATTTTCAAAACAAAATGTGAGTCTTTGCGTGGTTTATTTACACCAAAATATTCAACGGCATAGTATTGAATATAGTTGGATAGATAATTTTTCAGTAAATAATAATTTAATAGATCTTGTAGCCCTTTCCGTTGAAAGGAATGTGAACTGGGGCAACGGGGAGTTCGTATTCGTGGACGGGAGCAACTGGGAGTTCGTATTCATGGACGGGGGCAACTGGGAGCTCGTAAACGTGGACGGGAGCGACGGGCAAGTGGGCACCAGCGGGTTGGAATCCAGCATCATCAGCGACCCAGGTCAAAGTGAATTTCTCGCCTTCAGGAGAAACCCAGTAGGAAGATCCCTTGTTGGTGTTACCGAAAACTTCCTCTTTGGTTTCTTTGCCGTAGTCATCAACTTTGGTGACGATGAATTTCTTTTGCTCCTGGGTTTCCTCACGGGTGGCGTAGTCAGACTGGGCGTAACTATTGCAATAATGGTGTGAATTTAGCAAGGTCCGTTTATAAATTTGCGTAAAGAGGGAAAATGTGAAAACAGTTGACTTACTTCCATTGGCTGCTTCCATCGAGATTGCGCTCATCAGATTGGCCAGTTACGGTGATCTCTGGGTATTTGTAGTCCTTTTCGTATTTCTTCTCCTCGGTCTTGTAACCGGATGGAGCGGCGGCAGCAACGGCCAAGATAGCGACGAGAACGAACTAGTAAAATTCAAACAAATTCAAAAATAATATTGTTTAAAATCTAATAGTGAAATTTCAAATCTTTTTCAAAAGTTAGATTAGTGTTCAACTCACGAATTTCATGGTTGTTATTGGTCGGTTAGCTGGATGTAACTGATGACTTCTGTATGGGTCACTCTCTTATTTATACGTTGAGAACGACAAAGTAAAATCTGCTCTTGACCTAAAACTATGGAGAAATTGTTTGCCCTCTCCGTTGTTAGTTAACTCCTCGCACGGCCTTACCATAAGGGTGTTTCCTATTGGCTATAACTCTAGGTTTTTTCCTGTTACAATTTCATGTAATTGAAGTGCTATTTTTCACCTTTCACTTTGTTTTCTTTTTTTAATAGGACTTGTTCCTGCTAGACAAGTCCACATACCCTCTCGATCGCTGGCTGTTGCCATCGAAACAGGGGACGGCTATGGGTGATTTTTCTCTTCAACTTTCACGCCGGAAGACAGGTTGTGTTTGAATGGATGAAATCACCACCATACTGTTCAGAGTTCACGTCGCCAATAGACCATAGATATTCAATTGTTCAGATCCACACATGGAAAGTAAAAGTGTTTTTCAATATGTGTCCAAAATTGCTCAAAGCAATACAGTATAAGGAGAAGATTCGCGAAATCGTTGCTGTATTTCGTAAAAGCTTAAAGCCATCACGTATTATTTAGTCGAGTCATAAAAAAAAGTTAACAGAAATCTTTTTGATTACATTGAGATTCCTTGAAGCCTTTGTATCAAAACTTAACTCCCTACGGTCGAATAATCTGTGGCTCTCTCCTCTCGTGACCCAATTGTTTTGTTCAAATTCCTCGACATAGTCGTCAATCGTTGCATCAGAAACCCCAAGTTTGAACAGACACCCGCAGACATCCAACTTTTTGCTATTTCAATTCACTTGCTTTACTTGCTGTTTTAGTGTAATGACTACATCGTCCTTCATACGTCCATGACTTTCACCCATGACTTACTCCAGCGATTCCTTTGACAATGCCAGCAGCGATTTCCAGTGAAAAGCAAAATACTGCATTGCTTTGTTTTAAATTCATTCACTAGCGCAAAAAAATGAAGGTCAAAGTCAAGTATATGCCGTAATAGTGATGCGGTAAGATATGAAATTGATTTTGAGGAGCGTCCTTTTTACAGTTTAATTTTGTCGAGTTTTTTTCCAAATATGTGCTGTAAAAGAGATTACAACCAGAATGTGGTTCAAACTGTCTCGTTAACAGCAGTTTGTCTTATTCTCTATGCAATTCAATTATCCATCATACATAGAAGGAATTTTATTTTACACGAACTTTAGTGGTTACGAGTGTTTGGAACAGTTAACTATTGGAAATAAATCAACAATTTTCAGCCGTTGGTACTCGGTAGTAGAAAGTTGTTCATTTATAGAAACAAATCTTGCTTTTTGCACATTTGCTATTTGCGCAAAAACCTGAATTGCATAATAGTGCAAAGAAATATCTCTAGTTTTTCAGAAATTTTCTGGGAGACTGTTACAGAAGTAAATTTATTAGTGTCTAACTGGTTATATAGATAACGAATGATATTTACTATGTCATTTTTAAGAGAAAGAAATAAGGTGAAATAATCTTGGAGAGTTTGAAACGTTTCAATATATTTATACTCCTTCAATAAATAAATTGACCTTGGTTAGGATATTTGACACGATGTTAGTGTCCCATGCAAAAATTAGACAAATTTAATAACCGAGTCCGGTACGTTTGTATGGGAGAGCGGGGGCAACGGGGAGTTCGTATTCGTGGACGGGAGCGACTGGGAGTTCGTATTCATGTACTGGGGCAACTGGGAGCTCGTAAACGTGGACGGGAGCGACGGGCAAGTGGTCACCCTTGGGTTGGAATCCAGCATCATCAGCGACCCAGGTCAAAGTGAATTTCTCGCCTTCAGGAGAAACCCAGTAGGAAGATCCCTTGTTGGTGTTTCCGTAGACTTCCTCTTTGGTTTCTTTGCCGTAGTCATCAACTTTGGTGACGATGAATTTCTTCTGCTCCTGGGTTTCTTCACGGGTGGCGTAGTCAGACTGAGCGTAGCTATAATATTAACACAACAAATGTTTGTTATCATGTTGAACATTGCCAAACATGAGCAGAGCGCATAATATAAAATAATCAACTTACTTCCATTGGCTGCTTCCATCGAGATTGCGCTCATCAGATTGGCCGGTGACGGTGATCTCTGGGTATTTGTAGTCTTTCTCGTATTTTTTCTCCTCGGTCTTGTAACCGGATGGAGCGGCGGCAGCAACGGCCAAGATAGCGGCAATGACGAACTATAAAAGACGCAAACGATAATTTTTAGTATAATGATGAAAATATACTCCTATCAAATTGAAAACTGAAACTCGAGAAAAATCCTTGTTTTTTTACCAGCTTCATGTTGACTTTTGGTGATGAGTTGTACAACTGATGTCTGGATTCGGCCACCGTTGAGTTTATATAGTCAGAGAAAGGCGAGTTCTTTCGATACTTTCGTTGTTGTGACCCAATTTCTGACAACAACAGAGTCCGGTGTCTCGCTCCATTCGGTAACTTCTACATGTGTGGTTTCATGACACCGTCTTCACTGATAATTTTCAAAATTTCACATAAGTGCATACGTCAATGTCGACGACAGAATGAGATCTATGTTTTATGACCCATTAAGGACAGATGCCATACAAGAATATGTGAACGATAACAATTCGCGAAATTATTTGATTAAGGTTGCAGTTCAATAAACAGCATTGTTACTATAGAAAAATAATATTACACTCGGGATCGACGAAACATTCTCTGACGCAAAAACGAAATTGCTGCCAGTCGATCGATTCCGATTATTTTCCAAATGTAATCAGGGTTGTTGCTATTTCATAAGAATTTGCATGGAATTTTTCACGAATGACATACCGCAGCTTTATATGTATAAGAGAAAAGCTTTCAAGGTAAAAACCCCAAGGACGGAATTAATTTACTACTAAATGAAATTTAAAGAAAAAGGTTCTCATTGAAAAAAAGTCACAATTAATTCATCGACATTTCATTCGACATTATATTCAATGTTAACGATCAACAAATAGAAAAAAACTTTGTTAAAATGACTGTGTTACTCTGTTACTCAATTCCTATCTTGAATACAAGGAAATGTCAGATAAAATGAATGTAATAATTGTAAAAACAATGCGGGCAATGTCCGTATGTACGTGGTGTACGATTTCCTATTTCCGAATAGTAGGTAGTCAACTATTAAGCGTATATGGTATGATCTGAATTTCGGTCTAAGAGACCTTGGGAGAAGTGGAAATTTATTGCCCTCTAGCCTGTAGTAACCAGGCTACTGAGAAACTATGATGGACAAGATACATATATTTGCATGAACGTATGTCTAGAACCTGCTTCAAAATAGGCGAAGAAAGTGAGAGCATGTTTCTCTCCTAGAATATGGCACCGCTCTTATATACCTTATAAGAAACAATTAGGTCACCCGCCGAAATCCTATAGTAGATGCCCTTCACCTCAGCGGCTATAAAAGCCTACTCCTCTAAGACAAGACGTATCAGTTCTTCCAAAAGAATTCCTCACACTCAACATGAAACTGGTAAGGGACAACAAAGATTTTCTTGAAATCAAAGAACGCCAAAGATTTAAATACACTCATCTAGATCAACGCAAATTGAAATTTTGATTCTTTTTTTGCAGTTCGTCTTCGTCGCTATTTTGGCAGTGGTTGCCGCTGCTCCATCCAGCTATAAGACAAAGGAAGATGAATACAAAGAGATTACTATTGTGAGCCAATCCGATGAGCGAAATCTCGACGGCAGCAGCCAATGGAGGTATATAAAAAAACATTATTCTAAACTGTTTAAATCGTGAGAAGTCGTGAAATGAATGAGTAACTCATTATTCATTTGATCTCGATTATTAGCAACGCTGGATCTGATGGAACCACTCGCGAAGAGGCTCAGGAGCAGAAGAAATTCATCGTCACCAAAGTCGATGACTACGGCAAAGAAACCAAAGAGGAAGTGTTCGGCAACACTAACAAGGGAAAATCTTACTGGATTTCTCCCGAAGGCCAGCGATTCACTTTGTCCTGGGCCGCCGATGATGCTGGATTCCAACCCAAGGGT
This sequence comes from Daphnia galeata, assembly GCA_030770115.1. Taxonomy (NCBI): domain Eukaryota; kingdom Metazoa; phylum Arthropoda; class Branchiopoda; order Diplostraca; family Daphniidae; genus Daphnia; species Daphnia galeata. Next base: position 18,976,065 of record CM061121.1, read on the forward strand.
GACCACTTGCCCGTCGCTCCCGTCCACGAATACGAGCTCCCAGTTGCTCCTGTCCATGAATACGAACTCCCCGTTGCCCCCGTCCACATTCCCTTCAACGGAAAAGGCTTCAAGATCTACTAAATTATTTTCTGTCCTTTAGTTTGAATATATAAATTATTTCAATGTAACTTATGCCAGCATGACATTGAGTGCGCTGCTGTTAATAAACATAGAATGAACATCTAAGCCGTGTACGTCTGTTACTTCGTCTTTTATTTAGGCTACTTGGATTGGTGATCGTTAGGGGTTTTTATAAGTAAACTGAGGGCGAAAGAAATTCTCATCAGATTCCAGAAGTACAAATACTAATACTTTGGTATTGGACATTGGTCTAATTGGGGTATAAAGTAACTGAAAAAATCTTATTAGTGAGCAATTAAAATTATTACGTTCTCTTCCATCCGGGCTTTATAAAAACTAGATATACACGGGGACGTTGGACATCCACAATTTTTTGAAATTTTTTTCTTCATTAAAAGTAGTTCATAGACATCTCTAGTTAACCACTATATTCCTCGGCATCACTATCAAGCAATTTTAGATTCCATGATAGGTATGATTGTTCTGGTCATAAAATAAAAATATTGCGCTAGAACACAACAATATCAAAATAATTTTCCTGACTGGTAAATGGATGATGGAGCAGTACCTACAACTAAATTTAGTTCTCTTTTGATGAAATTATGTTCATTACTAATTTTACTATAAATATTATAATTCAAATAAGAAACAAAGCGAATTGATTTCATCTGCTTTTATTTACACAAACTACATTCATTCAGTTCCAATTCATTATCAGAAATCGCATAATAATTTAATTATTCATTTGGGCAATAGAATAACTTAGAAGATCTTGAAGCCCTTGCCGTCGAAGGGGATGTGGACTGGGGCAACTGGGAGTTCGTATTCGTGGACGGGAGCGACGGGCAAGTGATCACCCTTGGGTTGGAAACCGGCATCATCGGCAACCCAGGTCAAAGTGAGGCGCTGGCCTTCGGGAGAAATCCAATAAGAAGATCCTTTGCTGGTGTGGCCGAAGACTTCCTTGGTGTATTCCTTGCCGTAATCATCGACGGTGGTGACGGTGAATTTTTTCTGGGCATAAGACTCATCGCGAGTAGTGCCATCAGATCCAGCGTAGCTGAAATTGAAAAATGCGAATTATATTTTGAAGTCAAAAGACGACGCTGAATAAGGTTTGTTTATATACCTCCACTGGCCGCTACCGTCTAGGTTGCGGACATCTGATTGACTCACAATTGTGATCTCGGGAGCTTTATATTCCTTCTCGTAGCTGGAAGGAGCCGTGGCAGCGACGGCTAACAGAGCAGCAATGACGAACTATGGTGACAAACAAAATCAACATTTTTCAGTTTAAGAATATATTGAAATGGGATCGAAGAAAATCCTAAGGACCACACGTTACCAGCTTCATGTTGAGTGCAGGTGAAAAGTTGTAGAACTGATAATGAGGATCGATACTGGGCGAGCTTATATAGCCAGAGAAAGGAACGCAATTTGGACACCTTTGTTTTCCTGACCCAGTTTTCCAAAGTAACACTTATACTGATTACCATTTCACTCTTTCGCGGTGCCCTATCTGTGGCTTACAACTGTCCACGCCCCTTTTAATTCTGGAATATTCTCGTTGTTCGCTCCATTCAAAACTAGATAAATATACGTGTTGATCTTTCTTATCACTTGATGACAAAGGCTCAGCTTCTTATAGTTAAACGTGAAAAAATATCGGAGCATCTCGAATTAAGTTAGAGAACCATTAAATATTTTTCCTTAAAGAATAAGACAACCAATAACAGTTTATTGGCCATCGACAAAAAGCTGGCAAAATTAAAGCAACATACAAAAGAAAGTAAAAACATTTGAAAAATTTACACTTACAAAGAAAAAATAAATAAGGGTTATAATAAGCAAATGTACCAAATGTTATCCAGGCGAAATGTTTCAGTTTATGGATACGTCGCGTGACTGAATTGTAAAAAGATATTCCCTATTTTGGAATGCAGGAGATCCTTGCCAAAGTCACTTACTGACCCAATTCCCGGTGAATTCCTAGACAGTCATCGACACTTGTTACGTCATATACTCAAGTCTGTAAACGAGTCTATTTTTTATTCTGAAATTCACATATACCAAAAGGACTTTCGAACGACCATGACTTTGACTTTCCCTCATAAGTTGCTTCATAAAAACCACTTCGGCTTCCCTGAATTGCCCACCAACGTTTCCTTAGAGGAAATGTATGTTAATATACATGGAATTTCATTTCCTGTTGGTGTTAAACATCTTGAAGGTCAGTTGTAGTCAAAGTCAAGTGATTAAAATTTTTTTTCTCATTCGTGTACAAAATGAAACACGAAGTAGTTGTTCACACCCATTTCCCTAAGATTTAATCGATTTAATACGTTTAACTTAAGATCGTTTAACTAATTTGTCCATTACTTTGTTAAAGGCTTACGAATGATTATGTCCTAAAAACTATTGCTACTAACTTTATACACTTATTATTGCAAAAATATTTAAAATAATGAGAAATGACAGTTTAACATACTAAACAGTCTTTATTGTAGAGTTTATCTTTAATGACTATAGCTGATTTTATAAGACATGTTGCATTTGATTAAATCTTGTAAAAACTTGCTTATATTCTTCATATTCAAAACATGATTCTTAAACATTGGAACACTACTTCGTCAGAAATATTTACGTATTTCAAATAAACGAACTTAAACGTTAATATTACATACAAAAAAGGATATTTCCTTTGCAGAACATTTTTAAAATAATAATTATGATTTGTGAAATATCTTGATGGATTTTCAAGAGTATGAAAATTATGCGTTAAAAAAATATAAAGTCAATTGAAGACTAAAACAAAATTTAAAAAGGTATTTGTGTTTATTTTGACATTAATAATTTATTATCACAAATCGCTAGATAATTTTAAGTTCTTAATCAAATTATTGCGTTTCTGGGAATTAATATCCAAGTCCAGTGCGTTTGTAGGGGAGAGCGGGGGCAACTGGGAGTTCGTACTCGTGGACGGGGGCAACGGGAGCTCGTATTCGTGGACGGGAGCGACGGGCAAGTGGTCACCCTTGGGCTGGAAACCGGCCTCATCGGCGGCCCAGGTCAAAGTGAATTTCTCGCCTTCAGGAGAAACCCAGTAGGAAGATCCCTTGTTGGTGTTTCCCATAACATCCTCGTACGTGGCTTTGCCGTACGAGTCGTATTTGACACCTTGCATCTTCTTTTGGACCTGGGATTCCTCACGGGTGGTGTAGTCGGACTGAGCGTAGCTGTAACACAATCAAAATAGCGATGGTTAGCACGAAAATTGCAAGAGAGATTGAGATTAGTTTGTACCTCCATTGGCTGCTGCCATCGAGGTTACGTTCATCAGATTGGCTGGTGATTGTGATGTCGGCATATTTGTTATCCTTGTATGCTGGGGCAGAGTAGGCAGGTGCGGGGTATGCCGGGGCAGAGTAGGCTGGGGCAGAGTAGGCTGGTTTGTAAGCCGGTGCGGAGTAAGTGGGTGGCTTGTATTCCGGCTTGTAGCTGGATGGAGCAGCGGCAGCAACGACCAAGATAGTGGCGATAAAAAACTACATACCAAATCAAACCGAAACTTTTCAGTAAATTCTTGAAATGATGCCTTTGTCAAAAAATCCAAATGACTATGTTGTAAAGGTTCACTAGTTACCAGCTTCATGTTGACTACGGTTGATGAATTGAACAACTGTTGATTAGGACGTACAGGCACGGAGTTTTTATACTCAGGTGGGAGTGTCCCTATTTCATTCTCCTATCGTTTGTTGACCCAGATTCATCGTGCATGACAGCGATGACCATTTCACTATCCTTCCATGGTTAACCGTAATCTATATATTTCAAAACAAGGCTATAAGAGATATCTATTTTTCTTTAATTTTTCTGTGGCTTACGGCAGGATCTTATTGAAAGTAAATCTTTTAGTTGTTTACTTTCCAATTTTTGCTGTAATAAATGTTCAATTTATAAAACTAACTATGAAAAATGTTAATTTTCAAGGTTCGATATATTCTAAACTATTCCCTCTGGACGAATAATACATTAATTTACGACAAGTCCTGTGATTTGTGAACCAAAATTTGTATTGCCATCGATTAGATAACCTTATCCGTCTTTTTTGTAGATATTTACTACATCACTAATTACTCAAATAATTTTTACGGTATGAAACACCGCATAGAAATAATTTAGATATTGATATATTATACAAAACACTGCTAAGTTGTACTGATGAGTTACACCGCTCATACAGTGGGATAACAGCAGAAGTGTTCAAACGTATAAAAATATGAACATTTCCAAGTTTTCTAATAGGTTTACTACAAAAGTGAGAGTGCAGAAGTTTCCTTCGTTTGTGTTGCTTACGCCCCAATGTAAATGGTCTAGCTTCTACTGCATATTTAGGTCACATGAACGTCTCGTCTGCTCCAAGCGTCTACCCTTCACCTGACTATAAAAGCTCAGGTAAGAAAGATTAAAGGTATCAGTTGTTCCCAACATCAACCGAGTACAACATGAAGCTGGTAAGGATCATTCAGTCTAGCAATATCGATTAACTTTGAATTCAAATTAAATTTCAAATCCTGCTGTTCCAGTTCGTTATCGCCGCTGTCTTGGCCGTTGCTGCCGCTGCTCCATCCAGCTACAAGCCGGAGTACAAGCCACCCACTTACTCCGCACCGGCTTACAAACCAGCCTACTCTGCCCCGGCTTACCCCGCACCTGCCTACTCTGCCCCAGCATACAAGGATAACAAATACGCCGAGATCACAATCACCAGCCAATCTGATGAACGTAACCTCGATGGCAGCAGCCAATGGAGGTACAAACGATCCTTAATATCTTTTTTGCACTATTTATTCTAAACATCACTATCTTGATCATGTTACAGCTACGCTCAGTCCGACTACACCACCCGCGAGGAATCCCAGGTCCAAAAGAAGATGCAAGGTGTCAAATACGACTCGTACGGCAAAGCCACTTACGAGGATGTTATGGGAAACACCAACAAGGGATCTTCCTACTGGGTTTCTCCTGAAGGCCAGAAGTTCACTTTGACCTGGGCCGCCGATGAGGCTGGATTCCAGCCCAAGGGTGACCATTTGCCCGTTGCTCCCGTCCACGAATACGAGCTCCCCGTTGCCCCCGTCCATGAGTACGAGCTTCCAGTTGCCCCCGTCCATATCCCCTTCAACGGAAAGGGCTACAAGATCTATTAAGTTATTGATACCTGATTGAAGATATAAATTATGTCCAATATGTATAATTTGTTTTTCAAATTATGTGTTGGTGTAAATATAAATGCAGAACATCTACTTTCAACGAGTTCGCTTTTTCATTATTCATGACTTTTAATGTGTTGATTGCATTTAATTTAATGAATATTTAACATTTAAAATATTCTGCTAATAATGCAACCAAGAACGTCATCAGAAGTTTCATAGCCACATAACGTTGAGATATAGACAGCAAAAAAGATTAGAATAGATATACATTTTTAAGTATAATTATCAGCGTCATGCCGAACTGATTTATCTAAAATCTGAGCTCATGCAATGCAGAATAGCCACATCAAAGTCTTATTCGGACAATTAAAATAAAATAATTTAACACTTTTCTTTTTAAATATTTGTCTTTGTTCAATGATGGTAAAATTTGTAAAAAAAAAGTTTTTTTTTTAAAATTTCTTCTGATTCTGCGTAATAAAGTATAGGTTTATATCCTGTTCAAAATTGAATTTATTGTCATTTGTACTTTTTGTAGGAATAAATTGAAATTTTAAATTCATGTAATCGAAAATGAGCTTTGAAGTTGAAATATTCTTTAGCTATATAGTATGCAAGGACCAGAGCAAATAAAATGGTAATTCTGTTATTGAATTTTTTATAAGTTTATAGATGACTTATCTTGGAGCATGATTGTTAAAAAAAAATATATGCTGGTTAAGCAATGTGTTCACTGCTAGGTTTCTTGAGTACATAAATTATAAATCCTTTCAAAACACGAAACTTAGCATCGCTCTCTGTTCGGTCTAAACAAACAGCATTGGCAAATTTGCAAAGAGAATGCATGGTAAGTGGTAACGCCTGAGTCCATACGTGGCAAAATGACGTCGACTTGGAAGGCATGATGTCTTTAAAAAATAGGTCATTAAAAAACAGCTGGAGCTTCCATTCACTCGACTTCTGCAGGTATATAAGCCCCACTACCACAGATCAAAGGTATCAGTTGTTCAGCAACAGCAAATCAACCGAATACAACATGAAATTGGTAAAGAAAAAACTTACGACAACATCGTAAACCAACTTTTGATTTACTAAGTTAAAAATCTTTTCGCAGTTCGTTATCACCGCTGTCTTGGCCGTTGCTGCCGCTGCTCCATCCAGCTACAAGCCGGAGTACAAGCCACCCACTTACTCCGCACCGGCTTACAAACCAGCCTACTCTGCCCCGGCTTATCCCGCACCTGCCTACTCTGCCCCAGCTTACAAGGATAACAAATACGCTGACATCACAATCACAGGCCAATCTGATGAGCGCAATCTCGATGGCAGCAGCCAATGGAGGTAAAAACTAATCTCAATCTCTCTTGCAATTTTCGTGCTAACCATCGCTATTTTGATTGTGTTACAGCTACGCTCAGTCCGACTACACCACCCGTGAGGAATCCCAGGTCCAAAAGAAGATGCAAGGTGTCAAATACGACTCGTACGGCAAAGCCACATACGAGGATGTTATGGGAAACACCAACAAGGGATCTTCCTACTGGGTTTCCCCTGAAGGCCAGAAGTTCACTTTGACCTGGGTTGCTGATGATGCTGGATTCCAGCCCAAGGGTGACCACTTGCCCGTTGCCCCCGTCCACGAATACGAGCTCCCCGTTGCCCCCGTCCATGAGTACGAACTCCCAGTTGCCCCCGTCCACATTCCCTTCAACGGAAAGGGCTACAAGATCTATTAAGTTATTGATACCTGATTGAATCTGAACCTTTAAATTATATTCGTGTATTCAATGCCACGTCGCTTCACCTGTTGGTAAACATGTACGTGTAAATAAATGAAGAATATTGCTGAAAATCACTCATAAATTTTATTTTACTATATTTTTTATAAACCTATTCGATTAAAAATTGGGTTTGAAAGATAACGCTTGAAATCTGATTGTTCATTTTCGACTACCTTTCTTATTGTTTCACTACGATTGTTGCTTTTCAAAATTTCAACAATAGCCTATGATTTTGTTTAAAGCCGCTTACATTGTATGTCTTTCATAGGCGATGCCTAGTTAATAACTTATAATCATATTCAATTTGTTGAAATGAGGGCACATTATTGACATAGAGGAGTACAAATTTATAATTGGTTATTTGTCATGAATTCCTAGAAAATGCGGCAAAGAATAATTATCTTACCTCGAAGTGTATAAAAAAGTTGGGATTTTGAAAAAAAAAATATCATGCACGACTTTCTCTCGCACTAAATAATTACCTTGCTTAAGTACAACCAACTACCAAGAAATGAATATAACGAGTAAAGAACATTTACTAGTGTGTTACAAACATTAGATTCGCTTAATTCAATAACAATATCAAGGATTGAAGAGTCTCAACGATAATATAATTGAAAAGTTTCCCCAATGGTCAATTGCACATCAATCAAAATGTTAGCAACTGAATAATTTTAAAAAAAAATACATGTTTCTTATAGGTAATCAGAAGAATATTCAATATCTATGACGATGTTATTTAATGAGTGTTGATAATAGCAAGCTAAAATTTCATCATGATAACAAAGTTGAATTTAAACGTTTATTAGTGTCTTTTTCAATAAATAATTTTCCAGATCGTTCCGACAAGGGCTGCCATGATAACTTAAATTCATCTCTTATTTATAATAAAGTGATATAACTTAATATCCGGGTCCAGTGCGTTTGTAGGGGAGAGCGGGGGCAACTGGAAGCTCGTACTCATGGACGGGAGCAACGGGGAGTTCGTATTCGTGGACGGGGGCAACGGGCAAGTGGTCACCCTTGGGCTGGAAACCGGCCTCATCGGCGGCCCAGGTCAAAGTGAATTTCTCGCCTTCAGGAGAAACCCAGTAAGAAGATCCCTTGTTGGTGTTTCCCATAACATCCTCGTACGTGGCTTTGCCGTACGAGTCGTATTTGACACCTTGCATCTTCTTTTGAACCTGGGATTCCTCGCGGGTGGTGTAGTCGGACTGAGCGTAGCTGTAACACAATCATTCAATCAATATAGCGATGGTTAGCACGAAAATTGCAAGAGAGATTGAGATTAGTTTTTACCTCCATTGGCTGCTGCCATCGAGATTGCGCTCATCAGATTGGCTGGTGATTGTGATGTCGGCGTATTTGTTATCCTTGTATGCTGGGGCAGAGTAGGCAGGTGCGGGGTAAGCCGGGGCAGAGTAGGCTGGTTTGTAAGCCGGTGCGGAGTAAGTGGGTGGCTTGTACTCCGGCTTGTAGCTGGATGGAGCAGCGGCAGCAACGGCCAAGATAGCGGCGATAGCAAACTAAGAACAAGGATTTCAGCAAGATGTTAGAATGCAAAAAGAAAAAAAATCCTACAGAGCTTCGATTTTTACCAGATTCATATTTACTGTTGACTGTTGAGGTTGATGAGTGAACAACTGATGGCTTCGAATCGGATTTAGACGAGTTATATACCCGGAGAAGGGAGTTTCCTTTGTTTTCATATATAGCTTTGCTGTTCCAATTTCTCATGAGTAATTGTGATAACCATTTCACTCTCCTTCAATGGTTAACCGCGCAATTATTTTCCAGGCCATGGTTGCTTAGGAATCGTTTTTTCGTAAAGGGAATAGTTCTTGCTAACTTCAGCTCATCATGTGTAAAAACAAATGATATCATTTTCTTTCAATTTTGTAGTGGACTGTTAATTGATTGTTCTTAAATTTTTTTTTAATTTCATAAATGAAGAAAATGATATTTATATTCCAATGAATGTAATAATGGTGTTCTCTGTTCTGTGAATGAGTGGGATTCTTGAAGTAAAATATCTATAAAATTAAGATTCAAAATCAAATGATACCAATAGTGCCTGCACAGTTATTTCAGTTTTTTTGGGGGGAAGCTGGAAATTTGACGAAAACGTGCTATAGGTATATGTCTATTATTGCAGGCTACAAGATTTTCTGATCATAGAAATAAGAAATTTGTAAGGTATTAAACATTTATTTATTTCTATTTTCAATTAGCTAAAATTCAATTATTCATCCTCTCTTGTATTCTTATGGGATTAATGATAAAAGTGAGAGGGAAGTTCAATTTGTACTACGCCCAAAATGAAACTGTCCCTTTTCATTGAGGTCACATGAATGTTGCAACCCTTCACTCAACTATATAAGCTCAGAAATGAAACATCAAAAGTATCAGTTGTTTCCACATCAACCGAATACAACATGAAGCTGGTAAGGGACTACCTAAAGTCAAGCCTAAAGTCAAGGCTTTATGTAGTTTTGTTAATTTGTATTAAACAAACTGTAATATTCTGTCATTTCAGTTTGTTATCGCCGCTGTCTTGGCCGTTGCTGCCGCTGCTCCATCCAGCTACAAGCCGGAGTACAAGCCACCCACTTACTCCGCACCGGCTTACAAACCAGCCTACTCTGCCCCAGCCTACTCTGCCCCGGCATACCCCGCACCTGCCTACTCTGCCCCAGCATACAAGGATAACAAATACGCCGACATCACAATCACCAGCCAATCTGATGAACGTAACCTCGATGGCAGCAGCCAATGGAGGTAAAAACGATCCTTAATATCTTTTTTGCACTATTTATTCTAAACATCACTATCTTGATCATTTTACAGCTACGCTCAGTCCGACTACACCACCCGTGAGGAATCCCAGGTCCAAAAGAAGATGCAAGGTGTCAAATACGACTCGTACGGCAAAGCCACATACGAGGATGTTATGGGAAACACCAACAAGGGATCTTCCTACTGGGTTTCTCCTGAAGGCCAGAAGTTCACTTTGACCTGGGCCGCCGATGAGGCCGGTTTCCAACCCAAGGGTGACCACTTGCCCGTTGCCCCCGTCCACGAATACGAGCTCCCCGTTGCTCCCGTCCATGAGTACGAACTCCCAGTTGCCCCCGTCCATATCCCCTTCAACGGAAAGGGCTACAAGATCTATTAAGTTATTGGTATTGACCTGCATTGAAATATAAATTATACCATGTATTGTGTGCCATGACTATTTATGTTATTGGTATATATAAATACGTGTGAATAAACAAAGAATAGCTAAATTATCTGTATGCTTATTATTCGTATTATTTAATGGTAATAATATAAGATTGAGGTAAGACGAAAAATAAAAGATTTTTCTGGTTAATGGCGTGTGTGTGATTTGTTCGGACGGTAACGGAAAATCGCTATTAAAATGGTTTAATTTGAACCTAGCTTTGAAGAATTTCACGGTTGAGCGAGACATGTGTAACAATTATATGTAATGCAAAATATCCAATTTTTTTCAGCATACCCGGTAATAATACGGCTATAGTATATTTCTGATAAAATATTTCGCATTTGTTATTTGGTATCGCAAACCTACAAGTGTAATCTAAATAGTGTCACGCGTCAATTATTTTTAAGGGATTTTCTACCGTAACATAAAAAACACATTCAGTGTAAGGAATTAAGTATACAACTTAATAAATAGGATATTATTATTAACCTAATAAATAGAAATTAAGTATACGACTTAATTCCTAGTTTTCGAAACATGAATCATTTTTATATATTCAAATCATCACTCATAAATTCGTTTTCTAATTTTTGTATACAGTATATCAAAAGTTGATGTGATCAACCAAATAAGACTTAAAAATACACCCTGATAATCTGATACACTCGAAGAGAAAGTAAATTTGGCTACAACAAAATATAAGATACGGTACTATATGTCGAAAAATACCTATGTTTGGTATAAAGTGAATGGATCTTGGCTCATGGTATCACGCCCAATAAATTAAAAGGATTCTATAAAACTTGGTCATGACCTAATTGGCAAAAATGGACGGGGAATGTTGGAACACACCTAAGGAAACATATCAGGACCTTTACCTGTTCTTCCGACTATATAAACTCATACAAGAAACTAAGAAGGTATCAGTTGTTCTACAAATCAACCGAATTCAACATGAAACTGGTAAGTAAATACAAGAAGACAGGACGATTCCATGGATTATCAATCAGTCAAAATTTGGCGAACTAACTCTAGTTCAACGAAACTAAGTGAAATATTGTTTTCTTAGTTTGTTATCGCCGCTGTCTTGGCCGTTGCTGCCGCTGCTCCATCCAGCTACAAGCCGGAGTACAAGCCACCTACTTACTCCGCACCGGCTTACAAACCAGCCTACTCTGCCCCGGCCTACTCTGCCCCATCCTACTCTGCCCCGGCTTACCCCGCACCTGCCTACTCTGCCCCAGCATACAAGGATAACAAATATGCCGACATCACAATCACCAGCCAATCTGATGAACGTAACCTCGATGGCAGCAGCCAATGGAGGTACAAACGATCCTTAATATATTTTTTGCACTATTTATTCCAAACATCGCTATTTTGATTGTGTTACAGCTACGCTCAGTCCGACTACACCACCCGCGAGGAATCCCAGGTCCAAAAGAAGATGCAAGGTATCAAATACGACTCGTACGGCAAAGCCACTTACGAGGATGTTATGGGAAACACCAACAAGGGATCTTCCTACTGGGTTTCTCCTGAAGGCCAGAAGTTCACTTTGACCTGGGCCGCCGATGAGGCCGGTTTCCAGCCCAAGGGTGACCACTTGCCCGTTGCCCCCGTCCACGAATACGAGCTCCCCGTTGCTCCCGTCCATGAGTACGAACTCCCAGTTGCCCCCGCTCTCCCCTACAAACGCACTGGACCCGGATATTAAATTATTAAATTATTGAACTTCGTTTAAATGATGTGTGGATGTCGTCGATCGTATTTGTGTTATCAATGTGATAGCATTGGTTATGATAGTGAAAATAAATGCGAATTCTCAAATCAATTATTTGATCACAAAATTAATTTAGTTTGTAGTTTGAAAAATACTGAGGAATGAGTAACAATTCGAGAAATGGCAGTCTTCTTCTTCGGCCTTTTATTTAGAAACTAAAATCTTGAAACTTTATTTTCTAGCGGATCATTGTTTTCGATCTACACACGACGACAGTTTTTCTTTTGCTACGTCTGACCTAAAACCAAAGTTCTCTGCGGTAAGGATGAGAAAAGATTAGAGTGATGGTTTTTAGAAACCGTTCCTCTGAAAAACATTGCATTTTCCCTTTTGTGTCCATATAGCAGCTAGAATAGAACGAAAATGATGGGCGGGGTAGGAATCTAAAACTGTCAGCCATTTTGGTATAGTCTTAACCTCTCCTTTCATTTGGGAAACTTTCATTCAGCTTTTCAAACTCTTCACGTAAAAAATGTAGGTAGTTTGTGAACTAACCCCCGTTTGATTTGTGAAATCTCATATTTTGAGGCGTTGTCTGAAAACAAATTTTACCGGTTGCGGATATTGGTGAATTATTTTGCTACTTGTGTGCGTAATTGGATCGCCTTAAGAACTGAAACCTTGTCGGAAACCCTTTTTTCCCGGTTAGTAAATAGAATTTTTGTCGACACATTTCAGCCGTGCATACATACTAGCATAAACAGTAATCCCTTCCATTTTTGTTTCCGTCGTCTGTTTACCATATTAGTTAATGAATGGTAAACGCTTGAACGTATACAAATTCCGGGTTTCTTTTTCTAGTTGGTCGTCTTTACTTTCCTCTTATCTGCACTTTTTTTCTGACGACGTCCCTTCCAGTTACAAATCAGAATACAAAGTTCCCGAGATCGCTACCGCAACGAGTCTCAGGTCCAGAAGAAAATGCAAAGAGTTGCTTCAGTTTTTGGACATGCACTTTGTTATCGGAGTAAAAGTTGTACCAAAGCGACAGGGTCTAGCGCAAAAAAGTCGTTATAATATCATTACTACGTGGCAAGGTACAGCAGAAACGTCTGACTCTCTCTCTCTCTCTCTTGTCTATATACTGCTTCGAATTGCACCTTCAAATTTTCCCGACAGTCGATCCGTTGCGTCATCAGACAAGAGCTAGTCTCCAAAGACGTCTGTTTTTCTGCTGTTTAAAATCACATAAAAGGAACTCCATAAAAGGTCTCCCCCCCCCTCCTCCAAACGTCCATGACTTTCACCCGTGACTCGCTTTCGCAAAATCACATTGGCCTTCCCTTATACGGGGAGAGTGATTTCATTGAGGAAATCTGAATTATTCTATTTTTAAATTCCCACAATGGTGCGCGCTCTGCGGTGATAAACATCTCAGTGTCAAACACAGCCATGCTAGATAGTGATTCGTTTGCTGTGCGCTAGCATGATGAAGGTAAGTAGAAAGTAGCCGATGCTTCATCATAAGTCGTCATGTGATATTATACCAACCAAATGATGGTGCACACATATTCGAAAGCGCGAGCTGTACAACGTCGGTCGCCGCATGCGGTCATGTCGTTATATCGGCAAATTCATTATAATGCCCCAGACTTTGAGGCCAAGGTTCGTTGAATCATCAAATTTCACTAAGGCTACGGATGTTGCAAATTATAGGTTTGCTGCGGCGGCCGATGGTAGTGAATGCCAATTTTCAATATAACTGCTGATCACTTCAATTTACACCTGAGATTGGCCTCGTAGTGAAATGAATAATACACTGTCCGATCAGCTTTATCATCTCTGGACAATATAACACCAAAAACAATTTGATTGCACAAACCTTTCTTGAGGATCGATTGAATAAAGAAATCGCATGCATCATTCATTTTTCACCAGTTGGAAAATTGTGGCTGGATGGCGAATGAAAATTTGCCACCATCACCTTTAATAAATCTCCGTCGTGTTTTTGTTTACAACTGCATTTGCACAAAAAGATTGATGAGGTGTAGAGAAATCGTACGTTTCTCAGTAAAATGTTGTGTCCATTCGAAAATGGAAACCTTCTGTAACTAGTTTGACGAGATATCGTATCACTGCTGAGGGGTTATTCAACGTGGAAACGCACGCAAGTCGGGAGTTTTACGGATTTGCAGCAGAGACGAGAGATTTTACGTTCCAAAATTTGACTTCGTAGTAATAATAGTCTTGCTGCTTTCACTAGCTGGATAATCATCAGTTCACCATTCTACTATAGCCTGAATATCTATACTTAATATTAGAATTTGACTAGCCTTTAATGATCGCCGCTCTTATTTCTGATTGAAATGGAAAGTTTTTTCTCATTCTGCAATTGAATGTCTGAATTATATGATACTCGAAGTAAGAGAATTGCTGAAAATTGTCCCGGAGTAATTTAGTTAAAGAAAGTTGGAAACACTTGCGAGAATTTTAAACAAAAATTTCAGTAAATATATTTGTACACCAATAAATTAGATTGGCATAATTAGGATAGTTGACACGATATCTGAGTGCCCTTTTCAAACTTTAAAGTTTGATCAAAATTTAATAACCGAGTCCGGTGCGTTTGTAGGGGAGAGCGGGGGCAACGGGGAGTTCGTATTCATGGACGGGGGCAACTGGGAGCTCGTATTCGTGGACGGGAGCAACGGGCAAATGGTCACCCTTGGGCTGGAATCCAGCATCATCAGCAACCCAGGTCAAAGTGAACTTCTGGCCTTCAGGTGAAACCCAGTAGGAAGATCCCTTGTTGGTGTGTCCCTGGACTTCTCCGTAAGATTCTTTGCCGTAAGAGTCGTAGGTTTTGCCTTGGAACTTCTTCTGGGCGTAGGATTCGTCACGGGTGGTGTAGTCGGACTGAGCGTAGCTGTCAATGTAAACAGAATACATCGTTTAAAAATAAAAAGCAGCAAAATCAAATTGGTGAGTGAATATACCTCCATGCTCCGCTTCCATCGAGATTGCGGACATCCGATTGGCTGGTGACTTTGATATCGGCGTACTTGTTATCCTTGTAGCTAGGGGCAGCGTAACTAGCAGGAGCTTTGTAGGCCGGCTCGTAGCTGGAAGGAGCGGCGGCGGCAACGGCCAAAAGAGCAGCGACGACGAACTAAACAAAGAGACAAAACAAAATCGAAACTGTTTTTTTTAGAAAATTGACTCGATTAACTCTGAACGGACAATGTTTTTCTTTACCAGCTTCATGTTGTTGTCTTGGAATGACGAGTTGAACAACTGATGTCTTACAATCGGTTGCAGACGAGTTTATATAGTCGGGGAAAGGAGTGTTGCTTCAACACTTTCATTGCTAGTTGACCCAGTTTTACATGCACCCCCAACAGACAGCGATTGCCATTTCACTCTTTTCCGTAAGTCATTCGTGATCCAGACAACGCCCCTTGATTCATCAAATTTCACTATCCTCATCGCCCACGTTTTGTACGATTGTCCGATAAAAAACGAGTCGTGGTATTTGTTATCCTCTGGTAATCTGGTTATCCCCCTTTGTAGTACGTGTGCTATATCATTTCGTTGTATTACATGTTATGTATAGCTTCCGGAATTGTGGTCTGACTAATGATCAATTAAAGCCACAAATTAACATTCTGATGTATCGTGATTTCTGAAAATCAATATTTTTATTATGTACAGCACGTATAGCTGACTGACTATATATCTATACTCTGACGTCGAAATATTCAAGTCATCTTAATGCCAAAGGCCCAAAGAACCATGAAGAGGTGTGTCGTGAAACACGGACAAGGCCAATTAGATAAACGCCTTTGAGAGGATCACAGCCGAGAAAAATGTTAAAAACAAATGGAAAATGGAATGATGTAGCCTTCAACTCCGTTTTTGAAACAACGACATACATACATACATCAAGCCGTTTATCTGTTATATACTATAGAGAAACGCGCTTCGAAAGTCGGCCGATAACCATCAACCAGAGCGGCAGCGGTATAATATAGAATCAAATAATATTTTACAATCCTGAAGGTCGGTCGAGTCCTGATGGCGACTCACATTGGACTGAACGATAATCAACCGAAATCCAAAATGTGTGCACGAAGAAGAGAAGATTCAGTCTGATTTTACAGCCTCAATCAAGTGCTGATAGTAATAGCCGGAGCTGATGAGAATAAGAAGAAACCTTCAATTGGTGACATGAATTGGCAGTCGTAAACATTTTGGCCGTCATGCCGCTTTTTGGCTTTGAGCGAGGAGTAAATGAGACTCTTGGCTGTTTGGGTTGTAATGAATCAGTCCATATACGGACTCTTATTATGTGCTTTCACTTTCTTCCACATATATGCAGGACGGCCAGGACGTGCTGGGTAAAAGTAAAACTGGGTACGGTCGGAATATGAGCAACCTTCCATAGCAGTCAGTCCATGGACAGATGTAATAAAGGAAAAAGAGACCATAGAGAGAAATGAGGACTGTGATGTGGCCGGACTTGATTCCTTGAACGTAACTATGTGCCTCCATTAGATATAGTTCTCTCATATTCTTTCACTCGACCGACACTTTCATTTTCCATTTTGAAATTTAAAAAAAAAAAAAAACGAAAAGAAAACGAACTAAAGATCGGGCTCGCAGCTATGTTTCATAAATGCAGCTCAATAAGTTGACGTGTCATTAGTATGTAAGCGATTCGCCGACGAGAATATACAACAGCAGCAGTAGCTTTCAATGTTGGAGTTCTTCTTGTGTTTATATATTTTACATCAATAAATTAGCATTGTACAACGAAATCGACATGGGTCTTTGACGGTCGATAGAGATACAGAGAGACGATTGAAATCATTCAGTAGATCTTGAAACCCTTGCCGTCAAAGGGGATGTGGACGGGAGCGACGGGCAAGTGATCACCTTTGGGTTGGAAACCAGCCTCATCAGCAGCCCAGGTCAGAGTGAGACGTTGGCCTTCAGGGGAAACCCAGTAAGAGTTGCCCTTGTTGGTGTTGCCAGCTCCAGATTCCTTCTCGTAAGTGTCTTTTCCGTAAGCATCTTTGCCGTAGCTGGCTGGGGCGGAGATCTGTTTCTGGGCATAAGACTCATCGCGGGTGGTGCCATCAGATCCAGCGTAGCTATATACAGAAACATTGAATTCATCTTTTAATATTATACACCAAAACTAAAATGACAGTTATTATTACCTCCACGCTCCGCTTCCGTCCAAGTTGCGGACATCCGATTGGCTGACAATGGTGATCTCGGGAGCTTTGTATTCCGGCTTGTAGCTGGAAGGAGCGGCGGCGGCGACGGCCAAGAGAGCGGCGATAACGAACTAGAAAATAAGAAAAGCGAAATTTGTTTCAGTATAAAATATGGAAATGGCTGGTAGTGCTGGAAAGCGACGAATGGGAAAATCCAGCAGGTATTCCTGTTTACCAGTTTCATGTTGATTCTAGCTGATGAGTTGAACAACTGATGCCTTGAAGCCGGTGTAGGCGGCCTTATATACTCGGCGAAAGGACTCTCCCTCTACCACGTTATGGAGTCTGCCTTCGATTGCTGGCCTAATTGCGCAACACACGTTCATGTCGACTATCGCCGTATGCGCCTCGCTTGATTCTTCTGTATCCAATAGTTGTTTGCCTTGTGCTGTTTGTCAGGCGCGTCCCATATAGCCAAAGTGTTATTATTTACAGTTTCCATTCAAATTTCACTATAGCCAAAGGGGAATTTAAACATTTGGCGTTTCTCGTTATGCGCTTGAGCGGGCCATTGTTTGTCAGTACACACTATACACTTGGCTTGAGGGAGTTGTCAAGCAAGGTAAAAATTTTTTTTTTGTCTTAAGATTAATTAATAAACAAAAGCATGTCTAATAATAAATAAGTATAGACGAAACGAAAAAAATTTCACTCAATTGGCTCGTTCTATTCTAGTCAAATTGACGCGATAAATTTCAATTATAATTTGTTTTGTTTTTTTCAAATTCCAACGATAATTTTGAAGATACAAATTTGGTGTAAGGATTTAAGGTATAAAAGGGAGGAGTCGTGGAGGTTAGTAGGGGGAGTAGTGGGTAATTGATGGATTACGAATGATCTGCGCCGAAGGAGAGTATCAATTATAATAAGCAGCACGTAATATTTAGCTAAATATATTATCTCGGCACGATCCAAACATCGCGTCGTCGTCGAAATACGCAAATAGATAGGAATTCTAAGTAAAAAATCGACTTTAAAAATGGAAAGGGCAATGGTAACATTTAGTATCCAGGGCCAGTGCGGGTGTAGGGAAGAGCGGGAGCGACTGGGAGCTCGTAAACGTGAACGGGAGCAACTGGCAAATGGTCACCTTTGGGTTGGAATCCATTCTCATCAGCGACCCATGTCAAAGTGATCTTTTGGCCTTCTGGTGAAATGTAGTAGGAAGCTCCTTTGTTGGTGTTTCCAGCTCCAGATTCGTAGGATTCTTTTCCGTATGCGTCCTTGTAGCCTGGAAGAGCCTTCTGGGCGTAAGACTCGTCACGAGTGGTTCCGTCAGATCCGGCGTAGCTATTCATGACCAGATCAGAAATAAAGAAAAATGTTAGAAATCTGAGCTAGGTATTTTTGGTCCATGCAACTGGAGAAAGTGATCCACTCACCTCCAAGCACCGCTTCCGTCACCGTTGCGGACATCTGACTGGGCAACAATTGAAATTGCCGGAGCCTTGTATCCAGCCGAGTAGGGAGTGCCGGATGGGGCAGCAGCGGTCACAGCCAAAAGGGCAACGATCACAAACTGTTGAATGGTTATGGGGAAAAAACAGGTTAATTTTTCTAAAAATCTGGTGGTTGGTGAAACGCAAAACGACTTTTAAGATTCAGCGAAAACCCGTTTGTTGCCTCCAGGAAGTCTGAAGGCAATAACTGGTTTTCAAATTTTCAATTGGAAAAGTTCAAAATTAAAATACAACACGTCCTGTTTTTACAAACAGAGAACTTACCGGAAATCGAACTTAAAATAATAATCATTTGTAATTTCGTGACTAAGTGAGTAAAATCTTACCAGTTTCATGGTGAGTCTGGTGGCTTTGTAGAACAATTGAACAACTAATGTTTTCTTGGGCCTCTCGCGCTGCCTTATATACGCACAGCGACACAGACGAAACGGAAAGGTGTAATACCCGACGTTTTGGTCTACTTCGTTGTTCGATATAATAAGAGCGCATTCTGCAGCACCTGTTTCATTATTTGTCACCATCTTACCCGGCAGGCTCTCATATCGTCCTCGCATACGAGACCGCACCCATTGTTGCTGGGTGCTGTGTGTTTAACGTGTGAAATCGTCCTCGCTTCAGCCCAACTTTCTTTGAAACTCGATAAAAACAAAATTGAGCGCCCCATTAATTGCATTGCTTAATTGTTTTTTTTTTGTGTTTGGATCACTGTAATGCCCTATAACTCCCAAAGAAATCGACACAGAAAAAGAAATGAATTGATGAATTTTGATTTGTTTGTTTTTTCTTCACCCGGCAATTTTAAAAAGTAAAAATTAAAAAAATTTGTTGGCTCTGGAATTCTGGATAAGTAGCCTGACAAAAAAATGGTGAAAATAAGGAAAGGAAACGACGGAAAAAAGAAAATTAGAGAAAGAAATCTCTGGAGCAATAATTCTGACAAAAGACAATAACACACGACACAAAAAAGGGAAATGTACACTCGTAATTCGTAAATGGCTTCTGGTAAAACTATCTCATTGGAGAAAATGTTTGGTTTTATTGTACTGTATACTATCAGAAAAAGCTTATGGATAGTTTAGGGTCGGTAGAATTCTTACGTAATAATTGCGTGATTTCCGTTTATGTAGCTCAGTTACATCATTGTTAATAAGTGAGACTTTTGTTATGTGTATTTCTCGACTTCCTTGAATGAAAATCGTGTCCAAAGTGGCAAAATCATTTAATATATCGACTATACATATACACCAACTACAGGTAATAATTTCAGATCTACTCAAGCGCTAGACAATTGGCTAAACATTATACTGTGAACGTTGAAAATATACAGAGGTGAAAGTTTTCCTTGTCGTTACCCCGCGATTTGCGAATGCCGTTTTCTCTTGAAAATTTTCAGATAGTAAAAAAGATTTTGTGCGTTCATCCTTATAACTAAGTGCATGTTTAAAAATCAGCATGTACGTACTTGTACACTATGTTTAAACATACAGCACGTACTCATGGGAGAGAAGACTACTGTAGCGTGAAAAAGCTACTCTATCGCTTGCACTGTGAGGAAATCTCTATAGCAAGAAAGTAAAAGTTTGAATATCTTTGAATCTGCGTATATTCAACTCATTTTGTGTAGCAGCAACACTTTGAGTTTCAATCCATCAAATCAAGAAAGTCATATGTACTGTATAAATATTAACTTTCACTGCACAGCGGGACAGCGCCATAACTGGTTTCCGCATTTAAATTTGGATCATAGTTCTTTTCATATAGAAATAAAATCCTTTTCTTTTTATCATTCACAAGGGGTGCCGAGTGTATAACCACAATTCAACAGCTGATATGAATTCGATAAATGTGTCTCGCAAAAAGAAAAGTCTTGTTTTGAAAAGTGAAAATCAACTCCGTTTATGAGGATGTTCTTTGACTGATTATTTGGTATATTTGCTTAATATATTATTGAAGAGGAGGACAGGTATAAGAGATTCAATTTTTCAAGCGATTCAAATGCCGAGCCCAGTGCGCAAATAGGGGAGAGCAGGGGCAACGGGCAAATGATCACCTTTAGGCAGGTAACCATTTTGATCAGCTGTCCATGTCAAGGTAATTTTCTGGCCTTCAGGTGAAATCCAGTAGGTTGATCCTCTGTTCGTATTTCCACCGCCATAGCCATAATCACCTCCGCCTCCACCAGGTAATTGAGCCTGAGCTTCTTCGCGTGTAGTGCCGTCAGATCCGGCGTAGCTGCAAATCGAATTTTTTTGTTTGAAATTGGATTTCAGTTGGACTTCAAAACACTAACAATACCTCCACTGGCTACTTCCGTCACCGTTGCGGACATCAGATTGGCTGGTGATTGCGATGGCTGGTTTATTGTATCCGGCGTAAGTGCCGGATGGAGCGGCGGAAGCCAAAGCCAAAAAGGCAGCGATAACAAACTGTCAAATGCAAAGTGAAAATGTCAACACTTTTCTATGAGCAAAGGACATTGTATTATAATCTTCTAAAGTAACTCGTTTTGAGGAAAAAGTTAGAGACAAAAAACCGCGGACAAATCAAATTTAAATGTAATTATATTACGAAAGATACTAAAATACAATTAAATTTTAGGATAGGACAAAATCTTACCAATTTCATGTTGAGTCTAGTTGTTGGGTAAAACAAGTGAACAACTGATGTTTTCTGTGGTCCTCTCGCGCAGCTTTATATACCACGGTGGTGACATCAGTAGAAAAATATACAACGGGGGGGGGGGGGGGGGGGGGGGGGGAGGAGGGTGTGTGTAAATGTGTAATAATAATACTCGTAACGTTCTGTCCTACTTTTATTCGATAAACGTTTTTCCTTTTATTTTCCTGCTATAGAGGTGTTTGCCACCCACTATACTTCTCATCTATGGATGGCCGTATATAATCCATTGTCGGCTGGTGTGCGCACTCAACGCGTGAAATCGTCCTCGCGCTTCAGACCAACTTTCTTTCAATCGCACTATAAAAATTGGACGCTTTATTTGCTGGTCGCCCTCTATAACATACATAAGTGTAGATTCACGACGAAATTAATGCCATTGATTGCGATTCACTGAAGGTGCAATTCACCCTTGTAACTCAATAGCCAACAATTAGATCAGGGCTTGTTAGATTTAGTGCTCACCTTTATTTCCTTACGTTGGCAATAATTTCGCGAAAGTCGAACACGCAATAGGAATTTGGCACAGTGACACAGTATCCACGCCTTAGGATTGAGTCCAGCCAGTTAAAAAAGAAAAAAAAAAAACTTTCCTTGTTCGTCAGACAGCACGATTTCGTTGGTTTGAGTTTAAAGTAAAAATTTTATTTTATTTTTGTTTTGTTGACTATAACATTTGAAATGCGTTTCGGGAAATTATTTGGATAAAGTGGGCAGAACACGGGCGATCTCTTCCGGAACTGGAAGAATGTAAAAGTGACCACCTTAATTTGGTCCTCGTAGGAAATCCAAATCAAAGTGAATTTCCGTCCATCAAGTGAAACGTAAGAAGATCCTCAACATATATGTCGTTCACCGTAAACCGGAACTGATCCAGCGGCATCGACGCAAATGAGAACGCCCAAAATGTACTTGAAAAAAAAACGAAAGCAATTTGACAATTTTCAAATGTTAACAACAAATTGGACATTGACGAATGTTAAATTTCACCTACCACTCTCATGTTGTTGGATGAGTTCTTGAGTTTAAATGACAATAGAGAGATCAGTCACAGTCCACTATATCCGTAGACTGGACCGCTATAGGGGCACGAAGTGAATAAGCAGGTATCAAACGCAGGGCGTGAAGTATGACCGTGATGGTGGTCAACGATTCGGTTGTTGACGCTCTCTCCTCTGCTGACCCATTTTCATAATCAGATTCCCCTCGACACTTGTTAGACACCGAGTCTAAACACACGTCCGTTGTTTTTGTCGGTTGCTGATAAAGCCGCACATACGTGATGGGGTGGCCTTCAGATGTCAATGACTTTCACCCGTGACTCGTTTTATTTTTATTTTGAAAAATGTTCGTTTTATTGCCCCTCTTTTGTGCTTTATGATTTCACCGTATTTTTTATTGGATATTTTTATCTCGTGTCTCATTAGGAAAATGGACAGAAGGTCTCCCCCCACAGAGCAACTCGTCCAGCAACAGCTGACGATGATGAAAGTGAAATTACGAAAAACAAATGAAAATGAGCAAATGAATTCCAAATTTTAACTTCACATTTTTTTATGTATAGACGCCAGACTGCTAAATATGAAGTTATGGAGATCTGAACGTTCCGTAATGTTTTCCGGATTTCTATATATATCGAAAGTCAATTCGTTTAATACGGGCCATCAATTTCAGATAAAAACAACAGCAAAAAAAAAAAAAAAGATAGTACATCACACGCTTTCACAGCAAACATTCGATCCCATATCTTTGGCCACGTAATAATAATAAGCCCAACCGTAAAACAGATTTTTGCTGTTTTCTATCTATTTTCTTACATTCCATTTTGGCTTTCTTTTATGATCGCCATCTATATATACACACACAACGATTATACAACAAACCCTGTTGTATGCACGCACAATAGCGCAAGAAAAACGTGGGTAATCTTCGGCAGGGACACGTATTGGCAATGAACAATAAACAACACGGGTAGTTATTATTGTGGCACTATAATATTAAGTTTTGCCTACGGTATTATGAACATTTTTGCTCATTCGCAAGCTTTCATTTGATGCAATATTGTGTGCCAGCATGGAAACGCTCCCAACAAATGAAATTCGCTCATAATTCACCAACCGTAATATTTGCTTTTCTTTCCACACTTTTTTTTTAAAAAATATACAGAAGATGATGAAAGGACACGGGACTTGTGCACTGAAATTTATGCGTGGAAAGTTACACCGTTATTTATTAAATGGATCCCTCATATCACTAGGTACCGTGTATGACTAACTAATGCCTAGTTTTCCTCGTATGCATTTAATTAGAAGCGCTGCAGCGTGAGAAACGCAACTGGGTCGTGGCAAATGTCCATGAATGGCGACGAAATTAAGGGGCAGCACGCAAACAATCACGTCCGAATTATCCTGCTGTCAAGGGCGAGACACCACAACGTCAAAGCCAACGAGAAATGAGAACGAGAAACAGTGAAATTTAGAATTTTTGTTCAAGAATATATTTTTGACACGAATAAATACGATCTGCACGATCTGATGGTTCGTTCCCCCAATCGACAGAACATGTTCAATTGAAAGGAACAAATCAGGATCGATGCGGGTGGTATACGGGGAGAGAGAAGAAACATCGATGCGATTGATTACGAGATCAATCAGTACAAGATTTTCATCATCACTTAGTAGATCTTGAAGCCCTTGCCGTCGAAGGGGATGTGGACTGGGGCAACTGGGAGTTCGTATTCGTGGACGGGAGCGACGGGCAAGTGGTCACCCTTGGGTTGGAATCCAGCATCATCAGCAACCCAGGTCAAAGTGAGGCGCTGGCCTTCGGGGGAGACCCAGTAAGAGGATCCCTTGTTGGTGTTTCCTTGGACATCACCGTATGATTCTTTGCCGTAAGAGTCGTAGGTGACTCCCTTGAAAGTCTTCTGGGCGTAAGCTTCATCGCGAGTAGTGCCATCAGATCCAGCGTAGCTGAAATTCAAAAAATGCGAATTATATTTTATAAATAAAAAAAAAGAGATTTGAATAATGTTTTATTACATACCTCCACTGGCCGCTTCCGTCCAAGTTGCGGACATCCGATTGGCTGACAATGGTGATCTCGGGAGCTTTGTATTCCGGCTTGTAGCTGGAAGGAGCGGCGGCGGCGACGGCCAAGAGAGCGGCGATAACGAACTATTTCATTCAAAATTTCAAATAGAAGTATGAAGGATGAAATGTTGGAATTTGATTAGAAAAAGTTACCAATTTCATGTTGACTTGGAGTTGATGAGTTGAACAACTGATGAATTTGGATCCGATCGACTCGAGTTTATATACTAGTCGGTGAAGGGGGGGGGGCGAAGAGGAGGAGGGATTGCCGTTTCAACTCTTTCTTTCTTCAGTTGACCTAATTATGCAACACAAAGCGCATGCACTCTAGCACGCTCGTCATATTCGCCTGTACATCCAATGGCGAGCATCGGTTTGCCTTAGCGTCGTCGTGGCACGGCCGCACGGCTGACGTCGCAGTTCCCGCCTCCTTTTTTTTCTGTCGGATGGCAACTTTTTTTACGACGCCAAAAATTTCACTGTAGCCAAAGGGGAGAAAACTGAAAGCAGCAGCAGCTTGCATGCTGGTGATCCTTCTCTTGCTAGTTTCTGATGTGTATCTATTTATTTTTGGTTGTTTTTTTCAATGCCATCGCTATCGGTTTCATAATAATAATCTTTTGGGCCGTCTTATTTGTTGGTCGTATAGACATGGGATATTATGCGGTCGGTTCGTGCTGCGCATACGATTGCAATCTGAAATCTTTATCTGCATGATTTATTTGTCCCCACGAAAACCATTTTGGCTCATTGTTTTTTTTTCTACAGACAAACAGTGCAGAGAAGGTCACCCCGTGTGGCTTCAATAGATAAAACAGCACGGCATTCATCTATTGGTATACGGTGAATTGTGATGGCGAAGGGGTAAAACAAGTCGAAATCAAAGACAAACAAAAAGTCTTTTTGACAATAATAGAGATAAAAGATCGTGAGCAAACAAAAGCGAGAGTCTCCTCGTTTACAATGTTATAAACAAAACTTTCGACCTGTAACTGAGATACGGTTGATGCCCTAAAGACATCACGAACGGAAGTAGCAGCCCTATATGTGTTACATTCAGTTTTCTATCTGGCGAGATAGTCATCCTATCAACAATTCGAAATTAAAGAGTTTTCGCGAAATTTCACATTCGCACGTCGCATGATTTATGATGAGATCATCATCATGCATTACGTATGACCTGTACTACATAGCCTTAGACCACAGTCTCCAGTGCTGTGTGGATCACGATCATAAGAAGATAAATATCAAGTCAAAAATGTAATTCAGGACTTTTACTTTTTTTTCTTTTTCTGGTAATGGTGAAACTGTGGTTTTCTATATTTTCTTTATAAATGTGTGCGTTTCATTCGATTGCAGCCAGAATAATAATAAAAAAAGAAGTCGATCATTTCGAGATTTCATGAATTCATTTTATATTTACGTTGTTGATACACCGTGTATAATATTTACACCGAGGGTGAAAAGGAGACGGGGGGGAATATATTAAACCACATCGATTTAACTTTAAGGAAAAAAGAATTTTTAAGACTGGCATTTTGCTTTGTTTTAGTTGAATCTAAAATTTAGAATCCAGGTCCAGTGCGGGTGTAGGGAAGAGCGGGAGCGACTGGAAGCTCGTAAACGTGAACGGGAGCCACTGGCAAATGGTCACCTTTGGGTTGGAATCCGCCTTCATCAGCGACCCATGTCAAAGTGATCTTTTGGCCTTCAGGTGAAATGTAGTAGGAAGCTCCTTTGTTGGTGTTTCCAGCTCCGGATTCGTAAGATTCTTTTCCGTATGCGTCTTTGCCGTAGCTGGGCTGAGCGGGCAATTGTTTCTGGGCATAGGACTCGTCACGAGTGGTGCCATCAGATCCAGCGTAGCTATGAATGATATTAAGAGATTATATCACATTACGTCGTCGTCAACAAGGAAATATTGATGTGATTATTACCTCCATGCTCCGCTTCCGTCGACGTTGCGGACATCTGATTGGCTGACAATTGCGATTTCAGGCGCTTTGTAGCCGGATGGAGCGGCGGCAACGACGGCCAAAAGAGCGGCGACGATGAACTGCGTTGATAATTTCAACCACAAGAAGAACAGAAAGGAGAAACCCCAAATCATTGGTGGAAATGTTTTGCCAAAATGTTGAGAAATGTTTGCGCTAATAATCAAAGAACTTACCAGTTTCATGTTGACTGAAGTTGGTTTGTAGAAGAACTGATGCCAGTGGTCGGATGACACCTCGGCTTATATACCAGGGCGGTTTTCACCGCAGCCGTGAAACGAAGCGAACGAGAGAGTGACTGTGTATTACATAAAACTCTTATCTATTCTTCTTCTTCTTCTTCTTTTTCTTCTTCTTCTTCTTCTTCTTCTTCTTTCCTTGTTTTCATTTCGTTTTGCGCCCAGAAGAATGACCCACTTCCACGTAAGAAAAAAGGCCTCAAAACAGCCAGGCGGACGACGCCTCTTTGCAAATAATCCCAGCCAGACAAGCCCAACAAGCGTCGTTAAACGCCCCATGTGGTATGCCCAGCAGCCGTCACCATCGTTTACCGTCTGCATCATTTTACCTTTTTCTTTCCTATACGCAACTTAGATATACGGAATGGCGTTTCACAGCTAGCAGTATTTTTCGGCTTATTAGCGTGTTTTTCTTGTACATTTGTTTGTGTTTGTCGTTCCGACGCGGCCGCGCCCACTTGACTTTCAGACTCTTCATTTTCTTCTTCTTCTTATCGGACCCTGTTGATTTGTCTCCTTTATTTCGGCTTTCACTTCTTGACTTGATGGTTTTTAATAGCGAAGAGGAAGTAGGACAGGACAGCCATCATTGAAACTAATAAAACCAAAAGAAAAATAAAGGTCGATGATGGTTATTGGTTGAGGCACTTGGTTGCGGGATCTACAGTATAATCATTTACATTACGGAGCCCTAAATACATCGTCCGTCCTCTGGAAAGAGAGAGAGAGCTGTCGGCCTGCTACTACATCAGACTGATTGCTACACCGTGATGGCTATTGGGATGATGAGAAATTCGATTAGGGCGGTTTTTCAGAAAGCCCAAAATGCTGCAATAATTCGAATGTAGGTTTTGACCTTAGAGCCTCGAGCTCTCCAAAACGTTTTCTTCTTCTTCCCAAAACTTCTTACAGTCTTGAAATAACGTCTAGTTTCAACCTTGAATTAGATGGCGTGACGTCTGTCTATATACTAGAAAAGACCTTCGCGAGAAAGCGACAGACAGAAAGAAAGAAAGAAAACAAACCGTTTGCCTTTAAGGTTAAGCCATTCGGCAGTCAACCGTATCGTTGAGACCCAAACAGCTTTTGTTGTGGCATCGCTAAAGAAAAGGAAATCGCACCACAGCAGCCAGTCTGTCGAGCTACACACACACACAACGGGCAATAATAAGTGGCGGGTGTAATAAGTCCCAGTCAGTGTGTCTGGGTCAAAGGGCTATGACGATGCCTTATAAGAGTTTCGCTTTGCTATTACTGCATAAAGGGAGATTTGCAGCTCTGTGCTGTTTTAAAGTTATGATGCACAGACAGACAGACATCAGGGGGTACACGTTATATTCTTTATTCTTATATTTCGCTTTTCGAAAGAGAAAGCTAAATATATAATAATATTGTCTGTGCTATTTGCGCTTTTTTGCTGGGCCATCTCGTCTAACGCATGACTCTATAACCTTGTCGGGTGAAATCATCTTGAAAGAATTGACAGAAGAAAAGAAGAAAATAGCGGAGAGAGACTAGAGAAAACTGAATGATGCTGCCCTGTAGCGCGGCAATTCTGTATATCATTCCGTTGCATAAGGCCGTAATAACGCGGGTACAAATAATAGCGGCATATGTTTGATATAATTTATATTGCATCTGTTGGCTCTGTCCTTGGCACTACTCAGTTTTCGTCCCATCTTTTCCAATAAATTTTCGGCCAAAATGTAAAACCAAAAATAAAAGTGTGTGGCTATATGCTCCAGCGAAGCGAGAAGGTCGTCCGTAAATACCAGCAATCCCCTCGTATCAAGTCATCGGCAGACGGCTACGTCATTATTTTAGAAATGCATGAAATGAGATACAACCAAATCAATGAGGCTTCAAATAAATACTCACGACATTGAGATTCATTTTCGACAGGCCGACGTTGTTGACTGTTGATGAGAATATTGTCACGTTTGGCTTCGACAAGCGTGTCCCTTTCTCCGTAGAGTGTTGGGTTATTATTTGATGATTATCGGTCTCTCTCTATCCTGTACCCGTTTATTAGTCAACCACCTGAAAGTGAAAAATGTGACGACCTATATACAGGATGACGATGATCGGTGTCCGTGTACTATGTGTGTGCGGAGTTCACACGAAAATTTTTTTTTTTGATTATTCACGTCAGAGAGGGACGGAGCCGTCTCATGACTGTATACTTGATAACCGGTTGATTATAGAGGAGAAACGGAACATTAGAACGTCGCGCAT
Source organism: Daphnia galeata (assembly GCA_030770115.1). Lineage (NCBI taxonomy): Eukaryota > Metazoa > Arthropoda > Branchiopoda > Diplostraca > Daphniidae > Daphnia > Daphnia galeata. Next base: position 19,005,112 of record CM061121.1, read on the forward strand.
CTTTATATTTTTGTCTATTTTTTTTCACCGTCTTCATTTTATTTTGAGGCTTTACGGAGAAGAGACGTGATGAAGGAGAATTGTTTGCGGTTGTGATGATCTGCCATCTCGTGACTCACGCCAGACATTTGAAGAACAAAAATGAGAAAAAAAAAACTCTGTAATTTCCGCAGTCGAGTGGATATACGTAGCGCGTGATTGTTTCTTTCACGTTTATTTTTCTTATTTTTCCTTCCATTTTCCCTCCATACGTTCAAGTGATTGTGAAAAGAAAATGAAATAAAAATTGGTGACGGCAAAACAAAAGAAGGAGCGAGCGCGTTCGTTCTTCTCCGTGACATCAATAAAAAGAAATCACGGCATATGTGTTTAGTATATACGTACAATTGTAGTACGTTTCATGCCCCCCTTTTGTCTATTGCTGGCCCCGCTGGTGCTGACTCTGAAACACAAAAAAGGACCTTAATCATCATCACCGGGTACCGGGTCCCCCCTCCGACGGTACGTGGCGCAAACACTTTCCTTCCTCTCACGTACACATTTTCCCAATGCGGCTCAAAAATGATTTGAGAAAGAAGACGAAGAAGAAAAAAAAGTGAATGATGCGGTATATGTATTCCTTGACCTGATTGTCTTTTCTTTTTTCGTTGTTATTGTTGTGCGCCTCATCAGCCTATCATTGAGTGAAAATGTCAGTCGTATATCCTGTAGTTCTCGCACGCTATTTTTTGAATGACTTTAGAGTCACACATGACGATATTTTAATTATTTGTCAGAATTGGAATAATCCATTCGGTTAATGGCTTTACATTTTCAGACTTTTTTGCGCTAAGCAAAAAAATTTATAAAATCTTGGCTTTTCTGGCCCAGTTACGACATCACCTCTCTCTCTCAACTCTTCGCTAGTATATATATGAACCCCACCCATTTTATTATATACTCTTATATTTACTTTTCTTTTTGCCAAGTTCCATTTTTCATCGTATTCGGATGAGATGGGCTTTATTTATTTAGCGGTCCGTTTCACCGTTACTGGCGCATATCAACCCAATTTTTGTAATATCTTATCTCTTTGACTAGAGGCTGATTGATTTTCTATAAAAAAACGAGTTAGTCCGGTTTTTACTTTTCTTTTTTTGGTCTTTTGTGGAGTGGGGGTGGCGCCCTAAATATTTGCCCCTTATCGTGGCTGCAACCACTTTCCTATGTGTACACAATAACATTATATCTCATGTTGATGTAAAGCAATTAATACCACGTTTGATTACATATTCCACCTTTAGCTTAGCGTCGTCAGCCCATTTCCCTCCCGTTTTATTTCAGTTGACGGCGTCTGTCCACGATAGAGTAATCGAATGTCTATTATTATTAGCGACCCAATCCGAATTCTAATCCCAAATTTCAATGGTGTGCGTATAAAAGTGAAATGATGCCATTCAACCCAACGAGGAATCCATTTTTCGATTAGTTACATATCAAACATTGGCCACTTTCACTGTGAAACAAGACGAATCTGTGCGATTCAATCCAAATGTCCATCCGAATTGCCCTAAATATTTTGATTTATAAAACATGACGCAACACAGAATTTCATAAGGTGACGACGACTATACTTCAAAATGGTATCAAGGTGACGATCGTTCAATGCGAAATTCGATGGGGATTGGGAGGGGAGGAGGTTATCGTGTACGTTATTATTGAGTCAGATGACTACGTGAGCGGAATAAACACGTCGAGAGAGAGAACGGTTTTATTCTGTCCCGTTTGCCATGGCCCCTGTTGTTAGATAATAAAACTAGGGCCACCAGGAGCACACAATCAACACGAGTGAAAAACGAATACGAGCAGAACCTCCAAAATTATCCCACGATAAAGCCTTAATTAATGCAGCCGCTACTGTCTTGTTATTCGTGTTTCCATGCAACAGCAGCTCCGATTATTCTGGAATAGAATTTTGGTTTGTTTTGTTTGTTTTATTTTCAATTTCAGTTGGCACAAGTCCCATTGCGTGCGTGTTACCCTATTTTCCATCGGATAAAAACATTTTTTTTTTGTTTAATTCAAAGTTGGATCTTATCATTTGATGCTGTTGAAAATTGTAAGCCAAATTTTTATTTAAAAAAAAGGACACCGTCACCCATTTCGTTTTCATTTGCATACTTCCCAATTATTTGGTATTCAGCATCAGAATGACTTTGTTTAATATTGAAATTAAAAAATGATCCAACTGATTTTAAAACAAAACAACCGCCCAGTAACCAAGTACTTTGCCTTGATATATCGAGCCCGTCATCCTTGTCGAATTGGATTCGTTATTTTATTTTTTCAAAATTTTACCTGACAAATCTGCAGCGATGGATGCGATAAGTATCAGCTGACCCGAATATTCTCCTTTCCCTTTTTTTGTCTAATTTTGTTTGTTTTTTTACGTCTTGAGTTTTTATATTTTATTTTAAAAACTTTTATATCTTTTTTCTCCTGCCAATTCATCGCAATGTATTTAACGACGATGAAATTATCGATTTAATCATTACCCAAAAAAGAAAAAAAGACTTTCTCGTATTGGTTCATCGATAAAAACGGCAGAGTGTGCGCAAGTCAGGGCTTTTGGATTCTTTAAAAGAATAGGACGGCGTCATCGAGCGCCAATTATTTTTGGCAATCGAAACAAATCAGAATCAAATGAAATCGTAACAAGAAGCTTATTGGCAAGTTGCGACTTATGGCCAAGGCTTTCTACTCGACGGGGGTATGTCACGCGTGCGGGATGAGGTGAGAGAATTGCGCAAAAAAATTTAAAAAAAACGAGAAAAAAATTGACTTTGTTGCCGAGTCTCAACAACCGCATATTATTATGTTATCCCTCCGGCACCAAATCGTCGACGAGATGTCAGGTTTATTTGAGCCATTTTTAATTTACATACCATAAGGCTATACCGCAGGTATTTTTAAAATGGCTGTTGTTGATTGTCAACTGTACGGCCCAGAGCTCTCAGCTGCACCTGATGGGAACTCGTTCGTTCTAGAATATTCTTTAAGTAATGGCGTAGGTACCCGTTTCTCTATGTCTTTCTGTTTCTTTCTTTCTTTCTACTTCTTCTCGTTTTATTCTGATGAGAAATACACACACACACACACAGAGAGTGGGACGGGGCGATGGAGGGACTACGGGTGTCGGTGTGGAAACGGAGGCACAGAGGCGGGCAATACAACAACAACCGTAAACAAACAACACAACACAACAACTTTCTACAAGAAAGAAAGGGGATTCACACACACACACACACACACGCACACAAAACGGGGAGGGAGAGAGAGACGGGGTACTGGATTGAATTCAAAAAATTTCTCAGCTCTCGATTTCACTACAGAATTGCGCAGGTGTAATAACCTCGCCGGTTCTTATAACTTCATACAGATTCATATTAATTTTTTTTTTCTTATCAATATAAATTTTTTTGTTGTTTACTGAATTTTATAAACAAAACTGAGCACCTACACATATAAGCCTGACGATTTTACTCTGATCATTTTTTTTTTTTAAATTTAAATCCATCATTTTTGTTTTCGTGTTAATAACGGACTTGATTGGGCATCAGAGGCCAAATAAAGGGAAAAGGCGGCAAGGTGTCTGCCCTACTGCCGCTGATGCTGCTGCTTATGCTGGCGAGATCGACGTCGCCAATGCTGACGATCTGATTCGTGAATAATGACGCGGTCACCAGCGGAGTGGCGAACGGGATTTTGCGCGTTTTCAATCGCGATTCTTCCTGAAGAATCGGCGGACGGAATCGGACCGATGAAGGACGTCGTCCGTGAAACCGGATACCTCGTCGTTATCTTCGGCCTGAAATAGAAAACAAAAAAAATGAAATATGAGAATCAATTTGAAATTCAAATTTGTGTCTGTTTTTGTGTTTCAGTTTCAATACCGATATCCGCGACGATCGGCCACGTAATCGACGATTCGCAAGACTCCCTGCGGATCCACGTAGCCGTAACGACCCGTCACAGTTCCGTCAGGTGAGCGCGTTTCAACGCGGTATGACTGATGCTCGCCACCTCCTTAAATGGACAACAACAAGGAAAATTTCACGAAGCGAAAAACAACACAACCAAACAAGTACATTTCGTTTGATATCGAGAGAGAGAGAGAGAAACGAGGTATGTAATCAGATACGCTAGTTCTCTACAGTCATCGCCCGTCATATCACAAGGATGTGCACGTCCGCAAATACATCGTCCGTGTGTGATGTCTTATTTTCATTATTTTAATCATCACTCATTTCTCTTATGCCGTTGATTATTCTTTAAGAATAATTTGGTTGAATAAGCAACAAAAACACAAAAATGGTGAAATCATTTCATTTTGTTGTTTTGTTTTATATCTTGTTGATATTCATCATTTGATTTTTGATTTATTCATGCGATCATGTAATTTTCAAGTGCATTACCCGTGTCGTAACCGAAAGTGTAGGCGCCCGTTTCTGCGTCCATGGTGAACGTTGTGAACGAGGCATCGTTGGAGTGAACGGGCAGACGTCCTTCGTAGAAACTGTTGCTGTCACCGCTGCTGCTGCTCTCGCCGCCCGTCTCCGTCCAATCGAACGGCGTGAGTTGTCCCGAATCCACGACGTCCCCACACCATCTACCGAACGATCAAAACAGTTCACGTCAACAACACGAACGTGAGAAAAACACGCCAACAACCTCCGTTCAAACCCCCCGAAGCGAATTCGAAAGTTCGTTTTCGCTTTCCTTCGTTATCATCGTCATCGTCTTCTTTGATAGCCATTATAATATTCATTCGCACATTGTTTATAATCTATTCTTTACATACGCAATTACATTTGATTGCTGAAATTATGAATTGAGAAGTCGACGTTCAACAATCATTTTCAAACGTCGCTCACATTTGAGATAAACAGCAACTTTCTCAAGACTTTTTGTTTATTTATTGTTTTTCATTTACCGGGTGGCGCGATCTATCCGCGATTAAGATTAACATCAACAGCAGGGGGGGGGGGGGAGAAAAGTGACCGCGGGACAGTTTGGGTATTGCGCAATAAGAGAACGGCACAACCGTAGTACTCTGACCCGCGTTTGCAAACTATCGATGAAAAGGTTACTGGTGTGGGGAAGAAAACCAAAAAAAAACAAATCAAACGATGTGTGCGCATATTACGTGTCGCTCTGTAAAAGGTGAGTAGAAAGTGAGCGGCAACAACAAGAAACGCGAAAAGAGAGAGAGAGAGATCGGAAGAGGGGGGCAGAACGGATTTTATTATAAATTGGACGTTTACTTTAAAAAAATATTGTAATAATATAGCGACAACATAGCGGATTGGGATAAAGAGAGAGAACGTTATTTTTCCATGTTGTGTCATCGTCAATTGCGTCACTTGTCGGCTGGCGATGGAGTGCGTCGCGTTCCAATGAACACGGCAAACAAAACGAGCCGGACACAAAAGCTCTTAGCGCATTTGCAGACTGTGAAAATGCGGACACGCTACGTAATGTACTGCTAAGTTCGGTCATCATGACGGCGCGTCATTCAAATCTTCCCGTAAATCAAAATGAAAGCGCACACCTCTTTTTACTTTTTTTTAAAACAAGGATCTCAGCACAGAGAAAGTACTCACCTAGTGCACACCATGCCCATCGCAACACACGAAAAAAGGGGAAACTCACATTTTTTGTCAAACAAACTTTATTTTTTTTTTTTGTTTTTATTTTTGGATATGGTCGTCCATCAATCTGCCGTCTGTTTTGTTTGTCTCCTGATAAATGGCGAATTTTCTCTTTTTGTCTTTTCAATAATTCCAATCCAGCGTCTGAAAGGTTTTTCATTAAATGTTTGGGACTTTTTTGCTTGATGGAATCCTTGAAAGTTTGGAAATCGAAATGGCGCGATTGATCAGTGACACGGGAGACGCGGCCTCGCTCTCGAGACTGAACTTATTGGATGACAAAAACCAACACACAAAGGCAAGTAGTGAACATTTTCTTTTATCTTCAAAAAGGGAACGAGACAAACGTCTTATGAAACTCGGTGAAAACTCGCCACTAGAATAACCAATGATCAACGCCCGTATCCGTGATGGACTGCGCGTGAACACGTCGGGAATCGGTATATTACACACGGATTATAGTATGTATATACGGCCATCTCCTATTACGCAATATCTTTTTGGAAATTGATTAATTTGAACAACGCGCCCAGCCGACTGGTCGGCGTGTCGCCTTTCTCTCTTTAAATCAACTTCGCGTCGTACGGGTATACGTTGGTGGTGCTTGCCGGTGCTGGTGGGCTCCCCTCCCCCCTTAAATGGCCATCAGGATGTGTGTTTTTGCTGCCCATCATACACGTGCGTCTATATGCTCTCTCTCTCTCTCTCCCAGTCGGTGAGTAAATATCCATCCAAAATGCCCAGTGAAGGACATTTGCCGGCCCGGGACACGGGCTCAAATCACGTTGGATATATGTAATAGGAAAGTTTTGCGGGAAGCAAGGAGCGCATCATCATCATCATCATTATTTTTCTCGGTTTCAGAAGAAAGAAATGCGTAATGGAAGGTAGAAATGAAATGTCGTTATAATTAACAGGCTATAATATATTCCTCACGTTATTATGCGCTAGACTCGCACGCGTGCCGTGTCCATCAACACTTTTTTAATTTTTTTTTTACTAAGTTGATGATTGTGCTGCGTTTTTGTTATTGAGCAAACAGCTGGCAAATTTTCTTCTATTTTTAGAAATCGGAAAAATTCAAATAATGGCGCGCTATGGTGTGTTTTTCTTGAAGAAATGACACAATGCAGAAAAGAATTCCTGAACTGATGCGCTGGCGATAAATACGAGATCGCGGATCTACCAACAATTTTTTTCCTTTTTTTTTCACGGTCATCATCATCATCACCGTGCTCACGCAGCTGTTATGTCGAGACTCGAGAGAGAGAGAAACCTTCAAAAAGCTGGTCATTTTTCCCCGACTTTGTGAGCCAAATAGACACAGACACACACGCCGCTCAGCAATGAAAGAAAACAGAAAGAAAGAAGAATCTGTTGCGATAACCTGAGCCAGCCAATACAACCTGCGGACGATGGTGGTGAGCTGGAAGGTTGTTGTTGTTGTTATTGTTGTTTGTATCGGTTGTGTGTTTCTCTCTTCTTTTTTCTTCGTCTTCTTCTTCTTTCTGTGCATAGACGAAGACATTCTTTTCCAATTACTCAGAGAGCCAAACAAGTTGCAGTGACGGCAGACTCACTATGGACCAACATAACACACAGACAGCAGCAGCAGCAGCTACGGATAGGATCGACCTTGGTCGGTTGGACTGGCAAGTTCGAGTCTCTTGAGAGTGTTGTCTGATGTGTGCGCGCTATCATCACACAAGACACACTCACGACGAGAAGAAATCCAACATCATTTCGACGAGTATCTTTGTTTTCTTCTTCTTCTTCTTCTTATTTTAGGACACTGCACTGCAGCACATTTCTTTCTTTTCTTTTTTTTCTTTTTTTTTTTTCCAAATGAAATCATTCATCGTTTTTTCTTCTCTCAACGGGTCGTCGCAGTAAATAATTTAGCGCCGCGATATAAAAATGTATAAAAATACAAGTTTTCAACAGCACACCAGAAGAAGAAGAAGAAGAAGAAGAAAGAGGAAAGAAAATCTCTCGACTAATTTCTTTCTTTTCTTGCTGTGTGCGTGAGAGTCTGTGGACTATTATTAGCCATGAAAGAAAATAAGGATGACGTCATTTGAATGATATATTCAGGCCTATGTGCGCGGTCGTGTAGTAGTATAACGTGAAAAAAAGCGGCCAAGACGCGCCAGAGACAGGTAGACGAGACAGGCGGCCACAGCATGTCGAGATATTTCAGATGACGTCAGACACAACAACAACAAGCGAAAGACAAAACAAAATTCCAACTTACGGCAAGTAGCGTGACAAAGAGGCTGCCGGTGACGTGATGATTCTTCATGTTCTCCCGCTGGTTTCTGTTCTGTGTTGTGTGCGTAATAAGAGGATGACGCCTTGTTTTGTCTTGTTCGATTCGGCACAAAACACAACGACCGCCCAAATTTTAAAAAATGGACCAGTTTTATGTACACAAAGTGTGTAGCCCTTGGAAGTGGACGTGAATCGTTCGAATCCTTTAATCAGTGAAAATCACGCAAAAAACACGGAGATGATGCCGGGATCGTTTGAGGCCGGCCAAATGGGGCAAAGTGGAGAGCGAAAGAAAAAAAGAGAAAATTTCGCGTACTGCGAGTGACGCGTTGCGGATTTCACGTCGACGAAGAGCAAATACGAGCACCGATTACAGGAGTGAACGATGACATGACGCTATAGTTTTTATCAGGATGTCGACAAAGATCTAGATCACTAGAAAGTATAGAAGGTGAAAGCAGCACGTGGAAATGGTCAAAAATAAGAATCGACACGCGCTGCGTTCAACGGAGCAAACACAAATGCCGTGACTGGTTCGACTCCCGCGCCTATTTAAATACTCTATAGACGCAGGACACTGGACAGTAAACACACACAGTACAGCACACAGAGGATGTCTTGTGTGTGACTGTGTGTTGTTGGTTTCCGCGTGTCTAGAGGCTGTTGCTGATGCTACTACTACGCGCTATATACTACACGATCCCTCTCACTGTGCCGTCCCTTTTTCTTCCTTCTTCAAAGTTCTTCTTCTCGTTTTTGTGGCTCGGGCTGTGTGTGGGTCGTCGCTCGGGTCCTGTCGTGCCGGGGCCTGCAGTTGCTGCTGCTTGTCTTGCTGCCTCTCTTCTTCCTCCTCCTTCCCCCCCCCAAGACCCAACCCGACACGGCACACAGAACCTCCCACTCTCTCTTTTCCCTTTTTCTTTCTTACCATCATCATCGCGCACAAGTTACAACTCCAAAAACATTATCCGCACGGCCGTTTTCTGTCCTCCTTTTCTTGTTTGTTTGTTTGTTTGTTTTGTTTGTTTTTGAGCCGAGTAATCCGCTCACTTCATTTCTATTTCAGAAGATCCTCTGAAATTTATTGACATTTTTCTTACTTATAAAATTTTAATTTTTTCATTCAAAATGGCAAATGAAATGGTGTCACATGGTGTCAAATGTTTCCACCGTATATACTGTGAGGGAGCTGTACAATAGAACCAACTGGGCAGCAGATTCGTGCAGCGTTCAAACAGGGAAAGAACCCGCCCGAGGCCATCAAAATCCCGTAGAAGACAATATGTACATAATATTTTCATCTACACTCACTCTCTCTCTTCTCTTTTCTTTCATGTCCCTTTACTCGTCTTCTCTGTTATCCTCCTTATTAACTGCTGTCTTTCACCGAAAGCTCATTTACTTTTTTCCCTTTTTGTTTTTTTAGACTATTGGTCGAAAAGTAGCCAGCGGCACACACAAAGTTGTTCATCTTATAACTAAGAAGGAAATGTGTTTTGGTTTTGGTTCAAAAAAGAAATATTTATTATTATGCAATATGGTATATGTGTATATACTCTCACCAACGCGGACTTTTGCAAGGCATAATATGATGTTGTGCATAGTGCAAAATGGTTGCGCTGTTTGGATATATATTGTAAAATCACCAGTCGACTGCTGTACCCCCCTGCGTGACAGCCACTATATGCATTGACCACCTACACGTTGACCGAGGGTTCAGCGTTCAACACATCGGAATACATCGAGTAGATAGGACGCGCCAATGCGAGGAAGACCGGGGTTTCTTTACAGTTGATGTTGTTTTGTTTTTTTGGCTTGTCCGTTCCCTTATTTCCAAGTATTCATCATTTTGAAAAGACTCTCTCTCTCTCTCTCCCTGTTGTATTCGTCTCTTGTCCTAAATATCGGACAAACAACTTCCTTCTTCTTATACGCACAACAGCGGATCACCTTTCACTCATTGCGCATTCATCGTGTCCATCCCCGTTTCTCGGCTCCAGCATTGGACAATATTGTTGCTGATGTATAATCAAGCGATATTACATGTACTATACAACTACAAAATGATTTTTATAAAATGATTCATCTGTCATTTGTGTGCCCAGCAGTATTCGACGTCACAAATTAGTACCCAGCGACAGCAGTGTCTCGGCTCCAATCCACAGTCAAAATTTGACATGAGCGATAGCCTACGACGATGAAGAATGAATATTAAATGATGATATTCTTTATTCACCATCCAGCAGAAGACGAAGAAGAAGAGATATCTCTCTCTCTCTGTATAGCTGCTGCTCGTTTGCTGTCATGGTCGTCGCTGGCTGTGGATGATAATAATAATATGATGTGTCCCATTGATATTGTCTTCATCCTTCGTCTATATACAACCAAAAAAACGCGCGATATTATATTCCGCTGTTTATTTTTTTCTTATTCTTCTTTCTCCGGGTTCGTTGCAGACCCTTTTTGGCATTTTCTCTCTCTCTCTTTCTTATTTCTTCGGACGATATTTTTTATTGCGTAATATTATACGTTCATGCGTATGGCACTGATGGCTCGATTCCTATCGAATTGTTCCTGTCTGAAAGATGAAACGGACCCTAAGTCCTCCCTTGGCCGTGAGAGCCCTGTGACATTTTTATATGCGCACACGGCCATTTGTGAAATGTGAACAAACGTTTTCATTCTTCATTCAGATTACAGCACTGTGGATGCCGTCCGCGTACGAAAAAAAAAAAGGGAGAAATATTATATTCACAATATCGTATAGCCGGAACTAGAATTTCGCATCCAACATATCACACAGACAGTGCGATGCAGATACCTGCGGCTTTGGCGGATGATCATATACAAACGAATCGAAGAAGAAAAAGAAGAGAAGAACTGCAACAGAGATAGATAGATCATTCATCCATGCAGACTGTATGTAGCACAGGACACACACAGGAGAGTAAATATGATACGTATAGGCCTTGGAATTAGAAGATGCTGCTGGATGATGGACAGTATGATATTCCATTTCGCCCAAAAGCGATTTACTAGGACTCCCAATTCTTATTCATTTTTTGGTCGAAATCGTGACGACTATCATTCTCCCGTATAGTTCCGTCATTTTCCTTCTTATAACCTTGCCATAACCCATCATCGTTTATATGGAGAATGAAGGAAAACGCCATCGATAATCATTTCCTCCCTCCTGTCGATTATCTTATTGTATCAATCAAAGAGCCCCATCGAATTATGGATTTGTTCACTTTCCATTTTCTACTTTTTTTTTTTTTCTCAATTTTTTTGATGATCTGTTGTTGCTTTAACCTTGCTGCTGCCAACTACTATCCGAATGTTGGGAATGTTGTTGTATATAAGAGACGTCGGAGGATTTCAATGTAGGAGCAGCAGGTAGTTAAAACGTGCCGAACGTACGGCGGGGAGGATATACGTATGGAATGAAAACGGCAAGCCATCAGCAAGTCATTTTCATCGGGCGGCTAATTATACGCTGGATCATTATTTGATCTATCTACACAGACAGATATTAGATTGTATGGGGAGGAACTCCGGGCCGTTCGTTCAAGAAAATCGGCTCACGACGTCAAGCGGCGGCGGCGGCGGCAATTATCCGCCGCGTTTTTCTGATGTTTTCAAACAACGCGCAACAACATCGTGAATTTGGCATTTTCGATCCTTTTTTTTCTTCACCGTCGTCGTTTGATTTAAAAAAAAAAAGTCGCCAACGTCGAATGAAAACGTCGGCATCACGACGTTTCGTTCGTGTTCTACTCCCTCACGCGTCCACATCACATATGCGAAAACTGCCAATCTTTCACTATACGCAACTCCCCATTTCATTTTTAAATAGTCCTGATGATGACTTCATTATCGAATTGTACGAGCGCAAAGTATCGGATCACAACGTGAGGTGATGAAATGAATCAAACGCCAGTTATCAAAATGATGTACACATTTGATTCAATGTTTCGAAAGTTGTTTATTCACTTAAATTTAACTTGTTTCTTGTTTTCGTTTCGCTCTCCAACTGTGATGTTGTCTAAAATATTAAATCCCCCCCCCCCGTGACAAATGAAGCAAATCAACTTGGACACGCACACGATGGCTGTTGCAGATGCAAAATTTGAAAGGTATGAAATTGTTCACCAACAAATAAATCCCTTCTTCTTCGTATCCACTGGACCAAGTCCGGTACCAAGAAATTCATGACACAACAGCAGATATATACGTCCTTATATATCGGAGCAGATGATCTTTCCCTTGTGTGGGACAACCAAATCGAGTCCCTCAATGAACGACGAGTTCTCTTTTCTCCTTATGTAACGATAAAATGCGATACTTTCCTTTTTGTTGACAGTTTGAATTTATTTCGTTTTTTTTTTTTTGTGGTTCACAAATCTGAAAGGCGCGACCGCCGTTAAAAGAAATTCACAAATTCTAAATAGAAAATAGAAAAAAACAATAGTTTACATATTCTCTTGCCGTCTGCTGTGTGATGTGTGGTGCCACCGATTGATCGATGCCTTTTTCCAAATATTTGAATACACAAAAATAGATGTGCATACACAAAACCGAATCTCGTCCATCGCGCCGTGTTTTTTTTTTTTTTTTTTGGGGGGGGGGGGGGGTTTCGAAAGCGTTTTATTATGTAATCTACAAATAAAAATAACGCACGCAGAAAAATCTAGAATTCTCGATTTCGAAACTCCAAATAGGATGTTAGAGAGAGAGAGAGGACGACATATGGATGCTGCTGCTGCATCTAATAATACACAAAAAACTGTACAACAGCAGCGCACTATTTTATGCATTCCAAAAAGTGAAAGAGAAATGCAAACAGCACACCAGCACACAAGAAAAATAGATGGACGAATAAAAAGGGAAGGTAGATTTAATCACATAATCGGCCGGATGAAATAAGTACTATAAATTTCGCTCTCGCTCGCAACACAAAGCAGACGTCCCTTTTCATTAATAGTAGCACAAAAACTGATTGCACGACAAAATGAGCGCATTATAAATTTAAAAAAAAAAAACAGATGTTGGTGCTGCCGTCAGTCCGTCTCTCTTTTATAAGTACAGAAAATGTGCCATCATTAAAATGAGATTTTCCAGTCGGATATTTTATCAAAAAATATAAGCGACGACTCTCCTTTATAATCCTTTCCCTTCTTTCTGTGTATTTTGACTCTCATCTACTTTTAGCGCGTTTGATGATTTCCAAAAATAGAAATCGGCTAAAGACCAAATTGTTTTTGATTCATTTCATTCAAATAAATGAATGAAATCGACGGCATAGACCTTTCACAAAGAAATACGGCCAAAAAAGGTATTGAAGCGAAGAAAGATTTTAACTTTGTGTGTGACCCGAGCCGCGACTTACACATTACAGCAGGATGCCGATGTATATAGTGGGCGCTTTTTAAGCCTCAGGTGATACCATTTCGTAAGATATCTTCTTCTTCTTCTTTTTCTTTTTCTTCTTCTTCTTGTCTGTAACTGTCTATGCGTTATGTGTGTGTATCTATCTCTATATGTTCTTTTGTTTCTTTTTGATATTCCTTGTTTGGAAGGGAGACCAGAAACGCACTCAACTCCGCAACGAAGGTCAACAGGACATTGGCTTGAGGGAATCATTTCCACCTTTTTGTTGTGTGAGTACAGCAGCCAGCCATCCAGGTATATGCTGGTGGGGTGGCTTACAACTCCCTCTGGCACGTCTTGTCTCTCTTATTCCTAAGTTCGTCAATACACTTCATGGACTTGTTTCTTTTTCTGTTTTTATTCTGTCTCTTCCTTCTTCTGTTTAGTTACAAGTTGGCAGTCCGTCCGTCCAGCATCAGACGGATCAGTTCAGGCGCTTCCGTCGTCGCCATCGCCTGCCTTATAGAAACTACAGAAAACAGGTGGATTTATTTTTGTCTCTTCTTCTTCTTCTTTCTTATCGTATTAAAATTGGCCGCCTAAAAAGGCGACAAAAGGAAAAAAGAAAAAAACAGCAGGTGAAATAAAACGCTCATCGTTTTCATTTCTTTTCGTTTGGCAAACGTTCACAATTTTAATAACAACAACAACAACAAAAAAAAAAACAAAATCGTTTCAGTGTGTTATATGTTTGTTAGTTGGGATTTTTTTTTTCCCACCTTAAGTCGAACGTCACAGTCCCTGACACGTTCCTGACCGGATTGCCAAACGTCGTAAAACCTTCGCGTTGAAAAAAGAATAAAGTGAACAACAATTCAAACGTTTCAACAGAGACGAGTAAACAATAAAGAAGCAACAAGTTCTCCAGGTGTGTGCACGCGTTGGTTTTGCGAGTTAGCAAAATCATCAAACCCGATAGTGAGATTTTTTTTTTTTTTTTGACGCTATACATTATTGTTGTTATGTTATTACAATCTGTGCGGATCAGACGCAAAGAATACATATTGAGAATTTGCATATATTTTGTGTGTGTTTCTCTCTCGTCGATTTTTTAAAAAATTCTTTCATTTTTTTTTTGTTTTGTTTTTCTTTTTTTTGTGTGTTGGCGTCGAAGAAAATGCCAAAGGCTTATCGTCAACGAAGAGGAACTTCTCCTACTTGGGTCGTCGCCGTCTGCTCGGCACTGATGGTCCTGTTGATGTCGAGCGACGTATGCAAATCGCAGCCCATTAAGAAGCCGCCAGTCATAACTTACGTGGCAGGACCTAATCAACTGACTTTGCTGTTGGGCGGCGGCAGCTCATTTCGGTACGTGTCCGTATAATAAATAATACAATTAAATTTTCTTTTTGTTTTTCTTTAAATTTTTTTTTTATTTTTAAATTTGTATTCCGGCAACCGGAATAAATTCCGTTTAAAAAACAAAACAGATTCGGCTACGACACGGACGACCAATTCCGAGCTGAACGGCGGTTCCCTAATGGCACGGTGGCCGGTTATTATGGCTACATGAGAGCCGATGGCCAACCCGTTCGTGTTAAATACGGAGCCGTCGACAATCTCGGCTTTTCTGCCATCGAGGAAATGATTCCCGTCACATTTCCACCAGCGACGACGACCGAAATTAGCGTGGAAATAACTGAAGGAAGCGGCGGTTCACCATCAGAGCCGCCCGTCACAACAGATGCGCCCGTGACCACCGAATTGCCTTCATTGGCGGATGAGCCATTTATCGTCGAAATGTCTGAAGACGAAAAAATCCTCGTCTTACCTAAACAGCCGATAGTCGACGATGAAAAAGAGTCCGTCTCTATCGACGCGTCTGATTATTTCAGGTCCGGTGATTTCTTGCCCGTCGTGCAGGAACCTGAGAACAACAACATTCGTCGATTCGAATTCCCTTTCATCGACGTTCCAGATCTTCCGCGACGTCGTCACAATCGAGCTCTTATTCCTGAACCTTCGCCTTTATTGTCGCCAACGATTCCTGTTCTCGAGGATCGCGGGGATGTCGTTATAGAGCAACTTCCCGGAGAACGGGCCATCATTTTCAAACAGCCGAAACGTTTTTACAAGGTTGCAAGCACTCGATTCAGCACACACAATTGATTTTAAGTAAATCAACAGATACGACTCATTCCCACACACGGTAGAGTTTTATTTTTTTTTTTAAATTAAAAAAATTGACATTGAGCTGTATTATCTCGCGCTCATTTATTTTTGTCTCTAAATTGAATGCCAATTAAAGAAAATATCCAGACAACCATTGTTTCACTCTTTATTGCTAAAAATGAGTTTTTTTTTCTAGAAATGGTTGCGTCACAATTCTCAAACACACAAAAAAGAAAAGAAATTAAAATAAATAATTCGATTTGAATTAATAGCAAGGATATTGATTGTATTGCTGTTGCATAATTATTCGTCCAATTATTTGATAATACCAATGAATATCTAAACAACAACAAACGTCCAATTACATCATTTTCATAACATACAGTGCGTCAAAGAAGCTTGAAAAAACACAAGAAAAATGTTTTTGCCCCCTTTCCCATAAAACAAAAAAATAAATAAAACCCTGACCTGACCCTCCCTCAAATAGGACAGATGGGAAATAAACAAATTGTAAATGCCATCGAAAAATTTGCAATAGAAAAAAACGGGAACTAATCATATCAAATTAGTAAGAATAATACGGGCTATAATTGTAAGGGAGCATCGAGTAGGGTCTCGCGGAAGGCATGCGATAATAAGGGGATGTGTGGTAACTATAAGGATCATACTGAGCGGCACTTTGGCGATAATAGTAATAAGGTGAATAGAATGAAGAGTAAGGCGAATAGTAAGGCTGCTGATAGTTGAAATAGTTGCTAGCAAATCTTTGTTGATTCAACAGTTGTTGTTTCAATTGGACCTGCTGACTGGGCATCGATTGAACGTTGTGATGGCCATCAATGGCGCCAGCTCCACTCAGGGCCAATTTCAAAGATTCGGGCAAATTATTTAGAGTTTCACGATTGACAGGAATAGCGACCAGAGGACTCATGGTCTCCTCATTAGCGCCGTCGGCAATGTTGAAGTAATAATTGTACAACTCGTTGAGTCCGCCGTATTGGCCATCATAGACCAAATCGGCCGGATTGGGCTCTTCCGAAGTGAAGAGATCTTCCGACATATTGTCGTCGAATTTTGAAGGTTTTTCCAATTTGTCTTCAGCCTGGATGAAAATTTGAGGGATTTTCTTGTTGCGGAATCGATTGGTCAGCAGGAAAGCTCGGAGGTCGACAAATTCCGGATTAGTGATTTCAATGGCCTCGCGATCGTCACCTTCGGCGCGGCTGAACAGATCAAATCCGCTGGGTGGCAAAAGGTTTTGCGGATGGAATCCAACTGGACGTTCGATAGCCTCCGGAGGCTCGGCGTTGTCCTGGACGTGTTTTGGCGTAGAGCTGAGCCAACAGCCTGATGGGCTCGGCATCAATTTCAAAAATTCCCGCGTTCATTTCGTCGTCCTGTTCAGTAATGACGGCCTGATTTTCGTCGTCGATGATGACATCCGGATCAAGGGGCTTGATGGACGGCTGTTTATCGCTGACGTAATCTTGTTCGATCTTGGAAGTGGAAAACGGACGGAACAATTCCATGGCGGCTTCGACTTCATCAGCCGCTAGAGCATCAGTGATGACAGCATCACGATTGTCTTCGACAGTGGTGGCAGCCTCGACCCTCTTGATGGCCGAATCCTTTTGCGTCTGCGAAATAAAAACGAAGATTTCTTTGTTTAGTCGAGGAAAGTGAATGAATTTGATTGGGGCAATTTATTTGATTTGAATTTTACCTTGAACTTTATTTTGGTTAGCGATGGCAGTCCAAGTTTCGAGATGTTTGCGTTTGGCTTCGACAACTTCGGGCGTGTCCTGAACGGGTTCTGGTTGGTTGCCAGGGTAAAAAACGGGCAAATTGTTGGCAGCAACGCGGAATCCACCGCCATCCGCCAAATATTGAACCTGTTTTTATTTTAAATAATACGAACATGAAAAAAATTGAAAACCCTGAATTTGTTTTTTGTTTTGTTTTCGATTCATTCTCTCGGGACCCGCAAGCGTGTGAAATCATTTCGCCTCGAGCGTTCGCTATGTTTTTACATTTTTTATGCACTGCGTGAATTGAACACTTCTATAGAGAGGGGTCCGAAATGATTGCATTCCCGACCACAGTTGCGGTTGAACAGGGCAGCAGCACTTAACACATTCAAGTCAAGAGAATTTTTACAGACATCTATAGGTATGTAATATCCCAAAATTTAAAGACATCCCGCAGTGTTTTATCGTTTCTTATATTCAAAAACTTTGCGTGACCTCCGCGGTTGAATAGACAACAACCAATAACCGCCCGGAATTCCCGCGCCCTCTTGTTTTTTAAATTTTCTAATCCGTTACAAATGAGATACTACGTCTCAACAACAAAACAAAAGCGAAAAAGCTTTTGCTTTGTTTATTGACCTTTTCTTGTAACTCCGCCCGAGGTCGTTTCCATGTCAAATTAAAGAAGAAATAATTCAAAAACAAACCTGATTGGGAACGCCATTGGGGTCTGTGTAAAAATACGATCCTGTGACGACTCCATCCTCTGAACGGGATTCCATGCGAACCTGTTCCGGATAAGCGTAGCCGAAACTGTAGCGACCCTCATCGTCGGATCTCTGGAATTGAGTCAGTTTCAATTCCGGAATGGCAATTCCAAATTGTCGAACACTAGTCGGTGCATTTCTCTAAAGAATAAAATTAACAAAAACAAAAGAAACACGTTAGCTCATTTCCTTCTGAAATAAAAAATAATAAATAAACAGCTCAGATGGTCATCCGATTACGTCACCGTTTACGATCTACTATGATTGTGATGCCGATAAAAAAAATACAAATAGCTAATTTGACTTTATATTTTTTTTTTCTCCTATTATTAGGGAACTCCCAGCAATAACAAGCCATCCGTCACTTTTAATTGCAGGGGTTGTACCGATAAAATCAACAATGGTGAGACTACGTGATACAGGACTTATGGGCTTAACTATCGAGCAGATTTCATCATGTTCACCTGTGTCGAAACCAACCCACACACGGTAGGGACGTTTTTACCGTTTTGGGGAGGGGGTGTTGACGACTGACGGATAGTGGCGAAAGCAGGAAACGACATACAGAATTCTTAATGAGCCTCTTTCTCAAAGAGTCAAGGTCTTGAGGGACTTGGAAAAGAAAATATAATAAATCTATATACAGCCAGTTCCTGTCACTCTGTCACCCGTCAAAAGGTTAAAGTCCTCGTCCTTTTCTTTGAGCTTATAAGAAAACAAGCGGACACAAGAGAGACAGACAAACAAGCGCGTCATTCACTTTATGGAGTCTTAAAGATTCTTATCGATTTCCAAGTACATCTGACAATGGGAAGGTTAAACAGAATGAAAAGAAAAGAAGTTGAAAGACTCACGTCTACCGATGGGACATTATTGCCGCTAAATATCTCCGATTGGGCTGCAATGTCAGCCGCAACTTCAGCCGCTGGAATGGCTTCATCAGCATCCAACTATGAAAACGAAAAATGAAGGATATGATATAAAAGACAAGTCAAAGTTTCGTGGTAAAACCGGGTAAAACTCACCTGGTGAACAGTCAAGTCGAGAACTTCTCGTGCTTCAACAGGTAAATCCTTTTGGGAAGCGGATGGATCCTCGCTAGGAAGAGGAACTGCGGCCACCAAACCGGCCAGCATCACCAAAATGATCATCTGCCAATTGGATGGCCAATTTGATTTACAGTTCTGTGTGATTATAGTTGTAACAATTGAATATGTAATAATATGTTTGACAACTCACCCTACAGACTTCCATGTTGACTCGACGCTTATTTGTTAAGGTCTGAACGAATTGAGTGTAGCGATTGCTGTTGCGGAAGCCTTATACACCTGTGACGAGTCTTGTAGCACAGCACAGCACAGCTAGTTCCAGGTAGACGACTCTTGTCGACTGACGGTCTTTTGCTTCAAGTTCAAGGGCTTTTTACTTCTTTTCTACTTTCGTCTGCCCTCTATATCTTCTCCCTTCCACCCTCCCGTTCTCCCTCTCTCTATCTTTCTCCTCTTTCTCTCTCGTCCTTTTTGAGTCTCCATCAACAGCGTTCATCCACCGCCTCGTGCCTCTCTAGCCGCCAGGGTTTTCCTTTTTTAAAAAATAACCTTTTTTTTTTTCCATTTTGATTTGAGCTGAAACGCCATTTGTCGGATCTTCAATCAATTATTTCCTCGATTAATTCGCTATTTCTTTAATTAAACAAAGAAAAAAAACAGAACGAAAACCAGTGAAATTACTTATTATGTAAGATACGACAGATAAAAAGCAAGTTAGAATAGTCAGTTGGTGAAAAATGTTCCTACGTGCGTTGACCGCGCGATGATGAGGGCGACGATGAATAGACAAGAACCCGACCATGTGGAATAACCCGTTGCGCCAGCAGCAAATGATTATCAGCAGAAACCAAAACATAAAGGAAATGCCATGATGATGCTACTCTCTACTATACTAGCAAACGACGGAAAAGTGATTTCCATTCGCCGATTATAGGTTTGAAAATTAACAAGCCATCCACGTTCGTCGTCGACGAGTCGTTCGTGTAGCGTGAGAAAATGAGACCGAAATGGGAGGATGGCACTCATCTCATTGGCATAAGCAGAGAGTTCGCCCGGGTTTTGTTGTAATAATGCGGGGCTTCTATGTATAGCGCCTAGCTAAAATACCTGAATCGTTTTTCCCTCTATTTCATTCTGCGGAGCTGTTCATTATGCGCGTCATTTAATGAGCACTTAAAAAGCAAAGTTCAACAAAACCATAAAAAGAAACCCCGAAAGCGAAAAAATTGAAAAAAAAAAAAGAAATCAATAAATAAACATCGTCTGGAAAAAGCCAACCTTATTAAGACTATAACCGAAAATAATAAGCAACTCCGACTGCGCAATTAGGTCTTTATAATATGCAATCACACCTCTGCTTATACACGATCGTCATCTTCTTCAAGGCCATCAGACGACGCATACAAGGAAAACTAACGGCGGTGCTACTCGTCGAAAGAGTTCAGCAGAAAAAGGATTCCTTTTCCTACTTGTCACGATCGCCGCGGTCAACAGCACAAATATAGAAGAGAAAAACAAATAAATGCATTGGTTGAACTTCTTCTTCTTCTTTTGGGTGGTATAAGATTATTGACTTCTTGTTTACAAAAAAAACCGACAAATATTTCATTTGGCATCTGAATTTCTTTTATCTTATTTCTACTAACTCAAAAGGACAGAAAATGGATTGATGATAATATTCTTTGATTCTTTTTCGAATCGTCTTATCGTCCATTCCCGAACCGGCATTTGTTATGTCGATTGCCTAACTATATACACATTTTTGACAAGAGATTGAGATTTCGGTTTCACGGGATCGGCCTTGAAATTCTTGAGATCCCTCATCATTTCATGTTTGTTCTTACTATAAGCTCACCTGTTTGAATGATTTCGTTGTTTACCGTCAAAGGATATGTTTGATGTGTACTAGCAATTTTCCTATGACTGAACATTCGTGTATTGGAATAGAAGGAAAAGTCCAGTTGCGGCAGGTGTTTGTCGTTTTTTTTTTTTTTTTTTTCGTGTTAAAAAATTACCGCCACGACCGCAGCTTCGATTCTTTCTCCGGTCGCCATGGAAGACTAGTTTCTAAACAAACAAACTATCCTTTTCAATATACGATATCAGTCTGAAATTAGATCAGTTGTATTTTAAAACACGGTGGTATTAGAATTGTCTCCAAAGTGTGTGATGTCTATTTGTTTTATGAACTAGTTTGAAATGTTGAAAATTTTTCAAAAGAAGGGAAAGAAGAAGAGGATGGAAGGAAAGGTGAAGTGTAAGGTGAGTTTTTCTGCTTGGAGACCCCCCCGGGGTTCGGTGATGGCCAACGCCCAAAGATACTCCGACAGGTTTCGTTTGGTTTTCTTTTTGGCGAAACCAAATATAAAAAGAAAGAAATAAAAGTTGTGGACTCATCCGCAATACGTCGCTCTTGTGCTTTGACCTTGGCAATGAAGAATGACGACCATTTAGAAGATGAATATGTACATTATATTGTTAATGTATCTCCCGGTGCAGCAAAGGTTATTGACTTCAAAAGAGGCCCTTATTCATAAATATTCTTTATCCGTCTAATTTGTTACTTCCTTTTGCACAGATAAAAATATTGTCATTTTTCATGGTTAAATAGTTATAAAATATTAAAAATAAATCCTAGTAAATGTATCGTTGGCCCTAATGCGTGTTAAACTTTCAATTTCACTCATGCAACAATTGGCTATTGGACGACTGATGGCTAGGACCGATAGAAAGAATGTCGTTGTGATTCATAAAATTTCAAATTGGGATGTGCATCCATAGTAGGCCAACGGCAACGCCCTATTCTCCGGTTCGAAAGTCCCGCGTTCAATTCTTCGTCTCTCTCTTATTCATGTGTGTGTATATGTATTGAATCTCTGTCTTGTCATCTCAATATACTGTCAAAATGATCCGAAGTCTGTCTCAATTCAAATCTAAACTCAACCTCCCGGTCTATTAGTCGTCCTGTTGCTCATAAAGGACTTCTAATCATAAAGATCGTATAACCCTGTCTTAAATCCCCGGTGTCAAAGATTGGGTCTTGTTGGCTAGTTGTTCTGCACGTTCGGAAATCGTTGACTTCTCAGAGTCGTACCTCACCCACTACGCTGTCAATGAAGTACGAACGTGCAGTTCCAGGTCAGCCACCACCTCCCATAACCTTCCCTTTTAAATTTATTTTTTCATTTATAGGACAAATATTCATATAACTTGACGTAGTGCATAGACGATGGGATTTTTTTGGTTAGCAACAAACAAAAACAACAATGTCATCAGATAAAAAACCTTGTGACAGAACGTGCTCTTCTTCTTTTCTTCATATGGACAAAAGAAGAACTCCACCCATCTTTTCAAGTGCTGGCAAATGGCAAACAAGCGCAAATTAGGATCGATTCTTCCCTTAATGGGTATAACAAAGAAAACAAAACAAGCGTCTCTCTCCGTGGGTTCACGTCGCTATATAAGCTTGGCGAATTCGCCACAAAGAGAACCAGATTCTTCCGAGTTGCTGTCATTATCGTATAGTCGTCATGAAATTCGTGAGTGATATATAATTATTATTTATTTAATAGATCGACTATATATTATAATTGAAATTGATTTCCCGAATATAGTTTTTTGCAGCAATTTTGGCCGTGGCTGTCGTCGACGCTGGCGTCGTTATTAATCGCAACGGAGGCAATTTCGCTTACGCAGTCAACAGCCGCCTGCCCTATTATCCTGCTCCGCTCCAGCCTTTCGTGAATCCCTATTTCACTTCGTTCGCACCTTATCCACTGATCAATCCTGTTCAAGTCAAGTCAGAAACCGAGCCCGAGAATTATGAGAATATCGATACCATGCCAATGGCTTCTCCGATCCTTTATCCAGCCAATCCTTACTCTTACAGCGTTTTAGATTTCGGTTTCGGTCCATCATCTTTGGTGCAAGCCGGTTATGAACCTTTCCCCGTTGTCGTCGATGAGAAGGAAGCCGAAGTCGTCCAAAATGCCGAAGTCGCACAAGTGGCCGAAAGCGCTGGTGAAGTGACGGCCGTCGAGCCCGAAGATGCCGTTGTTGTTCAACTCGAATAAAATTTCACGTTGATAGGCCAGCACGAATCCAGGACTATCTAATTCATATTTAACGCAGTTTTGTTTTAATTATTTTACGACTATCTTATGGTATCAATAATTTACAAAATACAAGACAAACAAAGAAAAACTTGATGTATATTTACACTTTTCAAAATGGATTTAGTATAAAACGGGAAGTAATTTTTTGTTGTTGCGTGGAAAAACTAATATATTAAGGGCGTAACAGGATCGGCAGCAAAATCTGGATCAGCCTTCATGTTTGGAATTGTAGAGTCGAGTTCAGTCCTTGGCACCAAAACAATCCTGTTCAGCTGTGGTATATGTCAAACGAGGTCGGTGCGTCCATGAACATGGATTTCTTCGTTATCCTTATGCTAAAAACGCTATATAAGTTACGAGATAAAATAACCACGCCCAAAACAATAGCAATTATTCATAAAGAGAAAAACTCTCTGTTTAAACTGTATAAATTAAACGCTATACAACTGGCCATAATTAGATTGAGATTCTACATCAGTTGGGCAATCGGCGACACAACCAGCACCCACATTTTGACACTTATATCGCCTAATATGAAACACGAAAGTAAAAGATTCCTATCAGTCATCACTGCTCATTCGGCGATTTAAATTTTTTCGGCATTTTTATACACTTCGACTTGCGACGAATCCCGTGGTTTTTATAGCTTTTGTGTTACGCAGTTTTCCTGGCACTAGTCTCCGTATAGTTGGCGGCAGCTTCCGTCATCCAGGATCGAGTATGAAATCGGTGTTTCAGCAGCAGCTGATCAATCAACAAAGTGCCAACATCGCTTACGAATTCAACAGCCAACTGTCATCACCGCAACAGTTTTTGCATTACCTCAATATGTTGAATCCTTACTATCCTTCTGTGCGACAGTTGATCAACCCGATTAATGAACAAATAATTTTTTCAGTTGTCAGAGAGTATATCGGAGGGAATCCAAAAATGAAATGTTAAGTTTCAAATAATACACGAAACGAAATTAAAAATGAATAATTTTCTTTTTTTCTTCGTAGTGCGTTCTATCCTGATACTGGATGGATGGCTGGACACCGTGCAAATGAAAATGAACAACCAAAAAAAGTCCATATTTATATGCATATTTACATCTTCTTTTTGAAAGAGAATGAAACCGGCAACACATTCACCTTTTTTCTTTGAAAATTTGAATATCAACAGAAAGAAGTTGGGCGGCTGCTGGCAGAGATGAGTGCGATGTCAGGTAGAATAAGAGAAACAAAAACAAAACCGGTATATGGAGAAACCAAAGGTTCACGATACGATATACGTGGCGTTCCAATACACTCTGCCGTATAAAATGTTCTGTAGCGTAACGAGGGGCGTCAGAAACCGAGTTGAGGTCAACAAATAATCAACAACTTCCACATCAATGAAACTTGTGAGTAGACGTTACAATAACGTCAAAATTTCAATTTAATTCTCTATTAAACAATTAAAATAACCATCAAAGTCAAACTAAAAAAAAATAAATTGTCATTTTATGTCTGCGTGCTGATGAACAGATCGTCGCAGCGATTTTGGTTCTGGCCGCCGTGCAAGTGGTGGAACTTTTACCGGCCCCGCAATTTGTCCCGCTTGGCAACAATTTCGCTTACGACGTCATTAACAGTCCGCTGACTCGATTTTTTCATTTCTTCCGTCATGTTCTTCCCAATACTCCTCTAATTGGGACTCCTGGAACAAAAAATACGTTGAATGCCATGTTTGAGTCCATGGAATCCTTATCATTGCCATATCGAGCTCAAGCCCAGCTTTGCTTTATGTATCCGAGATTGTGCGATTAGCCCGCCACTTCATTATTACCTGAACAAACTCGTGCTACTTTTTAAAAAATATATGTATAATTAGCTATAACGTTTGTAAGTCACATAATCGATTATATGTAAACCAAACTGTACAACCACAACCTATTCAAGAAAATGTTATTATTTAAACTGTAAAAAAAAAATC
Source organism: Daphnia galeata (assembly GCA_030770115.1). NCBI lineage: Eukaryota > Metazoa > Arthropoda > Branchiopoda > Diplostraca > Daphniidae > Daphnia > Daphnia galeata. Next base: position 19,030,250 of record CM061121.1, read on the forward strand.
ACTATTAAGAAACCAATACACTATCTGAAAAACTGTTAGACTGATATCATTATACCTAATACAAAATTATACCTAACAAAGTATGTAACCCAGTAGTATGTTCTGTAAAGAGAAGTATATAAGAGCTATATACTAAATAATAAGAATATGGACATGACATTTTCATAATTCTTGAACAACAAACAAATGACGAGAATTTTTCAATTGAATTTTGGCATGAGAATGTTTGCTATCTTAAATAGCCTAGTATAGTAGTAATCTCGTTTCATTATTATTCAAAAAAAATACCGTGCGATGAAAACAAGTGCGTTGTGTATTTTGAAGGGCAAAGAAGAGCAAATGCTACAGGAACCAGTCGGGACGAGTTGGCCATTTTCGGAGACGAGGAGTTTCTTTGAAGGCAGATTCTTTGTCGTCAGATTCGTCTTCGTCACGGACTTTTCATATAATACGTAAGTTTTCATTTGAAACGATAATTTGATGACAATAAAGAAAAATTGCCGGATATTTCAGATGAATTCAGGTCGAGCGATGCTCCAAATTATATATGTAGCCAAATGTTTGTGAAGCAATAAAGCATTTAGATATAAATCAGGCCCATTTACCGTATACTTTCACGTTAGAACGTCAATTAAATAATTATGAAATATAAAAACGGTAGATGACAGAGCGATATATTTGATTAAAAATAAGCAAAAAGGGTAACAATGAATCCGGTTTCAATTGAAATGCCTTCAGCGTATAGCAGGTTGTTGGCTGATCCCATATTATTATTCAAAATGTCCGTATTGGATCCAACTTAGCATCTAACATTCACGAGGCTCTCAAGGGCAAGGAAGAGAGCAAACACCTCAGGGGGAACTCGCTGGGACAAGTCAGTCGTCACGTATTCCATGAGGGAATTGTATTCACTATTGTCGAGAAGATGACACGAAAGTTCACAGTGGTGCCTCGCTCTTTCTTCAGAATAAAAGCATCGTCGTCGTCTTGTCACGACAGCTGAGAATTAATTCAAATTCATTTCGGATAACCAAATATACTATCTAGCGAAGCTATGAAATTCGTAAGTGGATTAATATCAATTATACCCATTTAATTGACATCCCTTGCGTAACATTTCCCTCCTTTTCAGATAGTCATCATCACACTGATTTTAGCCCTGCTGGCAGTTGTAGATGCTGGTGTTCAGACATATCGCCAGGGTGGCAACTTTGCTTACGCGTTTACGACACAACAGCATCAGGCAGTGCCGTTGTTGTACCAGCAACCCGCGTCTTCTCTCCCAGAGTCTTTCCCGCAGACTAACTATGCTTTATACACAATCGAACCCAATTACTATTCAAAGATTCCTTATTCACCTTACCTTTACCAGCAGTTGCTTTTTAAAAATGACGACAACGAACTCTTCGCTCCCATGATGGGAACCGAGACTGAAAATGAAAGCAAATGGTTTAACTCCAATCCCATAAATACAGCACACTCTCTTCCTACATCAACGAATTCTGTGTCCGCATCCGCATTGGCTTCGACTTCGAATTCCGTTGGATCGACTGGAATTCCATCGTTTTCTTCTGCATCTAACGCCGTGTTCCAATACCCATTTCTCACGTTATTTCACCGATTGTTCAGCAGGCCCTCTCTATTTTCCAACCGGCCGAACAGACCTGCGACAGCGGTTTCCAGTGCACCGCCACTTATGAGACTTGTTTTAAACAGTATCAACGACTCCATTATCATTGAAACCCTAAATTTGATGAACCCGTTCGCCCGACCCCGACCGTGAAATTTGAATATGGATTCTTTATTTATATATTCCATTACACTAGTTAATATCTAGTTACGGATGCATCATATCACAATAAACGTCAGTTCAATTTATCTAATATTATTCTGTAAATTTCTCTTTAAGGATGACAGAATGGTATTAAAAGGTTTTATTTTTGAAGGTATATGGTCTCTTGCTTCTTTCGATACATAATATTATAAAAGAATTTTCAAAATCTTATCGTTTACGTAATTCCCAGTGGCGATCCGCTGGCTCTCTAAGTACATGAATACACATGTAGATTATTGAAAAATGATTGAGGTGCGTTGGCTGGCTTCCATTAGGTGAAAATCCAACAGGGTTGATGACCAGCAGCATATGATTATAGACAACATAGACAAAATCGAGATCATTTGAGGTCCAATACCAAAGCTGGTAAGGTTATATTAGCTGCCTGAGGAATCTTTTTGATCTTCCGTCATCTCCTCATCGTACGCATCCAAAAGGGACAGGTTGATCGAACTGAGATGGAAGATTAGGAAGAAGAACTTGTTTCTGAAAGCTTCTGGCAAGTGAAAACTCTGTTGGCATTTTCATATTTTTGATTGAGGCGATTAAGAAGCGCCAAGTTCAAGGTGAGCTCTTTATTGCGGTGCCATGTTAGCCGGTATATAAAAGCTTCATCTGTTAATGCAGCGGTCATTAGAATGTGAGTCGGCAGATCGTGAAACAATAGCCTTATTATTCTCCTAATCCAATCAATAACCTTTTAAGATAACCATCATGGAATTCGTAAGAAATGTTTCAATTTTAAATCATAAAACATTTTGAGAGAGAGGATATTTGATATTTTCTCTCGTGACCTCCAGTAATACCTTAAACATTCGATTCAACAGATGTTCGTTTTGCTTTCAGCACTGCTGGCCGTAGATGCCATGCCCGTGAAACCTTTATTCAGTATCCAAGAAGACGTCCACTTTGTTTATCCCATTAATACCCCAATAATGTATTACTATTACGTTCCTTATTTCATTCCCCCTAGTTCGCCATCCATCAATCAGTTGACAGATCCTGCGCTTGAATTTGACGAACCTGAAGGCGTAACGGAATACAAACAGTTTCTCTCGGACAGAACCATATTAGGCCTTTTTACTGCCTCCGATCTTGATTCTGTTGAGGTATACTCTAATCCGTTTCAAGAATTTATCAATCGAGTGTTTTTTGGAGGACAATATAGGCCTAACCGACTTTGGGCACTGATTACGGGCAACAGACCAGCGGGTGCTACCAGCGTGTCATCGGCAATTACCAACCAAATTAGAGTTTCAAGTGAATCGACTGTGGATGACAATGAAAATGAATCTGTGATTATTGAAGTTCAATGATTCCAAATGATGCGAAATGCACGATGTGTCACTAACCCCGAAAGTGCCAATACTCGGATGTCTCCCCCCGTGAATTTTTTCGTTTTTATTCATTAAAAATACACCGAACGGAAAAAACGTGATGAAAATTCCAACGACTTTTGTTTTTGTATTATTTGTATTTTGTTTTCATTTCACTTTGGATGTTATTCTCCATTAGTTACAGAACAAATATCGAGATTATCATGAATGTATGCATTAAGATTTTATAGTAACTGTTGCAATGTTTTCCAATTTACTTGTATATACATCCTCTTGAAACACGAAACCAGTCGGACAGGTCATTCTAATTGACGAGAAGAGAAGAATCCGTGCATGAAGTCAATTCATTTTTCAGCGTTGGAATGATATATAAGAAATCAGATTCACTGATATTATAGTAGTTAACTAGTTATCCATCAGCTCCATCCCAAAAAGTGTGCATCTGCAGCAGGAACAAGAATCCAAAGAAACTCGTTTATTTCAAATTCCATTAAACCAACTTTGTTATGTTTATAAAAGAGAACAAAAAACAAGTTGTCGCTGATGCGTCCTCAAACTTGCCCCCCGCTAACGTATAAAACTCGGACGATGTAGCTTCAACGGCCCCAGAAAGTGTTCATCAACAAAACAGTCTCTTATATACCAAACGATGAAATATGTAAGGAGATATTTTCACAATCAGTTTTTAACTATTCTCACAAAAGAATGTTTTTTGTCAATTGCTTCCCATTTTAATTATTAACCTTCAGTTTCACTTTTCCTATAGTGTGTGTGTGTGCTGCTAAACATTTTCTTGTGATTCCTTAATTTCGCTCTTATTATACAGATCATTGCACTGGTTTTGGCCCTGGCGTCGGCCGTAAACGCTTGGAGATATCCATTTTATTATCCATCCAGTCGCCAGCATGACTTTGCTCAGTTACCATTTTACAATCAACATTTTCCAACTCCGCGGCCGTACTATCCCGCTGTTCATCCGGCCTTCCGGGCGTTTCCCTTTTCTCCGCGTCCCTTATACCCTCATCGGTTCTATGCGGATAGTTTAGTCGACAGAGAATTCGAGCCGGAGAAGAAGATGGAATTCCGGGATGACATTGAGAGTGACGATGAACTATACGACCCAATCGACGACGAACCGGTACCTGACAGCCGGTTTTTACTCTTCCAGACCAACACTCCGTACAAGAGGTTCAACAATTTCATCAGAGCTTTGGATAATTGGAGAACAGCAATGAAATCTCGAAGGAGATGGAATTTAAAAATCAGGAGAAACAAAAACGGTTTTGTTATTGAAACATATCAAACTCCTACTGAAGATGAAAAAAAAACAATGAACGCAATTAATGCACATAACGCAATTAATGCAAAGCCTCCAAAGTACGCAAACAACGGCTACTTTTATGATTACTGATTTGTCACATTATTATTATTATTTGTTTAAAAATAAAAACTGTTGCATCCGTCAGGTCAATCGCTTTCAACCTAGACACTCCATATAAGGACTGGCATAACTTAATGTTGCGCAATTTATTTTTACTTAAGGCAATAAAAATTTACTCAGTGCAACACTGATGCAACAATTGCTGTATAGTCCGTGTTTTAGTTAACAGTTCACACAATAAAATGTGCAACGTAAATCCGATCCTCGTTGTCCGGCATTTATTGGTTCTTATTTTTAAACATCTTATGAGAAGACTGTATGTTTTATCAATACAGTATGAGCCCAAATAAACAACCAAACAAGCATTTCATGGTCAAAGTGGAAAGTAAACTATAAATACACCAACACAAATACTTGAATTCTTAATCGGCGGAACGGCAGGGAAGCCGGAAGTTCTATTATGAAAGTTGTTGATGCTTTAGTCATTGATCCGAAATAAATTCACGGGCACCAATAAAGGTCATGTTTCAATGTGTACATCCTTTTTAAAAATGATAAATAAATAAAAGGATATACGCATATATATCTATAATTTATACTGTATATGATGATCGACCGTGTCATTTTAAAGAAAAAAACAATATAGGCGATGTCGTTCTGTCCTTGAAGGACTGTACAGCCTTAGCCTTCACCTGCAACGAAGGTTACAAATCATCCGAAAAATTAAAGGTAACAGACCCATTTGAAGGGTGAGAAGAAGTGAGAAGAAAAAAAACCGCACCCACCGGAACTGTTTTATTATTATTAAAAAAGCTGTTAAATGGTGAACGAGGATATTGGGAACTAATTGGTCGGGAAATCCAATTGCTGTGTGGTCAGTTTTGCACTATATATAAAGACGGAGTTCTATTCAAGATTCAACAACATTCTCCACTGCAAAAGTCTGTGAATCGGTTCGGCTATTCGATCGTACAACGCTCAACACCAGAAATGAATTCCGTGAGTTTGTTTTTTACTCGAAGTATTAAATTTTTAAAATTACCTTTCATTTGTCCGGAGCAACTTTATTGATTCGGTTTCATTTCAATCCATATGTAATTTATTTATATTGACTCGGAGCAGGTTGTTATTCTGTACTTTGTATTCGTGACGGTGGCCTCTGCGGGCGTGAGTCGCAGTGACGTCTATTTCAACATGGGTGGCAGTCAAGTGGCTTACAGCATCAATCACAAACCGGATCCACACGGAGGACCCAATGCATTCGTATCCGTCAGTAGAGATGAGCCCGTTCGCCATCAATGGGCTCACGATCCTGTCCTTCACGTTCCTGTTACCGTTCCCACTCCATCAGTTTATACGTCTGCCGTCTATCCGTTCGTCTACCCCACGACTGGCCTTCACGCTCCGATTTCTTCCCATCGTCAACCTAAACATTATCCGGCCGCTTATTACCCATTTGCTTATTCCCCTTACTCTCCTTATTACCCGTATTCTGGTCATCCAGGATTCATTTTCGTAGCTTAAACTGTGTTTTGCTCCTTGTTTCACGACACCAAAGATTGCTGCAACACAATAAAAAGTAATTTTCAGAAATTTGGTGAGGGTTATTAAATTAAAACTATTAACAACACGGCTCTGTTCGACTGCAGCAGTCAACTGCCAGTGAAAGACAATCAAGAAAATTTGTTTCCCAAATTGTCGATAATATCTCAAATTGACAGTTGAAATGGGAAACGAAAGATGCCTATCAAAATTTTTTTTTTGTGGTTAATGTTAAGCCATAAACGACAAGATGTTTACACACGCCAGTAATTTGTTAATGTTTTAGGGAAATATTTGCGAAAAGAAAGAATGAGGAACGTGCATTATCGCGATATCCGAGTATTATGTACATCGCTAAGGCAATGAAACAACCGAAATTCGTCGCATGCTCGTCTGTTGGACGAGAAACAAGGACCTTGACTGTCTCCTCCAGCAGTTTCATCCGGCTTACGTGATGTGCGGCGTCCAAGGCTCCTCCAGCAGCGCAGCAACTCCAATTGCATGCCCATAACGAAATAACTGACTCTACAAGTAAAACGGAGAAGCCAAGCGCATTAAACTAACTGGTTTCCTCCCTCCTTTCTCTCTCCTCTTCTCTCCTCTCTCTCTTTCTTTGATGGTTATTTCGAAGGTTGCACTTAAAAAGGCAAACTTCCTGGCGCGTGCATTGGGCAGACCGTAGAGATTTTTACCAGCGCAACTCTTATTATTATTGTTATTTCGATCTCATCAAAACAATATAGCAATGCTGCTTATTTTAAATTCAAGCACACAATAAATGTATCCTTTCTCATGGTGGATTCTTACTTTGATACAAAAATACATCCATATATTGCGTGTATTTATTTACATTCATTTATTTCTTACTTCGAATTGAACCAAATTGTGATAATCGGTGATAATAATAATGCTAATACGTTTCATCGTGTATATTCGTAAATACCATTCGCTAGTAGGTTATACAGAAGTCTATATGACGGCTGTGATATATGATCGAATTGCAAATAGTGAATCCTCGACGAATGAAACTCCCTCTAAAAGTATTTCGAAGGTGAAAGAAGGCGAAAGAGATTGAAGGATGATTTTTGAATTTTTTCAAAAATTGTTTTCAAGTTTCAAAATTTCTTTTGAAACATTTTGGGAATTCGACGAGTTCACTTCAACTGAAGGCGGTTGTGGTCGTCAACAGGATTTTGTGTATCTGCTGTTTCACAATGACACGCGATAGGAACTATTACAATTATTTGTTGTTAATTTTTAAATGAATTTATTTGAATTTTAACCGAATTTTAGCGATTCTTACTGATAAGCCGAAGCTCTTGCCGGCTGACCTTTTTCAAGTGCTCGAGAAAGACAATTTTTGCCAAGGAAATTTGAGATGCTGTTGTTAGGAATATCAAGTCCCCTATTATCATCTTAAACTAATACAGAAACAGTCAGAGTCAATCTTTTTTAAAAAATTAAAACTTGGTGCAATAAAAGAACTCTCACATTTAAAGGTCCTTGAAAGAAAATTCTAGTATATTCAACATTTCTCAACCCTCATCAGAATAAGAGTATAAAGCCACACCTATGTAGAATTGTAGATATAAACAAGAAGAAGCGGTTTGAGAGTGCTGCGTAATGGAGTTCGTCGCCGAGACATCACCAGCTGCCCAGCTGTTTTGTTGTAAAATTTAAAACCAGTCTTGACATTCTTATAAGGATGGGCTTTGACGACAGAATAAATAATGCAGCAGCGATACAAATCATTGATATTAGATGCATGGCTAGATGACAGGAAGGAGGAGTAGGAAACAACTTGATTCATCCCCCGGTAGAGGAAAGTCCTTGATTTATTGGCAAATCATAACCCAACATCATTTTCAACGTTGGACTAGATCCATGGCTATTGAAGATCAACAAGAAGAGAAGGACAACACCCGACGGCATTGGCTGGAACACCAACATCTTCACTGTGTGTACTTCAAACATTTATCAACTCAGAAGGTCATCACGACCGCGCCCAACCGAATGAAGGAAGTCCGCATTTTAACACGATCGCCCTATATCTAATATAAGTCTTCATTGTGGTCTATATAAACTCGCATCCTCAAAGGATCAACAGGTAGTCTGTGACTTGGTAGCCTCTCGAAAGCTTCAGCATCAACACTCAAAGTCCTAGAATGAAAACTGTAAGTAAAATCCAACGAATAAAATTTGATTGATTTACAGCGACAGGTGACTCATTTCGGATACAAACGGCCAATGGAACCATAGGCCATTCTGTTTCTTTTTTCTGCCTTTGTAGCCGCATCTCATTGTACATCTGTTGCCTTCACCAGCAGCAAATTAGGAAAGAGGACTCCAGTAAGCCGAAGCAATGTCTTCTTCAACATGGGCGATAGCAACGTCGCTTACAGCATCAACCATAAACCAAGCGGTGGACCCGATACTTCCGTCTCCGTCACTCGCAATGTTCCCGCTCGTCCAGCCACAGTGCCCGTTCCCGCCATCGTGCGCGCTCCTGTCGTCGTCAAACAAGCCCTTAACGTTCCCGTCGCTCCCGTGAATGTTCCAGCAGTGCCAGCAGTGGTTTTCGACGCTCCTGCCCCAGTTGCTGCTGTACCACAGGCTCCGATCCCGGTACCATTCAACACAGTGGCTCACTCTAACGTTGTGGATGCTTATCATCTGGCCGATCCGTTCGCTTTCGGTCCTCATCCATTCGTTGCCGATTACCCGGCATTTTTCGTTTAAAATGGGTCTCAACATCAAGCCATTTTTGTGCGATTGTGAGTTGTGGCCAAATCTAAAATTTCATTGCTGTTTTTTTTTGTTTTTTGTTTAGGCCGAGAGACTAGCGGGATATGCGTTGTGCTGTGCCAAATCTATTCGTGTCCACCTGTTGATTGTTAGTTGCATTAGGTTCAACAGTTTGTACGCTCTCTCTCCCTTTTTTGTATGTATACAGTTATATCTTGTATGGCGGTTTTCTTCCTATACGTGGATGAATAAATTCCTACTTCTCAAGGATCGGCTCAAATCTTTTTGTTTATCAACGGGAGGAGTTGTGTCCACTGGTCGAGCGTCTGGTATTACATTTACCATTTGCCTAACGCCTAACAGCCAAATAAATAGAGAGAAAAAACAAGTTCTCCGATGAGGAGGAGATGAATCACTATGAGCAGTGAGCAAACTTTCATTTTTTGTTGGCTGGCATTATTCGTCAAACATGGTTTGAGAAATGAGAAAGAATGTGGGAGGATGGAAAGAGTAAAAGTGGGTTATTTATGCAGCACACTTCACACACGCACTTTTCTCTGGTAGATAGTTCACATAATCTATTCTAAAGATCGCTAATATGTGATGTGCCCCATATAATACCAGTTATTGGACGCCTCCATATCAAACCGGATAGTCATGAATGTTATTTAAAAAACTCATTCGTCATAGATAAAAAGATTGGTGTTGTATATTTTACGATAAATTAATTAAATTGGACATAGAACAGCTCATATTAACACATGGGCCTCGTCATGACATTTTAAATAATTTAATAACCGAGTCCGGTACGTTTGTATGGGAGAGCGGGGGCAACGGGGAGTTCGTATTCGTGGACGGGAGCGACTGGGAGTTCGTATTCATGGACGGGAGCAACTGGGAGTTCGTATTCGTGGACGGGAGCGACGGGCAAGTGGTCACCCTTGGGTTGGAATCCAGCATCATCAGCGACCCAGGTCAAAGTGAATTTCTCGCCTTCAGGAGAAACCCAGTAGGAAGATCCCTTGTTGGTGTTTCCGTAGACTTCCTTGGTGTATTCTTTGCCGTAGTCATCGACGGTGGTGACGGTGAATTTCTTCTGGACCTGGGACTCGTCGCGGGTGGTGTAGTCAGACAGAGCGTAGCTATAATAACACATACGACGTAGATATTAGTACAGTGTCCATATGTATGTGTAAGAGGTTTTTGCGCTGTTATTGAAGTGAATTAACGACAGAAATAAATAGTACCTCCATTGGCTTGATCCATCCAAGTTCCTCTCGTCCGATTGGCTGACAACGGTGATCTCGGGGTATTTGTAGTCCTTTTCGTACTTCTTTTCGTACGTGGGGTAGCTGGAAGGAGCTGCGGCAGCAGCGGCGATGAGAACGGCGACGATGAACTATAGAACAAATTAGGAAACACTATTAGAATTTAAAACGTTAAAATAAAGTGGACAATTTCTCGCTTTTGTTTTACCAGCTTCATGTTGACTTCTTTGATTGGTTTCAAGAATGATAGGAAAAAAAAGGTAAATGTGCCTTATATACTCTAGCGCAATCGGTGAAGGGCTACCACTTGTTGTCTGACCTAATTTTATTTTTCACGACGGACGGGGGCATTCGTTTACCAATAGTCAACAACATTCTATAATACCAACTAGACCGCGCCCTTTGCAATTTCAATATTATTCCACCGTTGCACAGCATTGGAGATGTAAAATATAGACTTTTACTATGATTAAATGTATGATTAGTATTTCAGTTATACCTTCGAAAGTGCTCGTAATTTCATCCAGCATACATAAACCGGTATTTTGTTATTATGGGAGAGATTATCGACTATTTTGCCTATTTTCCATCCAAATGAGCGCTCGCATTTGAAATAATGCGAGCGCTCATTTTGACATTGAGATGTCTCCATCCATCGATAAATCAAATGACTGGAATGTTATAGGACGTTACAGGTTACAAAGTGATTGGAAAACCACTTTTGGCTATGTAAAAACACATTCTAAGAAATTTGACAATCTCTCTATTTAACCTGAAAAAAGGTGAATATAGTCTTTCATTTTCTCTTTTATGATCACATGCTGGAATTTCACATCTTGAAATCGAATTGAATGAGGTGACTCAAAGTTGCTGTTGAATCACCCAGTTCCTTTCTTCTCTGGCTTTCTTGAATTTGGTTTGAATTGACCCCCAAATCTGCAATCATATTACAGTTAACCGTGACCATGAATGGAAAAACGAAATCTCAAGACGAGCCCGTGATTTAAAAAAAAATGAAGCGCTACAGGCGTGTTGGCATGGACTCGTTCTGGATATGCCTCAATCGTCTCTGTCTGATTGCGAGATTTTCTCATTATTCGCATGGCCAAGAGTGAAACTCTTTGGCGATTCACTCTTATAGCCCCTCGCGGAGAAATTGCATCATATTAGGTATATTATTATGTCTGTGTATACACATGGTTGTGACTTGTCTCGACCGTGCCTCACGCCCAAATGTATTAAATCACATTTACAGGGCGACAGTGACCGAATACGTATCGGGTTTGCATAGCAACGCGCGTAGCGCTCAACAATGTTATCCTTATAGACCAGATCCGCCTGATAAAATAGTCAGTTGTTGTGTGAGTGTTATTGGTGACCAATATGCGCGATGATGTTGCCAACCAGCAGAGAAAGGCAAAAGAGATTTCCATGTCGTCGCCGCAAGGATTGATGGCGAACAAAACCAACAGACATTTCTTTAACATTTTTCTTTATTGTGTGTACCCTTTTTGGCATTTTCTTATCTAACAGTATATTCGACTTTTTCGTTGTTGGCCCATCGATGGATCGACGCAGAAAATAAAAACAACGAATGCTTTTCACATGCAATGCGCATATACCTTGAGGTATTGCGCATAACTGTGGAACAGATAAAGACTATAGGGCAATCAAGAATTTTCAAAAAGAATTTGGGCTGCATTAACCTTCAAATATAGTTCTTACAAATCTTACAGTATGTTATATTGTGGATTACGTGATGCCCAACAACGGATTTGAAAAAGTAACAGAACTGATTCGAATGTCGAACCTTGAGCGCTTTAAGGCGAATAAAAAAACCGGAATAAATTGAGCAAAATGACGGGATATTTAAATGAAGGCTGTACAGCAATTGAACAGTTTCAACCTTAAACCAGTTTCTCGCGTCTCATGAGCGCACATTCTTTTGTTCGATTGCAAACAATAGCGAAACAATTTTTTTGTTGTCTTCTTACACGTTACAAACATTAGACTGATTAGAGCATTTAGTCATTTATCAATCTATTTTAATCGGAATCTCGGACAATAAAGGTCCAACAAAAGATGGATTAGTCTGATAACTATAAACTGTCTGGGAAATTGGGAAATGGGCCAACTGGGTCACACATCAACATAAATTAACCAAATTTTCTAATATTTTGTCGGACGTTTATTTTTTGTGCATTTTCTTTTTTTTTTAAAGAGTAATAAAAAAATTGTTTAGCGGAGCAACGGGTTTCTTTTTCAAGCAACAGGTTGCAGCACTGAACGAGTCTTGGAATCCGAGGGAAAAAAATGGAATATCAAAAATGAACTTTCGAAAAATTGAGGCGCGATTTTCAAAAAAGATAAGCAAAAGGCGGACACTAAAACAAGAACATCCAAGGATTCCATCGAAATTATAGTTTGTGCTTCACGACGACACACATCCTTAACGAAATGAAAAATAAATTTAGGCCGAGTGTACTCTAATGTTATTACTTATTAGAGTGTGTGTTGAAATTGTGCTCGACACGCTGCGTTCGCCCAATTTCCATATTCATTTTTTTTTGTCCTTAATGAGTTTTAATTAAATAATTGGCTAGACGTCCTTGTCCAATTGTCTCAATTAAAAGGAAAGATGTACGCAGCAGCAACGGAACAAATGAGTATTACATTCAAGAAAACGTCATTATGAGATATTCTATGGAAATATTAACCGGCCGGGATGAATCGATTTGATATGGTACCGGACGATAGCAACAACAACAGTTTTGTTTAAAAAAAAAAATGGTCGAGAACAAAGCGAAAACAAAAATACTACTTTTCTTTTTCAAACGTTCCCGTAAATGGAGAACGAAGCAATTGAGAAAGATGAAGAGGAGTTGTGTGGCTGCTGCATCGTCTCGTGTATATAAATGAAATGACTTCGCCTTGATGATGACTTACTGACGATGAAGACGGTCTTCTTTACCACAGCACCACCATGGTCATTTCGTTTATCTTTTTATTTGAAAGAGAAACAGCCAAATAGCAGAGATGGCGCACTTTTAGCCACTTGCAACCGCTGAACTTATATGGGCATATTCTCCTATACATAGAGATCTGGCTAGTTCTTCTTCTTTCTACTATAAAAACACATTATTGCTGGACGTGCGTGTGTCCCTCCTTTTTTTTCATTTTTCTGCACGAAGATCAAAACAAAAAACTTCCTCCTCCCCCCTCAACTAAAAACTGGCGGTTTCAACGATCTGACAGCATGAAAGGGAAATTTGGGGAAAATAGACGAAAATGTGACAACCGAGACGCGAGAAGGCCGTATACGTCTGTGTGCGATCATTCCTCTCCCGCATGATAACAAAATCTCATCCGCGCCATTGGTGAGATCCCAGGGATCCGGTTATGATGAGATCTATTATCATCCGCGCGATTTCCATTATCAAAGAATGACGAGAGAATGCACTTAGTGACGCACATCCTATCTCTCTGTAAAGTTTTCTTTTGTCTTATACTATAGGAAGAGATTTTGTCAATTCAATCCATTTTCACGGATGGCAACTTTATATATAATAGTACATGAAATTCCGTGAATAGATCGTTCATCATGGTCGATGGCCGTGGAAAGACGAATCAAATGATTTCTTCTTCTTCTTGTTTTTCAAAATGTGCGCGCATTCTTCTTCTTCTTCTCGGAACCCGTTTGATTCATTTTGGCTGCCTTTAATATACGCGCTTATTTCCCATTTAGAAAGAGGTGCCATCGTCTGCGCACGGCCTTCGTGTTGGGCTGAATGACGCCATGATCGTCGTGAAAGGAAAAAAAACCGGTAGCGTTGGGCCCAAAACACAAGTGGATCTCACGAGTCATCAAGGACGCTCGCCTTTTGTTTTCATGCATCTATATAGTTGGGTATAGATTCTATATACATACCACCTCATTCCCATTATTTCACCTGTTAACCCTTCTCTCTCTATATTTCTATCGATTCTTGATTTTATTTTCACAAACAGCACAAATTGCAGCACCTGTAGGCGTCGGTGTGCTGGCCTGAGAGAGTCCCGGTTGCGTGATGAGCCCCGCTATACGTCTCGACCTTGCTATGTCGAATGGATGCGCCTCAGCAGAGCAGTATATACGTACAACACATTCACTTCATGCCTAATCTATCGTGTCATTTCGACGTCGACGGAGTTTCTCATCGCTCCATCATTACAAGAACGAGCTTATATCTACCCCTACCTATATATACGTAGTACTACACCTCTCTCAAAATGATTATTATATACCCGTGAGTTGTATTCTAAACGTGATGTGTGTCGTGCATTCATCAAAACGTAACAAAGTTGAGCTTATTTAGGTATACAGCCGAAATGTTTTTCTCTCTCTCTCTCTCATTTGCGACCGGATTTCTCTAACCGAATGAATGCAGGGAGACCATCAAATGATGAATAAAGTTAATGGTTATCGACTAATTGCGATCGAATGCAAAAGTCATTATAATAAGCTAACAAACCTCGTTGGCATATAGTTATATACAGAATGCATCACGCAGTCAGATGCGAAAGAGCAGAACATAATAGATGCGAGATTATATTATAGACGAGTCGAAAGGAAAACAACAACAACAACATCCATATTTCAAAAGAAATGGCTGGTAGACATGCGCTGAACTATTTTCTATTTTTATGTTGTACGCATCTGAAAATATTCGACAAATAATTGTGGAATGACTTTCAAAAATTTTTGTTTGTCCAGATGACACGGGGAAAAAAACAACAACAACAACAACAAATCCTGCAACATACGTTATTCATATATTTAGGGGGTCCTTAGTTTTTCTGTCTAAAGCTCGATATACGGTTATGTAGTAAAACTGTTGTTTCGTGAATTCAAATCACAAAAAACGTTCGTTCCCTCTCACACAATGACGCGCTTTAAACATTTGATGAGCCATCCTTTTATTTTTATCGATAGAATTCGATCGAAATCGCAAAAAAAGAAAGAAGAAAAAAAAGGGACCAGCTGCTGGCCGGACAACTTTCCAATCGATGATTTGAAAATATGTTTCACAGACAGCGCACAAAAAAAAAACACACACACACACACAATGACCGATTTGAATTCACCGGAAATTGTCGAGTGAAAGTTACGACTGGTGAGCAATAAAAAAATATATCGAAGAATGTTAAATCAACGTTTTGATATACGAAGTGTAATACTTACTGTGTACTGTATAAATCATTCATTAGTGCGCCGTTGACGAGAATATAAAGCGATGACGCAACGGAAACGATTTATTCACTCGAGAAAGTTGCTTCCTAAGTTATTTCCTATATTTCTATTTGTTTTGTATGCAAATTTATAACTTTGTGGATGTCATCGGATCTAATAACCCGAGTTCCTCCTCCAGCTGATGGACAACTCTGTAATCAGAGATACGATTTTGAATGACATATCGCGCCATTAAATAATTCCTCGCTGTTATCTCCCCAGCAAAACAATAGAAGAGAGAAATTTTATGGTGATGTCACACATATTCTTATCGACTTTCGCTCTCTATCTCTATACAATCATCATCTATGTGATAGTGGTGTCGACGAGTTGATTTAGATAGGCTACATAATGGGTTTTCTGTATATTGTTTGTCAAATAATAAACTACCGGATTTTGGTGTTGGCACTGAATTCCAAAAATTCAATTTCCCTTTTTTTTAAAAAAACTTCCATTTTGAATAAATAATAATAAATAGTGAGACTATGGTAATTGATTTAGCATCAGGTATAAGCATAGTTTACCTGACTGCTGCACATATAGCCATGCAATTTGACGATATTCTCAACGAAAATATTATACAGTTCAGAGTGTCTTATTAGTCGAGATGTGCGCGCTGCTGGATGATGATATGCTCGCAACCCGCAGAGACGCGCATAACGGACGCATAAAGGATGTCATAAATTCCCTTCCATTTTTCCCGAAAGAAGTAGAAAAGCTCCCGCTGCTGTTGCTGCTCCTCTTGGCTCTCTGATGTGGGCGCTCAGCTGCTCATGCCATTGTGTGTATGTGTTACCTATCACGAAAAAAAAAAAATGCGAATTTATTACACGCGAGTAGAGAGAAGATTCTATAGCTCCCTATTTCTATTCGCTCTTTGGGTTTGGCCTTTTTGAACGTGGTCACACAACACTCATTAAAGGTTTTTGTTGACTTGACACCTTCTCTTCTTTGGCCTACATTATGAATGAAAGCCGATATTTATATATATACGCCAAGGTAATAAGCTAATAAGTATATACACCTCGGCGGTGGCGGCGCGCGTTCCAGTTTTTCTTGCATTTCTTTCTCCGTCATCAGCTCGCTGTTATAGTGTTTATATACTACACATGGCATCAGCCTGCAGGGCAGAGATGGCCTATACCCAGGTGTGTTATTTACGTGAATACGCTGCCGAGTCTCTTTCACATCACAGAACACAGCAAGTAGAGGGACAAGGACGTTTTCTAAAGAGAAAAATAAAAACCCCCCAATTCTGTTGTTGAATGTCTCGCAAGAGCTCTATCCCTCCCGAAAGCTGTTCTCAAACGACGCTACATTGAATATGCAAAACATTAATTTGTGTTTGTATTTGGCAACTGCTGCTGGTGTGGGCCACTCGGTTTGGGCTAAAACGTTAAAACGAACCTACTGTCCTATATTATAAGTTCTCGGACGAGTTTTGCGTAGAAAAAGTCCGTTACTAAGCGACGATGTCTAAATTCAACAGCAGGCCGTTTGTGATCTGGAATAATGTCTCACTTTGAATCAAGTGTCCAGCACGGGATTTTCATAATTTTGGCGTGAAATTGTCGTCTCAATCACATGCCTGACGGAATGTTTGAATCAGACAACAGGTGTCCATGCCAAGATAGAATATCCAAGACAACAGAGGAACTCATCCAAATAATTGGCCATGGTCTATGGGTCCGATGGCTAAGGGCTGATAGAAAGGATGTCGTTTGTGATTCATAAAATTTCAGATTGTGATGTGCATCCCGTAGGCCAACGGCAGCGCGCTGTTCTCCGGTTGTAAAGTCCCGCGTTCAATTCTTCGTCTCTCTCTTATTCACGTGTGTGTATATGTATTGAATCTCTGTCTTGTCATCTCAATATACTGTCAAAATGATCCGAAGTCTGTCTCAATTCAAATCTAAACTCAACCTCCCGGTCTATTAGTCGTCCTGTTGCTCATAAAGGACCTCTAAACATAAAGATCGTATAACCCTGTCTTAAATCCCGGTGTCAAAGATTGGGTCTTGTTGGCTAGTTGTTCTGCACGTTCGGAAATCGTTGACTTCTCAGAGTCGTACCTCACCCACTACGCTGTCAATGAAGTACGAACGTGCAGTTCCAGGTCAGACACCACCTCCCATAACCTTCCCTTTTAAATTTATTTTACACCAAATACAATTATATCAAAGTATGTCTGAATCTAGCCGATATGATGAACGTAGAAATCCCGTTACTAAGCGACGAACATCGTCCATCTCGGGATGGTCTCTGCTGTACACACAACAAACAACAACACGACGATGTTGGTGTATACGTAGAGATTTTCAGCTCACGAAAGAAATGGACGTGGGTTGTGTCAAGGTCTTTCTCTTTCTCTCTGCGGCTCAGCAGCAGGAGCTTCAGACAGCTTTGCCTTTTTCTTTCTTTAGATGAGCTGTTATTTCCAAGTATTAGGCGAGAGTCATCGTGAATGCTGCCCATCATACACACAGCACACGTATACATATAAAGAGAGAAAGAAAAAAAAAAAAAAAAGGACCGGCCGGCATCTTCTTATTCGTCTTCTCTCATATATAAAAAAGAAAGATTTGATTTTTCTTTTTATAAAATGTTGATGATGAGAGCCGACGGTTTTTCTTTCTTGTCGGTCGGTCTCTTCATCGATCCAAACTCCCAACTTTCGTCCATTCTCTCTCTTTCTAATACCTATTGAAGAGTATTACGCAAGAGCTGAGCGCATCAGCAGCTCTCGGCGCGTGAAAGGAGCCTCTTATTTGATTTCTGATGGCGCTGACCCTTTCTATATACTACATATCTATAATATCGCCATATAACATATCACCTGTGCTGTGGCTTACACTTTTTTCTTTCTTTCTTAGTTCATCACAATGGGTCGTATCTGTCGTGTTTCTAAATGGCGAGAAGACCAGCAGGAGCCCCAACCGACTATCGAGTTGATGTGCGCCATATATTGCCAGCCTATCGATGTATATAACCAACACGACATCCACCACCAACATAAGCATTATATGTTTCTCTCTTTCTCTCACGATATTATACTGTGTGTATAGTAACTACCGTACTGATTATATATAGCCAGACGGCAGGTCTTCTTTGCCAGCTGTTTTACGGGCCACCTTTCACTGGGGGACGCGTTCATTCTCCATTTCGTTCATCACAAAAAAAATGGCCCCGTGTGTGTGTGTGTGTAATCACAACTGGGAGAGAAAAAAAGTAACAAGTATGACGTGAATTGAATTATTGTTGGAAAACACTTTCGATTTTTTTTTCTTTCTTTTCCCAACTGTATTGTATGTGTGTTATGCTGCCTTGCTTCTGTCACATAATGACCCACCCACAAACAGTTAAAAATTTTCATTTTTTTTTTGTTTTTCTTGTTGTTGAGATTACTGGTCGTGAAATTTTATCAACCGTGAAATCTCTTGTTCTTTTTTAGTTTTTTTTCGAGTTATTAAATTTCGGTTCATTTTTCTACATTTTCTCGTCGACGACGACTACACCCATCCAGCAAAAGCAATGCGAAAACTGTCGAATGTGGGAGTTGCTCTATACAGTCTATTATACTCACGCTCGACTGCAGTTGAAATAGTTGGCCAAATAACAATTAGCTTTATGATATGACTCAACGTCGAAAAGGCTGAGATTTAACTCTGCGCAACTGATGCTGAAATGGGTTGACTGTTCTCTCGTCCGCAAAAACGTTGTCGGTCAAAACAAAACTAAAAGAAAAAATAAATGATGATTCGTCCCTTTTCATAATAATAATAAAAGACTTAGAAGACGTGACCAGCTCGTTATTGGTTTGAATCGTTTTCACCGTAACGACGAGCGCAACCATAAATCTCTGCGCTGGGCGATATGCTACACAAACCCGTCGTTATAATGAAGCAACAAAAGACTGTAACGTTGTTTACGTATATACACAGATACACACAGACGAGCTAATAATACGAAAGTCGCGGTCGTAACAACAAGGTAGTTGTATGCAGCGCACCCATCAGACTGGGCTGCTGCTGATTAGTTTTTCTTGTCGTCCTATGTGAATGCGCCCAAAAACAAACGGATGATGACGAAAAGGATTCCCCCCCCCCGACTTCGTTCAAAAGATTTCAAAGAAAAAAAAAAGGCCCAGCAAAACGATTTACAACAACCGGGCAGAATATCTACAGCAAAGAATCTGCATTGTAGAACGAGCCGCGCGGTTTATTTCGAACCGACGTGATCCGTTACGTCAGAGATATATTGAAATTCTACCTCGGTCGTCCTATTATGCGTCAAGATGAGACTGGCATACTAATGAGACAAGGTTTTGGCGTTGTAAACGGCCAACACCCTCCCCATCCACGCACAACAACAAAAAACAACTAAGATTTCGATTTTTTTCCCCCCTTTAAACAAGAAATAATTAGGTAACTAGCATCACCAACCCCCTTCGGGCTCATCGTATGGGGGCAACTGCGGTCTCGTCGGTTTCCTCAATGATCCTAAGAAGAGCGTCGGCGTCCCTTAGTCGGTGATTATATACACAGCGACGCAGCAAAGAAATGACTGTACTCACCGGGCCTCCAAAAAAACTTGGAACGGCTCAAATTATTTCATTTGCCACACGGCAAAGGTCGACCGAAGAAAAAATTTTTCAATGTCTCTCCTCTCTCTTTCTCTCCGGTGTATTAGTTACATCCGTTTTCCCTTTTTCATAGAGAATAGTTTAGTTGTCAGCTCAACGCCGTCCTGTTGATGTTTTACATGAAGTAATCGCTCCGTGTGAATTGTTTTCAGTCCTACTACTCTTCTTTTTCGTTTTGATTGTTTGTTTTTGTCCTTTCTACTCTGCGCTGCACAATGAAAAAAAAGTGAATACGAGAAGTTTCACGCCAGCTACCCGCATACAATATGTGATGTATATACGCAATCGACATGAAAGTATCTTATTATTATTATTACAAGCGTATAAGTAAAAGAAAAAAAAAAAATGGGTTTTTCTTGTGTGTGTTCAAGACTCTCAGCAGGTGTCTGACTGGCTGTACAAATGGAGTAGATAAACATTTCTCACGACTCATCCCCTAATAAGAGCAGCCAAACACTCAAAAATACAAGTCCAGTTACATCTCTCAGACTACTAGGCAGCAGACATTGGACGAGTCAGTTGGCAAAACAACAATCTAAAGAATCACAAGGACACTTGACGATCGTCTAATGTTATTGAAAAATAAATAAAATCAAAGCCCTTGACAATAATATAAAGAAACTGCCGATTAGGAGAGAGATAATATAAGCTCGAGAACGGGCGGCCTAATTCGAAATAGAATGTCGTTGCGGGATTCCAGTCGCAACAACAACAAAAAGAAGAAGAATCTTTTATAGACTCAAAAAATCGAAAGGATATTATACAGATAAAGAGCAGCGAGGAGAGAACCATTTTGTTTTTACACTTTCGTCCTTATATTAAAAATACAGTCGATGTAAATATACGAAATGACCGTGATTTCACATTGTCTCTCTCTCTCTCTCTTTCTTGTAGTTGTTTCGTTTTTTTTTGGCTTGTCTTCTTTTTATGGCCGTGGCTCATCCTCAAAAAGACACTCGAGGGGATGTTATATACCCACACACACATAGCACAGCACAGACATGCACAGACACACAGCTGGAAGATGATGATGGCGCTGGGAATTGGAAAGCGTCTTGGAAATATTGTTTGTAAGGTCTCTCCGTTCCACAGAAAACCGAAAAAGAATAAAATGTTAAGGCCATTACACACGGCTGCGAATGTAATCTATAAGACATACAAGAATAAGAGAAGAAGAAGACCATCATCAGAAAATCCTCTCTCTCTCTCTCTTTGGCTATACGTAGCGGCTCACGATGCTGGCCCGCCGTAGTGCTGAGGAAACGATAGATCCGCGTCGTTCAATATAGTCAAAGCCAAAAAAAAATAAATATTTTCTTTTGCACACACAGACACACACAGATGTAAACATGAGAGAGAAGAGTCTCTCTGGTGGAGTCATCAAATTTGGCAAGGCAAGGCGAGAGAGAGAGCCCTTTCACTTTCTTTCCATCAGCGGGAACGCTCGCGCAGTTTATATCGAAGTCCGCGCGTCGTATGCGCAACAGCAACAACAACAACAACACAATGGCACCATGAATAATATATTTCCCTTCCAATATACAGGAGGATAATACACGTAACCTATTCCCCTCTGCCAGCAACTCTCATCTTTTTCGATCTTCTCCTTTCTTTTCCATTCTGGCGCTGATATATTCGAATATCAACTTTCAGTTTTCAACAGCTCAAGATAAAAATAACATTTCTTCTTCTTATACTTCTACTATATTGGCCTTTTTTTTTGTTTGATTTTTGAAAAAAAGAAAAAAAAATTTCTTTTTCATTATCATCGTAACGCAACGGCAATAAGTAACGACGCCATGAACTTGGTGTGCCTTCTTCTTCTTCCTCCTGTTTGTTCTTCATGGCACATTCGACATGTATATGGCCCAAACACGCCGCCGCAGTATCATATACCACCAATAATAGAGGAGTTGTATGTATATTGTGTTGACTATGGCTGAGACGGGAGATCGTGATGGACAGCTATAGGAACGGGGGGAATAATAAGGAAACAGGCACAACATAGTTGACAGGACCTCGACGTCAAAAACCTTCACCGCAAAAGTGGATGGCATTCCATAATAAGGAAGACGATGATAATGGAGAGAGCGAAACAACTTTTGATTTTGTGACATGTTCTACATATGTCCAAGGATTATCGTGTAAGGTGGTCCCTTCTCCGTGAACTCTTGGCCCGGTGCCTTTTTTTGACGGATTCGGGCGGATCACCATGAAGAACGTATAAAAGGATAGAGTGGAATGTTGTAGACAAGACGACTAGGCAACATTCATATGGACAAGGACAGCGCAGTATAGAGACGAGAGAAAAGAGAGAGAGAAATGACTTAATGAACAATAATTGAGCAGGGCATCATCATCAGCCCGTCTATATACAGAAATAAGAAAATAAAGAAAAAGCGGGACAAGAGCAGTGGCAAACAGTCCCGTTATATTCACGCATATACCGTACATCAGACAAAATCTAATCTGAGATTAAAGAAGAAAAGAAGAACCGTTGCTGTGGCTTTCAAGTGATTAGCGCGCCCTATGCAGGGCGTCAGAGTGGAGATGTTCGTGCCAGCAAGAGACAATGCCAGCCGACGTTGTGTTCGTCGTCCTCTCTCAGTGCTGCGGTAATTCACGCAATATAAGAAAAAAAAAGAAGAAGATGAATCTTTTTTTTCTCGAGCTATAGCTAGACTCTCCCCTTTTTTCCAGCAGAGAGAGAAAGGGAGAGTTAAAAGAAGAAGAAGAAGAGTCGTCTCTTGTGTGCTGTTATTCTATGGAAATCATCTTTTTTCTCGTCTTTTCGCCAAAAGAAGAAGAATCCTAAAAGAAGAGAAAAGAAGAATCGTGGGACCTTGTTCCGCGACAATGAAATTCTACCTGCCTGACAGCACAGCGGCTGATTATATTTCAATAGTAATATAATAACAAAAATATGGGCAACGCATCATATATTAGTGTTGCGTTCACAGCTTTCGACAGTCGGCGTTGACGTTTGTGATTGGCTGCACTACATATAGATACGTATAAAGAGACACGGACGGTAATATTCTAAATATTCCCAATTTTTGGGTCTCATTGTTTCGTCATGCCAACCTAACGGAAAGTGGTTGATACTTGCGCGTTATTGTTGCGCTCTTGCTGTTTTTGCTCAATTGTGTTTACCTCTACAATAACAAATCAAATGAATGGGGACACTTTTGACTTGTGACAGTTGATGCACATCAAACCAGTAGCGGCACTTTTGTTATCCTTGATTTCCTCGTCTCAGATTTAGATTCGATTCTTATATTTTCCCTCTTTCTTTATACAAAATTTATTACTGGTGACGATAAAAAGAATTGGACAGAATCAGGTTGGGATCTGGTTGTTCCCGACATCTCCCGCGTGGACTAGATAGCGCGCGTGAACGCACAAATAACAAATAAGCCGACATCCACAGGATGCAGCAACATCAGATGAATTTGCACGCCGAACCGTAGCTGAAACTCTAATGGTAGCAGCCCCAAAAACTTCAAAGTGTATAATACATTAGACGCCTGTGTGCTGTGTCTTCTCTGATTCTCTCCCGCGGTTTATACTACAGCCAATCCAGTCGGCAATATATCAAAAGAAAGAAAGAAAGAAAAATAAAAACTTGCCTTTTCTCTCGCCTCCGCCCCGTGAAAAATCGTTTTCCCTTTTGACTCTCTCTCTCTCTCTCTCGGCTGTGATGTGATGTGACTCTTTTCTTTTTTATTTTAATATTCCATCTTCTTCTTCTTTTTTTTTCTAATAAAATTCTATTCTTTTGGCCCGTTTAGTTTTGTTATGGTCTGACGCTGTACATACAGCAATCTTTTTTATTTAACGAACAAGTAGACTGTCATTTATTGCTGCCGAGACTTTATCTCAGTTTGGATATAATAATGGAAGCAGAAGAAGCAACTTCTTCTTCTTCGTTTGCGTCAAAGAAATCAGGGCATATGTCTCTAGACGTACACAAACCAACAACTGGACTGTGAATAATAATCAAACATTTGTATAAATAGTTGGTTAAGACTATGTGTGTGTCCTGTTCCCCGGGCAGTAGTCCAGTCGTCTCGTAAATAACATAATATAAAGGGCCATTTATTTATGTCATCAAATTTAAATTGAATACTTTAACTCATACTTTGGCGGATATGTGTTATTGCCGTGCGGTTTGTTTAGTAGGCCGAATTATTCAAAGGGATCAAGGAAAATTTAAAAAAAAAATACAAAACATATTGTTGGCTGATGCTGGTTCTTTCTATATGGAATGATTAAGCGCAAATTATCAACAAAAAAAAAAAATTGCGTTTCTACTGTTACCTAAATCCTCTTTGATGGTCTACCTACCACCGTTGGCCTGCCACCCCCCAGCAGCAGCAGCACTTATTACAAGAGAGCTCTTATCTCTTTTCTCTCTGCTTGTGTGTGTGTGTGTGTGTGATGCAAATCGGTTTGAGTACAAGGCGAAGAAGAACAGGCAACAACCAACAAAAGTGAAAGTGAACAACTCAAAAAGGAAAAAACAAAAAAAAACGGGGAATTTTTTAAAAAATGTTTTTTTGTTTTTCTTCATTCTGGAGCTTCTTTTGCTGCTGGCGGCTCATCTTTCCCTCTTAACTACAATCAGCGTCGCTGTCTCATTTTGGCGGTTACGTGTGTGTACTACGTCGTCGTCTTATTATTTTATTTCTATACCCGAAAACGGAAACGTATAATAAATAAGACAAAAAGGGAAGATGAGAGCCCGACAGGAGTTATTATTATTATTTAAACACTTTTACTCTCTTCTGTGACTAGTAAATAGACTGGTGGACTTACTTAAACAAAAACAAATATAATTTTTTTTTTGTAAAAAAAAACAAAAAAACGCTAACTCGCGGCCCGTCCTTAATAGAAAGCGGGGGCACTTGAAAAGAAAGGAAGAGTATATCTTTTATGTAAATACATTTACACAATTGAATAATTTAAATTTTGGTATTTAAATAATGTAAAGAAAAAAAAAAAAATGAAATCTCGTTTGCGCGCTTGAACGCGATGATCATTCAAATGTCTGTCTGTCCAAATATTATATTCAATTGATATTTTGGAGACACGTGAAAATAAAATAAAACTTGGCGGTATTACTTTAAGCAGAGCGGACGATATACTGTTAATAAACAAGACAAGGGCCGCATATCTAATTATTCAATGTCACATCACCGCTAAATCTAAATAATAGTAATTTTTTTGAAATGAAAAGTCAAATATTATCAGACCGCGCACACAGCACACAAACGCACATTTTCGCTCTTTCCGTGCCGGTGATTCAAATCGCGCGTTTCGTCATTTCGTCGATTCGATGGCCGTGGCGGTTTTCACCTTTCGCGGTTCTTTCTCTTTTCAAAAAATTTTTTTTTTTTTTTTTGGTGTGTTTTCTTCTTCGGTGAGAAGAACAATCTAAAATGCGTCCATCCGCATCTAGGATAATAACACGACGCAAACAACATCAACAACAACGGCAACAAATCTTGTATTAGCTATTTATTATATTCGTTTTCTCTCTTTCTCTCTCTCCATCTCTCTGCCCTTGGCTGTTATTACGTTTCTTTGTGAAACAAATCAAAACGGAGACGGGAGCCAACAGAAAAGGTAACCAGGGCGGAAGAGAAGAGAAATAAAAAGATGAGGCGATGAACGGATGGGAAAGAAAAAAGGGGGTGGTCGGACAGCATCGAAGAAAAGAAATGACGAGCAAATTACACGTTGAAAAAGAAACGAACAAATTCCCAGCGTTGGTATATCGATAATTGGCCGAACGAATTATGACTATTTTGACGTCATTCATCTTCTTCTTTCTTTCTTTCTTTATATTAACAAAACATTTTCTGCCCGTTGATTTTCTTCTTGCGGGAATTTGATCTCGCGCCGAGTTCCATCCGTTGACATTTTTTTACACGGACGATAGAAAACGCTCGTCGTCGTTGTTGTTGTTAGTTTTATCTTCTTTTGATAAGACGCTCTTCTTTTTTCTTGTCTGTGATAACGAGAGAGAAAAGGACACAGAAGCGGATAGAGCGTCACATAGTCACATTTGTTTTCGTGAATTGCCACGGCTACTCGACTGCGTGTTTCTCTATACACACGACGGCAGGTTGAGACGTTTTATTTTATTTTTTTGGCAAAAAATATCAACAGTTCAAAAGATCATTTCTCTCCTATTTTGGTTGTCTGGCGACACATTTCGTGCGGACAAGTAAAAGGCATCCAAATAAGATGAGGAGGAGGAGGAGGGAAATTGACTAATTCGTTCGGTTTCTTGGCGGTTTGAAAATCGGTTCAGTCGTCCTCGTCGTCGTCGGCGGGAATTATTTTGCGGTGACGGCCAACTTTTTTGGGCGAGCTCGTCTGGTCCACACCACCATCGACGCAATCTAAGAAAACTTAAAAAAAATAAAAATAATAAATAAAAAGTCTAAATCGACGAGCGTGGGTGCGCTGATGATGGTCTCGTGATGGATTTCATAATGAGGTCACGATGATAATGTGTTCTCTCTTTCACTGAATTCCATCAACGGCGATGTTGCTGTCGACCTTCGACAACATTTTCAACGGGTTGATATGAAGAAGAAGATAAAAGACGCTCGCCATGTGAAAAGTGAAAAGTGTGAATGGAAAAGAAGAAGAAAAAAGATGAGAGGGCGTCAATAATCAATGACAATGGTCGCCTGCGCCGATGTCGTGAGTGAGTCAAATTTTGCTGGCATCTCTTGCCTAATCATTTCCCAAAGCAACGCAACGGAAATTGAATTAACAAATGACGGTTATATACATCTCTCACCTGACTTTTGAGGTAATAGAGCGGCTCATATTATCAATATAGTACACAATGTAGACGACAATATCCGGCGAAAGATTCTCTTCAAACAAATTTAAAAATTTAAAATAAAAAAAAAACCCGAATGGGAAATGTGAAGAAGAAAGAAAGAAAGCGGTCAAAGATCAACATCGATTTTTGAATTGCCAAAAATGGTCAAAGCGAAATGGGAAACGTGTGTTGTTATTGCATCTGAATCTCCCGGCGAATCTCTCTGTCTTTTCTATATACGAGCCGGGGACGAAATTTGCATTCCAATCAGCCCAAGCAGCAGCAGAGAAAAGACGGGAGAGACAAGACAAAACGAAAAACGTTTGGCATTTAACATCAGCCAATCGCCGTTATATTTCCAATGCTGGGGATAGAGTTGATGGACGTTACATTGTTTACGGGGCTTTGTTGTGTATAGATAGAAGAGAGACAGCCATCAGAGATTTCTCCTTGTAGGAGAATCGGTGAAAAAAAAGCTAGTCTTTTATCGTCTTCGGAAACGGTAGAGACACAAAACTATAAATTCGCCATCTTTGCGAATGAAGTCCACGACGAGGAACACTCAAATGGCAACAACACAAAAGCAAATAAAAAAACAAACAAACGAATCAAGTTTCACCTTATTGGGAATCACAGAGTCGGAGCAACAGCTAGCGAGACACATTTGTTAAATCGTCTACTGTACAAATCATTTTTGTTTTTTGTTTTTTTCGTGTTGAGCTCGTTTTCCTCCCGTTTGGCGCGTGACAGCCTCCCGCGAATTATTTTTTAAAAAAATCTTCCATTTATGTCCATCATAGTATACGTATAGCTTCTTCTTGTGTGTTTGGTTATTGGCCTATTATAGCCAGCAGTGTGCAGGCACCAGCAGGTTACGTAATCGTGTACAAGCGATGCAATAATAACCAGACGAGACTTTTTTGACTGAACGTGACACTATATAGCCATAGACTATATGGTTGGGTGCTTAGATTATATTGGCGCTAGATATATTTCTATGCGAAGATATAGTTTTGCATTGTGTTTGTTCGCTGGAGAAGAATGTGTCATCCGAATCGAGTCCGGACGTGTTTTTTCTTTCACGCGTAACCCACACCAACACAACGTATACAAAAGACGGGAGAAATCAAAAATATAAGATTTGATATTATTTACTTTATGAATGACATGACATCGTAAGAAAAGATCCTCCGGGCAGAGAAAATAGTTGTCCCGTCTATAAGTGAAATCGCTCACAATCGCTATAAATACAAATAAAAAAAAAGTACAGCTGGAAAAAAAAAGTGACCGCAACAAATAAGAAATGAAGACGTTATAGCTAGTCGTAATAGCCTTATTTTTATTATTACGACACGATAAATTCCCGGCATACAGCAGCGTACGTATATTCTTTATTTTTTAGTCTTAGTTTATAAAAGGCTTCTTATCTCTCTCGTCATCATGTTGATAAATGAAAATGGTGGACGTTGGAGTTGATTTCCGTAGTGAGCCGGAAGACGATCATAATCATTCAATTTTCTATATGTTTTTTTTTCCCTTTTCTTTCTTCTTTTGTCATCAAAATCTAACAACGTCTTGTTGTTGATTCTAGCGCTGGTGTGGGAAGTTGTTCCTTCTTTCCTGGCCCTCTTCAATATATATAATATCTCGTCAAAAAAATAAAAGAAAAAGACAGAAAGCGCTCAACATAATTATATTCAGCTCGCACGGTGTCACAGTTTATTATTTTGCAAACTTCCGGATTCACCTCGGATTTTGATGCTATTTCGTCTTCTTCTTTCTTCATCATCCGCACTGAAGACCTAAATACCAGAAGCCACAAAGATCATCCTATGATGATGATGAGAAGACGGGATATGATGGTATCAAATCTAAGACTATAATTAGCGGTAGGCTGACGCACAAAAATCCGGGTGTGGGATATCAAATAAATGACGTTAAGGCTTAAGGTTGCGCTATCCTCCGCCACCACCCCCTTTCCATTGCTGCTGCAATTTCTTCTGGGAATGTTGCAAAATAGTCAAGGCGAAAAGAGGTACGAATAGATAAGCCAAAAGGAATGAAAACAAGAAGAAGAAGAGGATACCAACTGAGTTTTGGTGGGAGTGACTTAAAAAACATCGAGCACCGGAGAAAGAGAGAGAGTGAGCCGCCCACACCGATTCTCTATACATATGCTGCCCCTCTCTCTCTCTCTCTCTTTGCTCTGCCTACCTTTTCCCTTTTGCAAGGGAATCGAGCATAGAGACATAAGTCTTATGACGTCGCCGCCGCTGCAGCAGCAGCTAAAAGGTATACGTTGTTGTTGTTTTTTTGATACTCTAGACGTCCCGCCGGTTGTGTATAAAGCTCAGTTGGTCATCAAAGACGTACGTTCACTCCATCCGAGTCTGTCTAGTGTGTTGCATCGTCCTCTGTCCCCCCTTCCTTCCAAAACTCTCTCTCACTTACCAAGTTTTACCTGGTACATCATTTTGTATTGGGTTTTCAACCAACCAAAAAGTTTTCGTTTCGACTTTTTCTTTAAAAAAAAAAAAAAAACATTTTTTTTAAAAACATATCACAAGAAGAAGAGGAAAATCCCTCCCCGAGTGGTTCTTCATTTTGAAGGAGGGGGAGCATTTGAATATCCGGTAGTGCTGCAATTGGCGATTCGGAGGACCCAATTATGAAATCGACACGTCGTCTAACGGTAAGTTTCATTTCGGCAAATTTTTTTGTTGAATTTTTTAGTGGTTTCAACATTATTCGATTTTTGTTTGATTGCATCACCGGCTAATTAAGACATCGATTCATCACAGTGAGAGAGCGTTTCAAATCGTCGTGAGGAATAAAAAAGACGAGATGGGGTGGTGGCTATAGGATATTCAAATTTGATGATATCGAAAGAGAGAGTGAAGAAGAGCTGATTAGATTTTCTAGGACGATTGGCTGTTAAGTTTTCCCTGAAATCATCAAAAGAGATTGAAAGGGATAACACACGACGGATGGCATTTTGCCGGGCGATGATATGATGACGGGTTAGTACGGGAAATAACAGTTGATTGTTGTGTGTTAGTATATTATTCTCGCAATCTGTAAGAAGGGGGAGGAATAACGGGAAACTCACGAAAAAAGGGGTTGGAAAAGGTTGCTGAGTATATCTATCGTGTCTAACCCACTCCGGAGCTAGAAAATGATATTTTTCTTTAAATAAAAAAAGGGGAAAAAAAAAGAAAGAAGCCATTTGGTTTCATCGTTTCGCCAGCAGCTAAAAAGGAAGAGGTGAGTAGGCCAGGCGTGACTCTCTCTCTCTCTCTCTCTCTCTCTCTTCATATTTTTAGCGGCCGCGTCGTCGTCGCGTCGGTGTCATCATCTTGACGATGGAACTCACGAATAAGATTCCGAAAGAAAAGGAAAGAAAAACAAACGGGATGAAAGAGTTATATAAGATGGAAGAAGAAACGAAGAAGACGAAGAAACATGTTTCACGAACGAAAGTGACACGCATAG
Source organism: Daphnia galeata (assembly GCA_030770115.1). NCBI lineage: Eukaryota > Metazoa > Arthropoda > Branchiopoda > Diplostraca > Daphniidae > Daphnia > Daphnia galeata. The sequence goes on from CM061121.1 coordinate 19,060,604, forward strand.
AGCGATGCTTACCCACAGACACCCAGAGACACAGAGCCTGAGGCTATTTTACGTTGGTCTGCACAGAGTAGAGCGCCCCCCAACGCTCAACGGTTTGTCTGCATGCGAATAATATTTATTTAAAGACCCGCGCGATGCTGGGGTTAGAGTAGAAATTTGTTTGAAGTTCTCGGGCGATGTGCCAAGTCTCCTCCTTCTTCTAGAAAAAGAGGAAAAAACAAATTTAGAAAGTTTGAGGACGAGCTGCGAAAAAGAAGAAGAAGCGGTCCCACACGCTCTCGCAGCATAAGACACGGTTAAGATATAGACAAGACAAGAAGACAACCAAAACAGCTCAACAGCAGAGAGAGAAAGAGAGTTTGACTCTCTCACACGCCCAGTATGAGGCGTAGCAGCTAGCAGTCGAAGAGAGAACCGGTTGAGAAGCTTTTTTTGAGCGGAAAAAAATTGCGCGATAAAAGCGATATACCTTTTGTTTTTGTTTGTTTTTCACACATATATTAAATAGACTTGCCTTTCTTCTTCATCCTCTTTTTTTAAATCGGTGCCGGTTGTGATGCAACTGAATATTTGTTTTTGTTTTTTTTTAAAAAAAGGAAAAGATTCTTCTTCTTTCTTTTGACACTTGCGCTTTTCAAACTCTTCTTTTCGTTATGTTTTAAATGTTGGAATAAAACCATGGCAATCCTCCGTCATATCCAAATAGGGAGAGACGAAGACGGACGAAGCAGTTAAATCATTTAATGAAACAGCCAGATGAAGCAGAGATTCATGTATATATGGTTATAGGCGAAAGAAAGAGAAATGTTTTTCATTTTGGCTTTTGGTTTACTAGGCCAAGGACCTGGGAATTTTAGGGTTTTTTTTTTTAATATTTCATTTTGGGGTTTAATTATTGCGTTATATACAGATCCTGTCTTGTTTCTTCTTCACCTCCGATAAGAAAAATAACCAAAATTGCCGTTATTCCTCGCCAAACAAAAGTGAAAGCCACACCACACCACACTCTTTATGGAAACTGGTGATGTTCTTTCATGCGAAGAAGAACACACTAATCAATCAATCGTGAGCCACATGGCTATATAGCAGCAGATCGTATATAGAGTTCTTAACCATCGATTAAAGTCACCAAGTTCTTGCCCCCAGCTTCAACAAACGTCCCTCCTCATTCCCAAATACCAACCAAACCAGTCGTCGTCTTCGTTTTTTTTTCCTTCTTCTTCTTATTTCACGATGCCAATCGCAAAAATCGACGGTCTTGTCCTTAAATTCTCTTTCCTTTTTGCGCAAGACGTGAAATATTCAACATTTTATATAGAAGAAGAATAAGGGGGAGGAAAAAAAAGAGAAACATTAGAAAATGCTCCGCGCGTTTGGGAAAAAAACGTGAAAAAAGATTCTTCAGGTGGCGATGTTTTTGATGGCGTCGCTATATTTTTGAAAAAAAGAGTTTTTTGAGCTTTCACTTTTTTGTCTTCCTTCCTTTCAACATAAATTCTTCTTTCCGTGGCAGGTACACACAACTATGGAAGGCGCAACAGCTCTAGCGACGACATTTATTGATAATTGCTTGATACTCTCGAAAAAGGTTTACCCAGTTCAGACTTCAGAATCATATTTTTCTCGTGGGAACTTGTTCGACATAATGAGATTTTGATGGCGGTTTTGCGGGGGGAAAAAAAAGGGACTCCAACTCTCTCAATCAGGCGTTTGAAAATCATATTTCTATACTTTGCCACAACAAGTGATGAACAATCGACAGCAATTTGTGCCCTAGTCCCGCGTTTTTTTGCTGACGTGAGCTCATCCACTTTCGATTCGATGTAGGTGGTGCTGGTGTTCATCTTGGTGTTGGCGTTGGGAGCGAGGGCCCTGCCGTCCCTTAAACGACGACGACTACGACGACGACGAGGAGCAACTCATCGCCGAGGCTCTGAAGGGCAGCGTCGAAGAAATTGCCACTACGGCGACCAACAGGCGATTGTCTACGGGTAATCGCGGCCGACAAAAGAGCCAAAGGGTTTTCTCGTCCGGTGAAGATGAGCAACTGATTAGCATCCCACCTGTCCTCGTGACTAATTGGGGACTGGCCTTGGTCGATGGAGCTGAGATTAAGAAAGTGTTGGATGAAGAGAACGACATTGGCATCTCGTTCGAGGAGCTCAGCCAATTCCAACTGGAATTCGGCAAGAGAACGGATAACACCAAAAAGCGAAAGGGAAATTTCTTCAACGCGCCAGGATCTCAAGTGAAGCCCAGCAATTTCCAGGATCAAGTCAAGACCATCATTCGAACGAAACCCAAGGCTAAACTCAATCTCACGACCGCTGGATTACTGGAAGAGACGGCCAACATCCGTCAGCCTCAATTCCTACGTAAAATCAACGACGGATCGAGTAACACGGCCGCCGTCAACGAATTGAAGGCCGTTGAAGTTGAAAGTATCAAGCCCACGGTTGTTGTTGTACAAGAAAACAAAGACGAAGATGACGATTCTAGCGAATTTTCAAAGTTCTTCAGCTCGGATCAAGTCAAGAGCACAACAACAACAACAACAACAACAACAACAACGGAAAATCCATCGACTTTGTTCCCGACTTTCCCTCGCAATCGAGTCCCGAACAACTACACCAACAACGACAACAACAACAACAACAACAATTTCTCCGACGACGGTGGAAATCCGTACAGATGCCCCGTCGAGTGTTGCGGAAGAAGTTGGCGAGACGACGACATCCGAATCCGTACAGACAACCACTTTCTCGGTTGTCACCGAACCTGTGACGTCGACGACACGATTCCCACCTCGCAGCAGCACTCCAATGAGCCCGTCCGTTTTCGCTCGTAGCTCATTCTCTCCCATCGCTTTTGCCTTGACCACCGAAGGTACAACTGTGCCTCTCACCACCGTCGAGTCCGTGACAACCGAATTGGGAGCAGCAACAACAACAACCTTAGCGCCGACAACTTTCGACGACGATGACGAAGATGATGTAGAAGATCCGGAGACGATTTCAGAGGCCACGATCGTCAACAGTTTCGAATCGAGCAGAGAGGGAACTACTGGACGTGTCAAGGAAACGGGATCCAGGTTGTTCGGTTCGGGTCGAGTCCGTTCCACTACAACAACTGCGCCGACAACCACCACAGCATCTGAAGTGACTCCATCGGAGACGACGACGGATGTTCCATCGACAACGGAAATTTTGGTCGCGAGTTCAACTGAAATTCCCGCAACTGCCTCGGTGGTTGTTACCGATTCTACCGTCGATCTGTCTAAACCTTTCACTTTCACGATTGTCACACCGGAGAAGACGACGGTGACCATCACAAGGACTCCACCACCATCATCGGCTACATCGAAAACGACTCCCAGTGTAACCGCCGAGGCTTTTGCGGCCGCCGTTTCGGCTTCCATTAACGGAGGAGGATCGACAACTTCAACATCATCACCACCGGTTGTCAAAACGGCTCCACTCAACAGCCGGAGCAGAGCCAGGCCAGTAACTGGAAACAGGGCCGAGCAAATTATTCGCACGATCGGCAGCATCTTCGGTGGCAACACCAACAACGCCGCTGGAACCAACACGAATTCGTCTTCGAGGCGAACCAGGCCCATCAATCGCAACATTTTTCAATACGGCCACCGATGCCACAGTGGCAACAACAACTACAACAGAGGCGATTACAACGTCTACAATTAGAGCTGATGCTATTGTCAATAACGTCCGGCGAACACGTCCTAATCAGGTCACCAGTACTGAGCCGACAACAACAACAACAACAACAACAACAATTAAATCCATTGAAGAAGTAGACAATCAGCTTACCGTTTCGCCTGCGTCTATTACCATCAACCGAAGACGACCGATTTCGACAACAACAACAACAACTGAAAGTTCATCCACCACGTCAACAGTTGAGTCTGTCAAAAAGTGACACTTCCGACGAATCTCTTGATGACGTCCTCACTATTGACACCGATTCAATTATCAACAAACGAGTTCGACCCGTCAACAGGAATCTTTTCAACACTGTCACCAACCCGACAACAACTACAAGCACAACAACTGAAGCTGCTGTTATTCAAAGTGAAAACGACAGTAGAGTCTGTCACCGAGACTCGACCAACGACGACCGAGACCGCACAACCAAGGACCAGACCGTCGGCTGTTAGATCAACAACAACGGAATCGATTTTCGATTCGTTTTTCTCGACTACAGTGGATTCGGACGATTCATCAGAGTCGACCAGCACTGACCTTTCGACTACGATTCAAGTGGAATTGAAGGGAGCAGACGTCTCAACTACTCTGGCAACGCCCACCACAACAACTGAACTACCAAAAAGGTAAGAGACATTGACTATAAATTATAAACAATTGGGTGAAACTAAACCAATAACACTACCCCCTTAAAATTTTCAACTGTTTTTTTTTTTTTGGTTTTAAAAAATGATAGCAGTTCTACTACCACGATTGAACCTTCAACAACAACAACAACAATTCTACCCGAGACGTCATCAGCATCAACTTCAACAGCTGAACCTTCTTCCACTGCAGCCACTCGTGGAGGTAATCGAAGGATTGGAGGAGGACGCCGACCTTCACCTGCAACAACAACAACAACAACTGCTGCTTCTATCTCCGTTGAGACCAACGATATTCCTGCCGCTAACGAGGGAGTCCAATCTTTCGGGGGCAGACGGCCAGGAGCTCTGCGTAGGAGACCACAGTCCCAGCACAGCTCGACCAGTGGACGCCAGTCCCGTAGAGAACCAAATTTCCTCCGGCTCTCCGTCAGTTTCACTTACCAACAATCGACGAAGGCCAACAACGACAACAACTACAACAACCGAACCCACAACAACTACAAACGATCGATCCGATTAAGGTGGAAGAATCCGTCACTACGTCGAATCCGCAAGAAGAAAACGTCCAAACTTCAACTGAAGTGATTGAGAGCACCAGAGTGACAAAGCCAACAACAACAACAACAACAACGACAACAACAACTCAAGCTGCAACCACAGTGGAAACAACCGTCTCAACAGTACCGATCGTTAGTAGTACAACAACCGAATCGGCCGTTCTAATTGAAAGCTCATCTACGAGCGCAACCGTCGGCCAATCAGCCGGAGACAACGTGTCTATTGCAGTGGCCGCTGATTCTCAATCAACCGAGTCTCCCACCAGAGGTGGAGCGTCCGTTTCACTTTTGCCGGTCGAAGGAGAACGACCCAGAATCCTGGCACAACCACAACGGTCACATCTGAAGTCAGTGAATCGACATCGACCGCAGCTCCGGCCATCTCAGTCACTGCCCGTCTTGGAATTCGGCGAAGGCCGTCAGTGGCCACCACCACCACCACCGCTTCGCCGAGCACCGCATCCAGCGAACCGTCAAGCTCAACGACGGCCCGTGCCGCGAATAATGGCGGCGGAATAGCATCACTTTTCGGTGGACGAAGAAGAACAACAGCTACTCCTCAAACAGTCAGCGAAATTCCAGTTCAACCGGACTCAAATTCCGCTGCAGTGGCGAATATAATTAGCGGACGTCGACCGGGACGGCCAACAGCTCGAACGACAACTACCACCACTTCAAGTCCTTTCGTCGATTCGGCTGAAGAACTTTTGGACGAGAATGTCGAAGATGATTTCGGTGTATTCGACGAAGAAGAAATTCTAGAAGATGAAGAAAATTTCTCGGTGGAATCGTTGGGAATTTCAGTCGATTCTTTCGGTGGTAGACGTAGACCTTCCAGCACTACCAGCGCCCCAATTTCTACGACTGGATTGACCGGTTTGTTGAGTGGAAGACGGCCAGGAGCAGGACGTAGGATTGACACTAGTGTCCCCATCATTCAGAGTGTCGAGCCAACGCAAGCACCGACTGAAGCCCCAGCTTCTGGTGGACTGGCCAGTCTTTTAGCTCGACGACCTGTCGCCAGAACAACAACAACAACTACAGAGGCCTCGGTCTTGGTCGAATCAAATGCTGGAATTGGATCAGCGGCAGTGGCCAACATTATTAGCGGGCGACGGCCAGGCTCAGGAACTAGACCAACAACAACAACAACAACCTTAAGACCAATTCATCATCTGACGATCAAAAACTCATCAAATGACACTCAAGTAGCCAATAATACAAACAGCACAAACGGAATTGCCAATCTATTCGGTGGGCGAAGACCTGGAGCCGGACGGACCACAACTGTGAGATCCATCGCATCAGATGTCGTCGTTGAAAATGAAGTTATCTCCGCTGTTCCGGCACCTGCAACCAACAGCAGCGCTAATAACAATGCGCTGGCTAGTCTCGTGAGTGGACGTCGGCCAGGGCGTCCGTCCTACGACAACAACAACAATAACTCCATCTGTTGCGGTGCTTGAAACCAACGACGAATCCGAAGATGCCATAGCAACGACGGACATTATTCCCATTGAAGGAACTGATGCCCCGTCAACTCCCGGCGGATTGGCTGGCCTTTTAGCTCGTCGTCCATCTGTCCGAACGACAACGACAACAACAACCGAATCTCCAGTAAGAACTGCGGAGAGTAACGCTGGATCAGCAGCCGTGGCCAGCATTATTAGCGGTCGACGGCCAGGAGTGAGGACGACAACTATCCGAACGGTCACTAGCGAATCATCAAACAGCAGCGTAGAAATTGAAGACAACCAGTCGACTTTGAACACAACGTCGTCGACTGAAGCTAACGCCGCATCCACCAATGGATTGGCTGGATTATTGGCCCGTCGGCCAGCCAGACCGACTACCACCACAACGACCACCTCAAGGCCCGTTGAAGAGACAACAACAATCCGTTTGACGCCTACCAGGCCATCTGCCAACCGATTCCGTCCATCTGTTTTCATCTACAACTCCGGAAACTTTGGCGGCCGAAAGTGAAATCCCAACGCTTCCAGCCCGTACAAACTCGACTCTTGAGGTAAGAATTTTCTTTCAAATTATCCACTAAAAAAATTGTAATTTGAATCGCATTTTATTTGGCATTTTAGAAACCGGACGTCAAACACGCCGGAAGTCAACAGCGTTTCCATCCAGGCCCAGCAAATCGGCGAGAGAATCCGATCGAGAGGCAGAAGCGCCAGTTCAGGCCTTGCCAGTCCTGGCAGCACGACGACGACTGTCAGTAGCACAGCGTCGGTCACGGACGCCCACGACAACAACAACAACAACAACCACAACCGAGGTACCAATCACAATATCGACCACCAGCGCTCCACCGACGACCGTCAAGACGGAAGCGGATGTCGTTGTCGTATTACAGGCCGAGCAGCCAACAGCGGCAGGTGCGGCATCGGCCACGTTGATCGAAAGCAGCAGCCCGGCCACGTCGGAGATCACGGATGACTCTTCAATCACGCTCTTCCCAGAGGGCGCTATCGTGCTGGGTTTCTCTTCGTCGACGGAAATCAGTGAGGTCATCCAGATCGTTGGAGAATTGCCACCACGCTCGTCACGTAACGTCAGCAACGGCGGCGGCAGCAGTAGTAGTAATAGTAATAACACGTCGGAATGATGGTTAATTCTGGTGGTACTGATGGTCGGACTGGTGGTACATACTTAAGATATGCGGAAAACGTGAAAAGGGAAAACGATGAAAAAGAAAAGAAATGAAATTTAAAAAAAAAAAAAACGGAGACGAGATGGAAGCCAATAAGAGAAAATAAAACCAACAGTACCATCAGAGTGCGATAATGATGATAGATGATGATGATGTAAAGCTCTAATTATCTTTAAGTGATTTGTCGGCTGTACATATGGGGTGTGTAATAAAACAAAACCAAACTTTTGCGTATTCTCAAACCTTCCTTCGATGCAAATACAACTCTGATAGAACAGACAAAAAGTAAATAACAAATCAATCTGCCTTGTGACACTTTTTATTATTTTTTTAAAACTAACATAAATTTTTTCGTTTAGTTTTTCTTATTATTAACTAGTTATTCAATTTTCTTTTTTCTGTTGTAATTGAATAATTCAATCAGCTCAACTTGACGTGAAGAAACAAAAAAAAAGAAGAAACAAAGTTAAGAGCGTTGATATATATGAATGGAAATTTTTGTCTTTAATTCTCCGTCTCTCTTTCCCAAATTTTTATTTCCGGCTCAAAATCTCTCTTTTCTGTTTTATTTTTATTTCGCTAATAACGACGAAGTATACAGTATATTTTATTATTTCATATATATATAGTTATAGCGTAAATATTATAAATACACACACAAGAATGGAAATAAGAAAATGTATAAAAAATATACGAGCGTGAGTCGCTAATTAGAACATAATCAAATGCATCTGTTTCATTATTTTTGTTACGGTAATACCTTAATTACCACTGAGATTTCGCTGCCGCTAAGCATCGAATCTAACGGTGCACAATTTCGTAAAAACGGTGGGAAGTTTGGGTATTTTGAATTTGTTCTTTCTCATATATATTACCAGAGATTCACAAATGTATGAAACGATGAACGAAATTCTCAAGGAATAATAAGTCGTTAAACGCATCACTCATGGAATATTTGCCCTACATTACATTACATTAGGACGATCTTTTCTCGCTCTGCTTCCCACCCGCATTGCAATTGTGACGGAGGGGTGTATAATATGGAGGAGCCATAACAAACCGGATGGCTATAGCCTAAATATTGTCATAGTTTTATTGCATCAAGATTTATATGAGGGTCTTCAGCTATTTTTTTTATAATTTCGTGCTGTTATAGCGCAAGCTCATCCTTTCCCTTTTTCTTGTTTCTTTTTAACAATTTATATTTTTAATGACGATGGCGTTTTACAGCTCTCCGTTTTTCAACATTTTGTCGTCTGCGCTAGGACGATCGAGGAATGATGAAGTCATGGAACTCACCGTCATGATTTCCATACCCACGTCTATACTATTCGCTGGCAATTGGCAATTTTTAAACGCTGAAGAATAAGAGGTGGGTACGTACATAGAAACACAGCAGAGAAAGTTTTCTTGTTATCTTTTTAAAACCTCGAAATGTACAAACCCACAAGCGATTTGTGTACGTGTGGTGTGTGTGTGGGGAAAAGAACTCCACACACGAACTCTCAACAACAACAACAACAACAACAGCCCCCCAAACGAAAAGTTTTTCTGCTGTGTATTATATGCCGCCGTGGTACGTCTATGGGTGTCGTCTTCATCATTAACGCTCCGGTCACGCAGCAGCGAATTCCGGCAATCTCTCTAACGATATCGAAACGTGCGCAACGCCAGTACCGCGGCGGCAGGAGCAGCAGCAGCAACTGTGTATATATGCAAGTTCTACATGCAGTACGTCTAATAGCGTATATACATACAGGGTTTTTGTAGTACATAATAATATCACGTTTTGTTTTCCTTTCTACCCCCCCCCCCCCCTTTCTAGTCTCTCCCTTATTGTGTTATATTGCGCGCACACACACACAGACACAGAGAGAACCTTATTTAGCATTTTCGCTTTGTTTTGTTTTTATGACTTTTTCCTCTTGCGCGTGAATATCTAGAATAGTTTTCTCTGCTGTTTTCTTTCGAGCGACCGCGGGAAAGCTATATAGCTTTGTGTCGTGAACGGCTTGTACAGCACGAGCTGCCGTAAAAAAACATAAAGCTCAAAATTCGCTCGGCAAAATATTAGTAGACGAACAAAATATTATTCAATATCAAAATGTTGCGTAATAAAAAATTTAATTTTGTCAGAAAATTCGGATGTTTGTAAATAATTGCGCTAGTCTATAAAATCAAAACCTGTCGACAAGAAAATAGCTATAATAAAATCTTTCACCGCCATCATTGACATTATTCAAACCATCATACACAGGTATGGAAATTGATTGTGAACGATGAAGATTTGAAAATCGTGCGACGCATTTCTCAACCCAAATCGAATAAATACCACGTTGATGGATGGCCGCAGCAAATATAGACAGCCTCGTCTGTATATATATACTTTGTTAGAATCGGATTTTCGCGATAGAAAGATGTTTCATCATCATGCACGTATGGTAATTCAATGCTTTTTTGTGCCTTCTCTCATGACTGACGAGTCTCTTTCATTTTACCTATACGCGACGACGCGGGTTGATATCATAATTACACGCGCAATTACACATCGAACTATTACGTCATCTCACGTTATCTTAGAGCGCATCCATTTCTCGGGAATTCTTTCCCTGTATAGACCATCAACTTTCTTTCATAGTATTACACAGCAGTGGACCGTGATTGTAAAATATTTCACTTGATGGATATACCAGTGTGTAAGTATCCTATTTACAAATTTTCTTTTGTTTTCATCGTTATTTAACTGCTGTAATAATAATAACCACCCACAGAAATGAATTATTCTTGAAACCCTCTTCTTCTTCGTTATCTTCTAGCAGAAGAATTTCGAGTCCAAACCAACTGATGATGGTTTCAAATGTAGTTCATGGACACGAGCATTTATTTATACTTTGGTAGATTCACTGTCGATGTGTCATTTCGTCAGTGCCTTTCACTTGTTGTCAATTCTTTCTTCTTCTTTTTTTTTTTTAAAGAGGAGCTTCTTCTCTATGTCACGCCAAAACCTTTTCCCTCCCGTTTAGCCTGGGTCTAATAATATTATTACACTTTCTCTCGGCATGCAGCTCTCGAAAATGGAGATACAACGAGACTCGTAGAATTTCGAGTCACGCCAGCAGATCGCGTTGCCAACTAAGAAACCGTATACAATACACGCGTCATGCGATACACCTGCGGAACCAAGAAGGTCTATTATATACATATACAGAAATGCATTTGGACTTCTCGCCTGCTGTTGGTATGGAAATAAATAGACGCGATATACAAGCGCAAAGAGGAGAAAACGGAAGCTATTATTTCAATTCAGAATGTAACGCAACCATAGAGATATGAACAGCTCAGACTGTATGTAATAACTTCGTGATGATGATCCTGATGCTTCTTGTCGGTAAAAGTAGTTCTTCTTTTCCGTAATGAACCGCACTCATCCATTGGAGTGATGACAATTTGCGCTTCTAAATATTAGAGGTTTAAAAATGAAAACCCCAGTCGGGTGTGAAACTCTGCGGTCGCTTAGCATGTAGTACTATACGTATCAGCTATGAATGACGTCTATATATAGATAATATGTCATAAATATCTAGAAAATGAAAACTATGCGTTGCTGTTCATTATTCATACGGTACGCAAAATTTCTCCGTCTTTTCCGTGCGCTCTTCGCGTATATAGTCGATTAAGTTTTTTTTTCGGAATGTGCTCGCCGACAGATGTAATTGGTAGTATACTCATCCTCTCGCCCATTCGGCTCAAATTAGTTTCAGCAATTTGTGGTTGCCAACAAGGACGGACGAACGTACGGTGTCGATTTCTACTTTCTATGATGTCGTCCTTTGAAAGACTATTGAACAACAACCCTCATCAATTCTAATATGAAACGGTGCTACATGTTAACGACGCTGATTTATTACATTTTTACCTGAAATCGTTGAGCAAATAAGAAACCGATTTTGTTTGTTTTGCATTTCCACCTTTTTATAGCAGCAAACGAGTTGTGACGATGAAACTGCTGCGTGTATTAACAGGTTAACGGATTGCATAGACTCGAATATATTTTTTTTTTAAACAAGACTAGACAAGTTTCTTCTTCCATAAGATCAACGATCTGTCGTGACCCGTTTACCTTCTGTATAAAAAGAACATAAACTTCGTCAAAAACTCGTCAGAAGCGAATGAGTCCGAGTCCAAGTACAGTCCATCACCATGAATTCTATTGTGAGTGCTTGTATCAAATATCTAACCTCATTTTTAATATTTAGACTAATAAATAGAGTTGAAAATCAGAGGTGTTAATAAATTTTCGGGTATCTGAGATGTGTCAGTCGGTTTTTTATTTTCGAAATCTTATTATTACTGCTGCAAAATGTTTGCAAATTTTATCCTAAAAAGATCCTGCTGCCTCTGATCGTAGCTGCTACAGTGATGTCAGCTCCTTTGAATCAAAACACTCCAGCAAATACTTATCTGATGAATATTTTTATCCGACATTCAATTATCCAATGCGTCAATACGGACTCGATGACGGAGAGTCACTGTTTCGTCAGGGATCAGTTCCGGGGATCGTTATTATCGCCCAGGAACTTGGAGCAGCACTCTCTAATTTCCAGTTGTATTACACCGTTCAAAATGGAATGCCATTCTTTGTTTGTTGGATTCATCATGTCCCGAAGTGACACTACCGCCTGTTCCACCGTTTAGACAACTACAACCACAACAGCAGTTCCAACTCCGTGAGAAATAGTAATACGTACGCGTATTGGATCCGGTTAGACAGCAACTAAAATGATATAATATATTTATAAATGTGTTCGTGTTATTTATAAGGGGTTGTTATTGAAAATGAACACGTGTCGATTCTTTTCATGAAAATACAAATTCAAATGCTTTGGTCAATTAGGTTCTTGTTCTTGATGCGACTGTTTTTCGTGAATAAAATCCATACACACATGCAATTCATATTTCATGTATCATTCAAATAAAGGGGGGGGGGAACGTAGCGCTCATCAGTGCAATTTCAAAAAATAAAATTATTGACGCGTGATTAACATTTTGGCGTTGACATATTTTGGTGTACGTGCATCTTCACGTCACAGGTTCGCTCTGTACGCTGATTCGTTTTAATTATACAACAATTTGCATTTTGTCCCTTAGTTTTTTATTTTTGTTTCTCCTTTACAATATAAGAAAGAGATTCGAGTGTGTTAACTCCTGTGGTCAGAATAAAGAAATGGATTCGTTTTGAAACGAAGGAATTTCAATTGGTGGAATAGGCTAATCCGCGTCAACATCTGATATTCAATCACGTACAGTGAATAAACCACAGAATATGTAGAAATGTTGATGGATCAAAGC